>CM055099.1:59293009-59620509 GCA_029204225.1 Diphasiastrum complanatum | reverse complement strand
CGCTGCACATGTCAAAATCGTTATGTCAGTCTTATGCTTGGATCAAAATATATAATTCAATTGATAGCTGCTCTGAGCATGCATACTAACCATGTAATGACTGATGTGATATTCTCCCCATGCTTTTGATACTGCATCAACAAAATCGACGCAAGTCTTTTGTAAAGCTCTCGCATCAGTATTAAAAAATTTGTCTTATCTTAATATCTTAATCATACTGTCAAGCTTTTTCCATACATCAACTTTCAATAATCTTGATTTGCCGATCACTCCTAAGTCTCCAGTGGCAGCAACAATTTCTTTCCAAACTGAGTATTAAATTTTTGAATCCTTATGAGTATGGTTTGATAGGAATCGACGTGCTTTTGCTCCTCCGATGCTTGGCTTGGTTGGCATATTTCCTAACTTTCCTGAAAGCTTTTCATCTTTTTGTATTTTGACATGTCCCTTATGAAGTCCTTCTTTTGATAAAACATCTTCTAACTGACAAATAGCTTCCTTCGTAAGCTTTTCTATTATCCTAACTTCTGCATGAAGAGTAAAAACATGCACATTTTTCAAAGGAATAGGCAATACTGGCTTCCAGTTTGGATTTGTATTTTCTCTAGTAGTCTCGAAGTTTTCGAGACTTGTCATTTTTGGAGTCTCCAAATTTTTGAGACAATTTGTGGAGGGATGTGGAGAGACTCAAAACTTGAATTTTTCTAGACTCGAAAATTTGGAGTCTCCAAATTTTTGAGACTCAATTTTTGGAGACTCCAAATTTTCGAGGTACATTTCGAGGGTCCAAAATCATACTTAATCATTTACAGGATACTGGAGTATATGTCCAACATAACTCAGGAAAAGTAAGAGTCATTCCAAAATCTTTCCATTGAGTAAATTACTAGATTTAGGAATACTATCCAAACAAGATTCTTTAATTGAAGTGCGAGATATTCAAGTTCCATAAACCACTAGTAATTAAAGACAGAAAGCATACCCAAAATGATAATGACAATCATCTTCAACTACAAAAACTTTAGATTACCATCTAGAATCACCTCTAGGTATCCAAAGTCCTGCTGAATATCAATTCAGTTATTATTTTCGGATTCATTATGATTCATTATCTAATTGAGTGCTCTGGGATATAATCACTAATGAGCTGAGTCTATTCCTTAACTAAGGGAAACTCTATCCCAAGAATATTGTATATCCGATGCACATAATTTTAATTGATGAACCAAATGGTTCACTAATCATGTGTCTAAAATGCAATATAATTCAAAAACCATTAGTTCTTGGTGAATCCACATCACACTGATTGTTTTACCAATTAACTTCATCTTGGAGTAATCAAGTACTCAAGGTAATTGCCAATGACTCAGAAATCTCAATTGTCTAGGTGAAGAATTCAATTATACTAGTATGACACCACATTTAGATCCTTACTCAAATCATTTATAAGTTAGTCCATAAATCTTCCACCAAAGATTTGTTAACTCTGCAAGTATCTGTCAAACAATACTTGATCAGATGTCTATGTTCACCGACTACGTTAAGTGCACCAAATAACTCTAGTAACCAAGAATACAAAGTAGATTCATACAAGATTAATTGTGCACATATGTGATTAATCTCACTATGACCCAGCACATAAACACATATTTATCTAGCAGATTCCTCCAGAACCCACATATGTTACTCACATATCTCATTGAGATCTTGTAACTCAGCTACAAAATAATTTTCTATTTCTCATGAGTAAATAACATATCCAAAAAATCTCTGAGATGAATAAAATTCACTCTCAGTAGTTTTCCAATCCAATTTTCTCTAATAGCATAATTTCTTCCACTCAATCAACCTCTCTCTGACCCTAGTACTCAAACTAAGATTAGGTTGATCTAATACAAACATATCAGACTTAAATCCTGATCAAACTTACTCATAATCCAATCAAAATGGAATTAGTAACCTTTGACCTTTCACTATACTACTTATAGATAATAATTCAAATATCAAACCTATTCTAGTTCTAGATTGTCCTAGAGAATTTCTCTTATTCAAAAAGTTCCAATTAGGTATCTTATTCTGAATCTATCCAAAATTACTTTCAGACCAAGTCTCATTTCTATACCACAGTTGTAATTATTGTAGGAAAAAAGTTTGAAACAATTTCATTTCTATTCTATACCTAGGCTGAATAACCGATATACCAAAACATCATCTATTATTATGAAAACACTATTAGTCTGATCTTTTGAATATAATTCACATATGATTTAATTGAAAATGAAATCAGTTTTTTAATTAATTCCTATTATTACCATTTCTTTATGGAATTACTCCATAACTAGTATGATACAAACCTACAAAAATCTCAAAGAAATTTCGATTACATAATACAAACCCATTTACTATTTCAGGTGTCCTTTTCTCTTTCACCCTTAGATTTTTTGGTTACCTGAAAATTTCAAATGCTCCTTTTGCAGGTTTTTATTGATGCTATATGTCTTGTTCTTGTAGGTGTTGTGATTGTTTTTCGCAAAGTTCAGGTTTATTCTTATTCTGCTCTCTCTTAGATTAATAGTTAATATTGTTGTAGATAATGTACTGATGTTTCTAGCTTCTTGGTTGAGTAAGATGTTCCCTCTATTATTAGATTAACCACTCCTTTGTGTAGGATTAAGGGTTTGGAAGACAAGGCTTAACCTTGTAGAGGTTCAAATCCTCTTCATTTAAACTATTAAAATAAGGGAGAACTTGAAGTTGGGTCTGAATTTTGCTTTTATTGTTTTTCAAATTTGAAAATGCAAATTAAAAAGAGGTCAATTATGAAATGAAAATGCAAGCTCTAATTTTTTTTAGAATCATAATCAAGATACGAACATTCCATCATATTCTATGCAAAGAGTAAATCAATTTTGCTTTTGGCCTCATCTCTATCAGAGTTCAGATAAGAAAGTTATGGTAGATCAAATATTTATAGTACTAGATAAGCTTTTGATGACGGGACACTTGATTTTGTGGAATATCTGTGAAAGTACAGCAAAAATGGACCAAGAATAGATCTGAATCATATCCACAAGTGTGATTGGATGTTAGATTAGATCAACCTATCAATCCACACAAGATTAGATAGCATTTAGATCAAATCTAGATGAATAAATCTAACAAGAACAATCATTATTGATCAAAACTTGTACTTGCTGGTTTCACACGTGTGAAAACCTGTCAGAGTACGGACATTAGGCTGAGAATAAAGTATACTAAGCTTAGAACTCAATCAATGCATAAAAACACAAGACAAATAGAGAGAAAACACCAGAATTGTTCCAAAACCAAGATTTAGCTTCCATGTCAATTATGGCCAAATGAGCCACCATATATACACAAGAGCTGATGCTTACTCAGCTGATTTGGCACGTGTGAGAGTTCCTACTCATCAAAGGATCCACCAATAATCATCAATATGGCACATGGACCAAGTTTCTCAACTTATAGCCACCTCCCTTGATTTTAGGCAATTTTCCTAATTTATAGGGACTTGCACAAATATCTACTACAAGTTGGATCTCACCTACTATTGATGTTTTCACACATGTGAGAAGTCCTTGGCACGTGTTAGATCACTCCTATCCATGTGAAATAGCTTTTCCTACCAATAAAATGATGCCAAGTGGCATATAGCTAGAAAACTAAATTTTGGCCATTTTAGCCACTAGATCTCGAATGAAATGGTATGTACAACCTATATGACTCTAAATGATAAATGCATTCATTTCACACGTGGGAACAGGCTCCACACATGTCTAATGATGATATGTACTACTCATAATGGTATTTACAAGATTTGATCAAGTTACCTTTTGCCAATTTTAACACTCCTCCTCGAAACTAACTTGATGATATTGAGATTGACTCCATAGGCTGAATTGGTCTTCAAATATGGATCCTTGCTAGTTCAAAAGTGTGAAGATCAGCCAATGAGCTTGATGTCGATCCGAAATCACCATATCCATGATAATGCCTCTTTGATGTTGACTTTTTTGATGAACTTGAGAGCTTTGCACCATCCTAGCACCTCTTTCATTGATTTGTTCCATCCTTGAAGCATATGGTTGATCCAAAAGCTCCTCTTCCTTGAAAATAGCTGCAACTCCACGATAAAATAAAGAGTCATTCTTGACTCATGAGGATCACAAAGATCCAACATCATGTTACCAAGATCTCGAGGATTAGACTCATCAACATTGTCAAGACTATGCATGCTATAATAACAAAGAGTTTGTATCATATCTTCATGCTTGGTTACCATGCTAATCTCAGATCTAATGAGGCTAGATACTTCATTATGGAGATAAGTTTCCTTGGAGGATGATTCACTTTCTCTCATAAAGAGTTTATAATTTGTCTCAATACATGAAAAAAGACAATTTTTCATACTGTGAGTGGACAACTCACTCTTGCTCTTGCAAGACTCCAGAACATACATTTGATGAAATAACTATTTGCTTTCTAATTGATCTAAAATCAATTTCATATAATTAAGAACATCAACTATGTTCTCAAGAGAGACACCATACTCAACTAGTATTGCTTTACTCCAACTTTGAGATACAAAAGTCTCACTAAGGCAAATTGATTCACCAAATGACATAAGAGAAGCAAGCATGAGATGTATACTACTTGAAATGTGCTCCTCTTGCCCTTGAAATGTGAGCCATATAAGCTCAACCATGTCTCTTGATATTCTTTTTGGAATCATAACTTGAGAAGGACTCTCCTCGTCAATTCTTGGCACACTTGAACCTCGAGATGACTCCTCAAGATCAACTTCTTGGTGCTCCTCGATGGAAATCCAAGACCTCCATGTCTCAAAATGATCACAACAAACATGATCATATAATGTGCACTTCATATGATCATCAACATTACTTATGCTAGAAACATAAGTCCAAAAATCACCACAACTTGGCATGATTTTTCTAATATTGAAATCAAGAAGTATTTCTATCTCAATAAGACTAACTACTTGCTTATGGATATAAGTGTCCACTTTGGATGCTTCACTTATTCTCATAAGAAGTTTACAACTTGCCTTTAAAATTGAAAATTTACAATCTTCAACATTATGAATGAACACATCATTCATGATCTTATTGAAACCAACAAAAAATACATTATGAAGACATTTCCATTTCCTTGACTTCATATTCAATGTAAGTTTACAAGAAAAACATGCTTTGCTATCTATTAAGGCATCACACTCAGCTAGTATTGCCTTAATCCACCTTTGAGATACAAAAATCTCTTCAAAGCAAAATAGTTCTTCATAAGATTTCATGAGAGCATAAATGAAACTATTTTCATTTTGTGATTGCTCCTCAATCTTTCTTGGTTTCTCTTGGATCATAACAATAAATTTGAACTTTTCTAAAGTTCTAAGAAAAATGCTTTCCAAGGACGTGAAATAAATCCAACGGACATTAATGAAAGTGACATTTATCTTTGCATCTTGAACCAGAAAATTCACTTTTAAATGCAAAACTTCAAAAGGTTTGAAATGTGTGATGATGGACTTTTGAAGACAAATCTTGTAAGTCCTTGTGAGACTCCAAGCCTCATGCATCTTTCCACAAAGGAAACACCTTTCCTTGGACTTATCCTTTTTGCCTTTGCACTTTGAACTTGAAGCTCTATCCTTCACCTCGACCCCCTTGCTTTGGTTCTCCTTGGATGGATTGGTCTTCATTTTGTAGCATCTTGAGACAAAACAATCTCTCTTGCCACAAAGGTTGCATTTAGGATCCTTACTTGCCTCCAATAGGTTGCCACCTACTGATGCCACGATGAGGAAGTAAAACCTAGTGATATGTCTTTTCAAAATGTAATTTGTGACTCTCAAGAAATAGATTTGAACACATTCAACAATCTAGAAGGATCTACACAAGATCTAGACCACAAATTTTGAATCATATCTCTTTCAACCTAGTCAATTGGAAACTAATTTTTGCTTTGATCACTAAGACAAAAGCACTCTATTAAATCACAAAAATTAGATCCAAACACCCCTATTGGACTCAACAAATACCTCTTCCTCTTGAGAGTTGGAATGGATCTGAAAAGATTTGACACCTAGATTTTCCTTTTCTCTTGACTAGTTCTCTCAACTTTTGAGATTCTTGAACAAAGTATAGGTTTTGTTTCAAATACTTAAAAATCAAACTTAGTCACTTCTTTTGGATTTACTTTTGACCCAAATAATCTCACTCTTGAGATTTGGATTGAATTTGATTTGATTTGACAGCAAATTAGATCACTAATTTTCACAAAAAAGGATCTACACTAGATCACAAAAACTTGACATGTATACTTGATTCAAACACACAAAGATCCAATCCAATCACCCCTTTTGGAATCCCTCTTGACCCAAAGAATTTCACTCTTGAGATTTGGAATGGACATGAAATGGTTTGATAAGAATCTATGTCAATAATTTTTCACTAAGCTTAAAATTTAGACATCTAGAGATTCACAAAGATCCCAACCATGCATGAACACTCAAATATGGACTCCTCCATGTTCTAGACTCCCAATGGGATCACAACTTGACCCTCACACTCTCACAAAGAAAGTTGAATAGAACTTATTTGAGTTTCATACATATAATGTCAAAATTTTGCTCAAAAAATTAAATTCATTCACCCCTATTGGACTCCACCAAGTACCAATGACTCTACCTCTTTAGAGTTGGAATGAAATTCAAATTTCCAGAAATGTGATACTTCTCTCTCACTAAGATATGTGCTTACAAAGAACAATGCCACTTAGCAAGATTTGATCACAATGAAGAAGACAAAATTTTCACCAAAGTCAAGAATTGAGTTACTAGTTCTTGCCCTCTACAAAGGAAGGATATCTTGGAAATTTTCGATCAACCACAACACATATGCCTCACTCACCTTTATGACTTTAATTCAAGCCAAAAAACACACTCACACACTTGAGTAGGGGTGAACAATATGATTTGGATCTCAAATTTTTCTCCTAGTACTTGCCAATAATTCTTATCACATAGGTAGATTTTGCCTTTATGAGTGTTTGTGCTTTAGAAATTTACTAAGATTTCACTTGGAGGACTAATCCAAGAGTGTCTTCTAGCATTTAGATGCTTCTAGACTCGGCCCTTTCACTCTTGAACAAATCTAGAATGAAGGTATCATGGATTTTCATCACCCCCTTGCAAATCACTCCTTAATCTTTGGTTTATAGCACTCTTTCTCTCTCAACTTCAATGTACACTCAAAAAATCAGAGAATTAACTTCAATGTACTGTAAACAAGCTTTAATCCATCTATATGATTGATCTAAACCAAGAACAAATCAATGGAATAGAAACAATGCAAGTGAAAGCTTGAAAAATGCACTAAATTGGCTCAAAATTGGGTGTATGAAGCTCAAAATGCACCAAACTGAATTTTACTATTAAAAACAGGTCTTGTACGGCCCCACACGTGTGGAAAGTACACCTTCAGCCCACAACAAGATTTGGTACAAATATGATGGTTCTAGCTATCCATTCAACCTCACTACCTCAATATTAGCTTGTTTCCAAAAACCTGCCAATTTGGGTATAGTTTAGATCAATGCCTTAAATGCACTTGTACTTGGCTCTGATACCATGTCAAAGTACAGCAAAAATGGACCAAGAATAGATCTGAATCAGATCCACAAGTGTGATTGGATGTTAAATTAGATCAACCTATCAATCTACACAAGATTAAATAGCATTTAGATCAAATCTAGATGAATAAATCTAACAAGAACAATCATTATTGATCAAAACTTGTACTTGTTGGTTTCACACGTGTGAAAACTTGTCAGAGTATGGACATTAGGCTGAGAATAAAGTATACTAAGCCTAGAACCCAATCAATGCATAAAAACACAAGACAAATAGAGAGAAAACACTAGAATTGCTCCAAAACCAAGATTTAGCTTTCATGTCAATTATGGCCAAATGAGCCACCATATATACACAAGAGCTGATGCTTACTCAGCTGATTTGGCACGTGTGAGAGTTCCTACTCATCAAAGGATCCACCAATAATCATCAATATGGCACATGGACCAAGTTTCTTAACTTATAGCCACCTCCCTTGATTTTAGGCAATTTTCCTAATTTATAGGGACTTGCACAAATATCTACTACAAGTTGGATCTCATCTACTACTGATGTTTTCACACATGTGAGCAGTCCTTGGCACGTGTGAGATCACTCCTATCCATGTGAAATAGCTTTTTCTACCAATAAAATGATGCCAGTGGCATATAAGCTAGAAAACTAGATTTTGGCCATTTTAGCCACTAGATCTCAAATGAAATGGTATGTACAACCTATATGACTCATCTAAATGACAAATGCATTTATTTCACACGTGGGAACAGGCTCCACACATGTCTAATGATGATATGTACTACTCATAATGGTATTTACAAGATTTGATCAAGTTAGCTTTTGCCAATTTTAACAATATCTCCACCACGCAAGGATCTACATTATGGTAAAAAAAACTTGTCTGTTCTCGCGTCATGGCGATATGCGACATCATCATATTCTATGCAAAGAGTAGATCAATTTTGCTTTTGACGTCATCTCTATCAAAGTTCAAATAAGAAAGTAATGGTAGATCAAAGGTTTATAGTACAAGATAAGAATTTGATGATGTGCATTTATATTATTTGATGATGTGGCATTTGATGATGTGGAATATCTCCACCATGCAAAGATCTGCATTCTGGTAAAAAAAACTTGTCTATTCTTGCGTCATGGCGATATGCCACAACATCAGAATCTTTGATTAGCCATAACTTTCTTATTTGAACTTGGATCGAGATGAAGTAAAAAGAAAAAATGATCTATTCTTCATGTACAATACATTGGAATATCTCCACCATGCAAGATTTTACATTCTGGTAAGAAAAACTGGTCTATTCTCGCGTCATGGCGATATGCCACATCATCAAAATATTTGATTAGCCATAGCTTTCTTATTTGAACTCGGATGGAAATGAGGTAAAAAGCAAAAATGATCTAATTTTTGCGTAGAATACATTGGAATGATCACATCTTGATTATGATTCTATAAAAATATCAAAAATGTCTATAAAGTCTATTGTTGTTCTACTCATCTGTAGTTTAATGGCTGATGTTGTTGTCGATGATATTTTGCAGCTTCTTGTAGGTTGGCCCTCTTTAAAACATATAAGTTTGTTTAACTATGTTGTGCTCAAAATATATTACTACTAACCATAAGTTTTAAGAGTTGGGCAGTTAGGAGTCTTGCAAGCAGTAAGTATTGTCAAATCACAATTCCAGATCCTGCCCAACGGGAGTTTCGAAATGTTCAAAATATTACCGGAAAACTCCAAATTTTTTCAGATCGACAAACAACGTTACGTTCTTTCATAGGTGGAAAAACTTTATTGGGCCACATGTACATTGAATAGTTAAATAATCAATGAAAGCATCTTGACAAACAACCCTTTTGCTGCTTGGAACTCCTCTAATGCAAGGCCAAGTACCATGCCGAGTGTCTCGACTGTGTCAGAAAACACAATTTCAAAGACTGTCCAAAACAACCAAGTAAGATACGAGTTTCGTAACTGACAAAGCCATGATGTTTATGCCTGATCCACTATCGAGGATAGCGGATACTGCTAGATAATCTTTGTAGTGCATAGGTAAGGTGATGTTAGTCCCCTTAGCAACACCGATATTCATCAGATTCATCAAAATTTGAGGAATTTTTGGAATCTCCACTGGTTTTTGTTGTTTATTTGGCATATAGGGCAACTAAAAACTTTTATGGATATAGCTTTGGAGGCCAATGAAGGATTTCATGGCACTATGGAACGACATTGTGATTTGAGCCGACAGAAGTTCAAAGAAAACTCCGAGTCCCTATAAAGGTTGCTCTTTTATGAGGATCGAAACAGATAACGGACGTTTTGTTCCTCCTGTAGAAACTCATCTCGGAATTCATTGTATCGTCGTTGTTCCACTCGTGGGTTTGGGTAGTCACGTGGTAATGTGAAAGTTGTCAAAGAGCTTCTCGGATTGTCAGCAAGTTTTTCTAGACTTTGTTGTTGGTTCTGGCGTTGAGCTCAAGTGAGGACTCTAACAGGTTTGAAAGGGATGTGTCATGTGGGTAGGATCCTGTTTGGTTGCTTGGGACGATATTTGAAGTTGTGTTTTTTAACACAGTCTGGACATTTGGCATGGTATTGGTTTTTTACTTTACAATCGACCATGAAATGTCCGCCACAGATGAAACATCTGTTGCTCATGGGCCCTTGGGCAATTGCATAGCCATCTTGGATGGCTAGCAGTCATGGAGATTCTGGATTTTAGAAATACTCATCTCGTTTGCATGATCATGAGGTATCCTCATGATAGTGTGTGGAACTACCAGAAGTGGGTGTGGTAGCTTGATGGTATGTTGAATCATAGGAGTGATCGACAAGATGGGTTTGAGTTGATTCTTTATGGGGTTGATGTTTCTATGCTCCTATGTCTGGATGGCCCCTTGGAGGTGGACCTAAGAGTGCCAGTTGAGACTGAGTTTCATGTTTGGGTTGTCTAGGCAACTCTTGGATATGAACTTGGGGATTGTTTCATGGAGGATATTGATGGGATGGGTTCCATGAAGCAAATTGGTTTCAAGGAGGCTGGTATTGACCTCCCGATTGGTCGTGATGCTGGTTCCTTGGATTGTAGTAGCAGTAAAAAGAGGAATGGCCTATGAAGTCACATATTTCGCATTTAATCAAAGAGGTATCTGGTATCGGTTGATAAAATGGGCATTTATTTTCAATGTGTGGACCTCTACAATGAGAGCACCAAGTACTGTCACGTCTATGATGGATCTGGCCAATGCGTAGCTGACCTAGCATGGAACTTTGTATAGACCACAGGGTGTTCAAAAACTCTTTTGTAAGTTTCTCCATTTGTTGTTGGTGTTGCTGGTTAAGCAATTCCATCTGAGATTTTCACAGTTGTTCTCTAGTTTCGTCAATCGATTTGGATTCCTAGATAGCACGGTGTGCTCTCCGTTCTCTAGGGTCGTCAACGTCTTGAAGAAACAAAATGCTTCTAGTGTCAAAGGCTTGCTAGTCCTCCACTCTGATTTTGACAAAAAAGACACAAGAAACGAAATTGTTTGCCACATGAATGAGTTATTGCATGACATAGATGAAACCGATATTTCGTCATCTGCTCCTATTCCCAGACAAGAGCACCCTCCCAAGGGAATTGACATTTTCACTATCTATCCATTTTCCGATGAGATTTCCAACCACTGTATATCGCGACCCAACTTTGAGAAATCGAAAATCTAAACAGAGGTTCATTTATGAATCTCATGATCTGAAGGATACTAATGGGAATAGTACCTTCTCCTTCTATGTATTTCAACTCAATCTTACAATATCTGTTGTCAATGATGGTAGATTTAGTGTCACCAACCTTGTCTTGTTTTAACAAGGACATATCAAAGTAAGTCTCATTACTCTACAAAACCAATGGGACGTTGCAATTGTCAAGGTGAATTATCAATGTTGATCAATGCAAATTTTGTTCGACAAGTGCCATACAGTTCTCACTCTCTCTACCGTTTGTTTATTTCCTTGTTCCTCTTCATCCCTTTTGTGTGATTGATTTTTGCATGCAAAATAGCTACTGCATGGAGTCTTCCGTAGAGCATATCAAGGACACATTTTCATTCACCTATCCATCTTCAGATCACCTTGTACAGAGTTTAGGGTCTTTGAGCATACTACACTTTCAGAAATCCAAGTCCTTTTAGAGTTGATTATTGTCCTTCATAGCGATATTCAACTTCGAGTCAACTACACCACAATCAAAACAAATTTAGTTAAAATTTGTTCAATCTTTCGCATGTTCAACGTGTTTCAACTGCGTGTTCCAAACGTAGATTCAATTTGGAGCATGCAAGTTACAGATAACAACATCTCCACCAACAAATTTTGAGAGGGTGGGGGGGGAGAGAGAGTGGATATGCATGCATCCACTGGAGCAGCCACATTGCTAGCAATATCATCAACAAGATCAACAACCAAGGTCACAAAACCAAAGACGATAACGACAAGGCTAAGAAAGCAGATGGGCAATCCAAAGCAACTCAATCAGAAGAAGTACCCCAGTCATGACGAAGATCCTTCAAAAAGGGAAGCACAAGCATTGGGAAATCAGTCTCCTTCTTCAATCAGTCTCTTGTCATACTTTTGCACCCATTCTCATGCCTATCACCAACGCCATCTACCGTTGTCACCACCACCACCACCCTTCCTTCTATTTGTTTGTTTATCATCAGTTCACTGTTCTTCTGAGAAATCTCCTATTTTTTATAGTCTTACCGAAGTTAAGAAGCAGGTGAAGCAGCTAGAAGACATAAGAAATTAAGCAAAGATGCTGAGGAGAAAAGGACAAAACTTAATTAACAGTTGAGTCAGATCGATCTTGATCAAAAGAAACTCTCGAGAGCAAGGATAGTTGGATCCCCTCTTGTGAAGCCCGAAGAGATCCAAAAGTAATGGATCAAAGGATAAAAGAGCTGCAAAAAAAAAAATGAAGACAATCGTGAACCTGCGAGCTCCTCAACCAGCGAGTGGTGGTCAAAGCTCGATATTGCAAGGGCCCAAGGCTGCAACTGTAGAACTATCAGTTCCTCACTCTTCCACCAAGCCTTTATCATGTTTCATTATCAAACCGTCCATCCAAATCTGTTTCTACCACCAATTTTTTGATGATGAGTCCATCCCTTGAGACTGGAACTTCAACTGAGAGAGGAACTGTAGAAACGCCTAGAAGCAAAATGGAGGATACAGATCTCCCAGAAGTTAGTGTCTACCTAAAAACTAGAAGTGAGACCATCCATGGCAGATGCAACGAAAAAAAAAAAAATGAGAAAAGCACTCAGGCATGCAAGTTGTGAAGTTGTTGGGAGCTCTCCAATTTTGAGAATGTCAACTACTTGCAGCAATAAGGCATTCTAGTTAAATTGCGACAAATAGTGGAAAACAATTTTTTGATAAAGACTGGTGACAGTAAGCACTTGGTTTTATGCAAGCGAACGAGGATCTATGCTTTTTCAAGTGACAATCGAAGACGCCAATGCGGAAGTGGAACGACATCGTCCAATATGAGTTGTAGTGGGTCCTGCAACACATTAGGGGTGGGATGATGTTGGCTGATTCTGACGAATCCCCAAGATACGCGGCCAGGGCTACCCAAGAGCACCTCTCACCTTAGACCAAGGAGGTCTCTGAGAAGATGAGACGAACGAAGACTGAAAGTCGAGTATGAGAGCTGAGGAATACTAGTTAGTAATGACAAGCGAGAACTGTGTAAGCCTCATGGTAAATTTCGGAAGATGGAATGACCATGTAGGAACTAGTATTTCTAGGCAAAGTAATAAATGCAAGTAGACCCCTCTTAAAGAAAGTAGAATGAGCCACCTTTTGATGGTGACCTCTAGTGGTGAGTATTATTCCACTTGTAATTTGTGAAATGTGAAAATGCCACTAGGATGCCACCTAAGGAGCTCTCTTGCTTATTTAAGAGACTCCCTCTTTGAGAAGATGAGCTTTTTGTGAAATGTACTTACTCCATGCTGAATTGAGAAGAGCCTCCACGAGTTTTGGTGCATCCATTGAGCTCCTTGATCATGCTTGTTTCTTGAGTGATGCAGTCATGATCTTGCCCTTTCCTCCTTGATGTGTGGTTGTGGATAGTAGAGTGGATTAGTTTTCCTGCTTTCCTAGAGTGGATTAGATTTCATTTCTTGTTTGTGGATTAATGTAGGAATCAACATTCAAGTAAACTAAATAGGCTGGGTTTGTGATGTAATTATTGCATATCCCCTTACAACCCTATTCTTGATGTTCTTGGGATGTCCAATTGTTGGATTTATCTCTTTTACTCTCCTAAATCCTATGTTAATCTGCCTCCATTCATGATGCTGTATTTTACTTGTGTTGTCGCACAGTCTGCATATTTACATGTAAAATAAGACAGGCAAAAAACGAGACTATCTACATAAATACAAGTAAATTTCCACAAGCGAAAAAGGTGACACTATGTTTTTACATGTGATTTGTGACAGGTGAAAAAGACGACACTGCCCTACAAATCTCAAAGGTATCCTACAAATGCCAAATAGAAAAGCGAAGGTACCCTGTAAATCAATTTTAAGGCATTTGTAAGAGTATCGCGTTTTTCGCATTTTTATCAACGTTAATTTTAGCAAAGGCTGACGTCGTGGCTTTCTCACCCTCATTTCATGCACTGTGCAATCAGATTTGACAACGACAACAACCATCCACGATCTTCCACAGACAACACTACCACTTTTGTACCTTCTTCATCTGCACACCTGTAAAAATTATGTATATATTGAATATTATCTACGTATTCAAAGAATAAACAGAACGGTATCAGAACGACATCAGAATAGAAGAGAGAGAACAAAACGTCATTGATAATCAGAGATAGAATCGTAGATGCTTTCACGCATTGATTTTTCCTTCTAGATGTATTGTCAGTAATAGGTTCATCACCTTTACAGATTGTGTGATAAGCTTTGTAAAGCACGCGGTTACATCCGCTATTGTTTTGAGCTCACCTGCATTATTGACCTGTATATTTCGTTATACTTAATTTGGTTACAGCTCTGTTTGTTCTGCGTTCAGATTTGTGTCAATATTGCAATGCTTTTCTACGTTCTGTCTGACTTTTTAATTACTTAATCTGGTTGTCTGCTCTTTGCGAATTATTATTAGTCTAGCTGTTCGCAACTAATATTTAGTCTTGTTTTTTGTGACTTATTATTAGTCTAGCTCTTCGCGAGTGATTCGCGACTAATAATTTGTCTAGCTGTTCACGACAAATTATTTGTCTGATGTTTTGATGCTTAATGTTTGGTCACGTAATCAGATCGAACGTGATTTCTATTACTAATGTTCTGTTCGAGACTGATAGGCGTAGTCATGCTTAAGAAAAGAGTGAAATAGCTTATTTCTCTGCACACAAACAATTTTCGTTCGAGTTTTGAGTTTGCTTCTTTTCGTGTTCGTTTTTTTTTTTTGAGTTATTTCTCAACACACCTCTCTTTTCAACATGGTATCAGAGCTATTTCTGTAGCTTGATAAGCTTCCACAGAAATAAGACTCTACTAGCCAATAGAGTAATTTCTTGTTCTATAATTCAGCACCAGATTTTCATACTTAAGTCACTGATAGTTATTCCTATCACCTAGACTATTCTTGCACATGGATTTCCAAGGAAAAGCTAGTCCTATCATGGACAAGCTTGATGGAGCTAATTACCATCTGTGAAAATTTAAGATGAGAACTGTGTTGATGGCTAAAACATTGTATGACGTTGTAACACGTGCAGAGGGGAAACCCGAAGCTGACGACGCAGCAATCGCCAGATAGAAGCTGAAGGATGGCAAAGCATTTGTGCTGACCATCCTCAACATTTCAAATACTCAGATCGGCCATGTGTCTGAAGCCCTAACATCCAAAGAAGTATGGGACATCTTGAGCATGTTATATGAAGTGTGAGATATAGCTTCCAAGCTACATCTCAAGAAGAAATTTTACTCCCTCAATATGGCAAATAGTGATTCCTTGCAGAATCACATCAATCAATTTTAAGAACCTACTGAAGCAAATGACCGATGTCGGATCTGTCATAGACGATCAAGACGCAGTGATGCAACTGCTTACAAGTTTGCCAAGCTCGTACGACAGTTGGGTGATGATCATCACGACACATCCAGAGCTGACTCTTTCAAGAGTCATTACAATGTTGTTGCAAGAAGACACGCAGAGGAACGAAGCCTCTAGTTCCTTAGCTGATTCTCACGTTCTGTACACCAACAAGAGCATGACTAAGCAGAAGAAGAAGAAAGGTCTGAAGCAATCAAAGCAAGACCAGAAACCAGCACAGCACAAAAAACAATCAAATCCGTAGACAAAGAAACAGATGTCCTGCACATACTGCAAATGAAACAACCACGAGATTCAAGACTGTCGGATACTACAAGCAAAGAACAACAACAAGAGACAGTCGAATCAAGTGGCCAATGCAGCTACAGAAGCTTCACAGTCGATTCAAGAAGCAGATTATGATGCCGTCATGACCAGCCATCAAGGAGCATCCAGCGACAGTTCTTGGTTCCTGGATTCTGGTGTCACTCAGCATATGACCAGTCTCATTGGCTGCTTCGAGTCCTATACACCCTACAGTACCAACAAATACGTTCACTTTGGCGATAATAGCACACATGCTATTAAAGGTGAAGGTACTGTGAGATTGAGCTTTGTAAATGATCAATTTAAGCTGCTTTCTAAAGTCTTATATGTACCCAATTCATCTACGAATCTACTCTATGTAAGCATAATCACAAATCTAGGACATAAAGTAGAATTCGAATGTGATCAGTGCAAAGTAGTTGCTAGGACAGGCAAGATCCTAGCACTCGGAAAGAGACATGGATATTTGTATAGATTAAGTCATTGTCTTTTGCGTCTAGTCAAGCACTCAGTATTTCTATTCAAGTAAATAAAAGTTTACTTTGGCATTATAGACTTGGTCACTTGAATCATGTTGCTATACAACAAATGTCTAAACATTCTATTGTTCTTGATCTAGACTATCCTAGTAATAAAGTCGAGTTACCTATCTGTCAAGACTGTTTAGTTGATAAACAGACTAGGAAACCATTTAAATCAAGCCATCAACATATTGCTAGAGGATTGTTAGATGTTGTGCATTCAGACATTTGTGGCCCAATGAAGAATCCTTCTTTGGAGAATGCAAAGTATTTTATAACTTTTATTGATGAATTTTTTAGAAGGACTATGTTGTATTTTATTCAGAAGAAATCAGAAGCTTTCAATTGCTTCAGAATCTTCAAGGAGTGTGCAGAAAAAGAAACTGGAAGGATGATCAAGACCATGAAGTCTGACAATGGTGGAGAGTACATCTCTACTGAATTTAAGGAGTACTGCCAGAGCCAAGGCATTGAGCAGCAGTTCATCACTCCTTATAGTCCTCAATCTAATGGCTAAGCCAAGAGGAAGAACCATACTCTGGTTGAATCTGCTAAATGTATGCTGGCGCATGCATCGCTGCCCAAAAGCTTCTAGGTCGAAGCTGTCTCCACTGCATCTTACATCCAGAACAGATGTCCAACCAAAGCCCTCTCAGAAAAAACACCCCATGAGGTGTAGATAGGCTCTAAGCCTTCTGTGAAGAACCTACGAGTGTTCGGATGTGTTGTCTATGCGCAGATCCCGAAAGACACTAGGAAGAAATTTGACTTCCAAGGTCTCAAGACCATCATGATTGGATACACTAAAATAACATATACAAACTGTATGATCCCGATACCTAGCAAATCTTGTACAGCCGGGATTTAGTCTTTATTGAAGATCAGTTCGTCGACATCAAATGTCGATCTACTATTCAACAACGAATCAGATGAAGATGTTACTGCTACCCAACAACAAGTCCCAAGAGTGATTCATCAGTCAATTCCTCCCGGAAGATCAACTCGAGTGCGTACACAACCCACAAGGTATACTCTTGAGTCTGCATGTCTCTTGATATAGGAACTGACAATAGTCAAGGAGGCACTCAGCCAACCAGACTCTGATCTCTAGAGAGAAGCCACGGACATAGAGTATTCCTCTATGATCAAGAAGCAGACGTGGTCACTAGTCGAAGCTCCTACTGGCTACAATATCATTGATTGCAAATGGATTTTCAAGATCAAGTACAATGCCAATGGAGCGATTGATCGAAGGAAGACAAGACTGATAGCACGAGGATTCACTCAGATCCCCAACGTAGACTATAGTGAGACTTTCAGTCCTGTAGTCAAGCATTCATCGATCTCGGCCTTCCTATCTTATGCTGCAGCTGCCGACCTCGAGGTGCATCAACTTGATGTGCAAACAGCTTATCTGAATGGAGTTGTACAAGAAGACATTTACATGATCCAGCCCGAAGGATATGTTCTGGAAGGTATGAAGAATCATGTTTGTAAATTCTACCTATATCCGTGACACAGACATGCAATACTCCATATGTCTCAATTAGAGTGTCTGGGTCCTCTCAAGGTAATTAGTCACAAATTGGCCTTGACATGGAATTAAATCATGGCGTGACCAATAATCTCGAACATGGAGGGCCGGTCTACCATATTAGGACTATTCCAGGTCCTTAACTGAATATGGCCATAACAAATTCGATTCTGTCCTTCGGATCTACTGCCGTCTGTGATAGGATCTACAATCTTCCAAGATATAGACAGACATTGCTGACCTACGTATAATTTGCTTATGCATTCAACAAGGTAAAACCAGTGTGTGGAATAATATTGAACTAGCTGACTACAAACATAATATTCGATCATATTCAAGACAAGAAACTCATCTGCATAAACATCTACTGTATTGTCAGAGAATTTCTTAAGCGTTGTTGTGATAGACCACACAGTGCATCGGCCCAAAGGAAAACTTTGTCCTTCGCGAATCAAAAATTGTCGCGCTTACTAGCGGACTTCTTGAACGTTGGCTAGATACACGGTGCTCAGCTTACATTGGTATACTACCAATCTGATTCCTTACACTTATGTAATTAATAATTAAGATCTTCATGTATATAGAGAGGAGGACATGATTAGTTGATCAGGAGATTACAAGAAACGGCTGATTAGACACGTTCCAACGGTATCCTATCAATCTCTGGAGGACGATGTTCTCCTTGTACTTTCGTGATCTCCTTTGTATTTTGATGTGTAATCCTCGTGTCTTCTTCTTCCCCTTTGGCCCTGTCGTCAAGTGGCCTTGGTTCCACGAACATTTTGCCTCATCCAATTGGAAAGCATTCAACTTCATTGTCTTGTCATATCCACATAATGTACTAAACATCATGAACGTTGGAGGTAAAAAATAAGCCACTTCAAGTCTTCTAACACTATATATGAAAAATTCAAAGATAGTAGCATCTCCATTGCTTCTCACCCTTGCAAATTGCACAGTTGAGTGAAGAGATTGAATGAACTTTGATGACTCAGCCTTTGTCCTTGAGGGCCTTCTTGGGGCTCTCGGGTTTTGAGGTTGATCCTCAAAATCTTCCCCTCTTTGATGCTCCTCCTCAATTCTAGCAAGATCACATTTTGGCAAGGTCTCCACTCGAGTTATCTCCTCATTTACCATGTTCACAGATTCCATTGATTTTGTAAACACGGTTTGTTTCTACTTCTTCTTTTTACCATATTTGAATGTTCACACTCTCAATACAACATTAGCATCTAACTTAAACAATTTTCCATATTTAAATCTCTTTGCTATGCAATTATTACTCTTCAAGATGAAGCAAACACCATGCTTTGAGTGGAGATCCAAACCATTATCCGTAAGATGACCAACACTTAGCAAATTTTTAGTAATTGATGGTACATAAAGAACATTGTCTAGATCCATTCTTTTAGAAGATCCTAGACACAAATGGATGGTGTTGATTCAACATTCTTGATCACTTGATGTAAATATGAATTTTTTAGCACCATTAAATAAATTCAAATTCCAAAGTTCCCTTTTAGCATCAATAAGATTGGTGGATCTTATGCAAAGTCTAAGAAGCTTCCTTATGCTAGATCATGGTCAAGATCTATGCTTCTTGGACATGTTCATCTAATATGGCTAACTTGGCTAGCTATGAGGATAATGATGGTCCTTTAATGGTTCTTCATGGAAGTGCAAGCATACAAAATGTAAAGAAAGAGTTAAGTTCATCAATGGAGGTGGTGAAGATCTTCCTTGGAAAAAGATTGTTGCTAATGATTTATTTGATCATATGGAAAAAGATGTTGTTAGGTGCATTAATGAAGAAGGTGGTTCTTCTACATTCTTTTGTGATAAGTCCAAGAAAGTCATTTTTGCAGCAAGTGGAGTCACATGTCTTCATGAAGAGAGTAGATCAAATGGTTCTATCATGAGACTTGGTGAGGAAGAGAGTCACAAGTTAAGAAGAAAAGAAGTATGTGGAAGAGTTCAAAGTACGATGATGTACATTGAAGAAGTGAATAGAGTGTTGAGAGTTATTCTCCCTTATCTCTGTTCTCCGCAGTGTTGAGTGTGAGTAGAATCATTATCATATGAGTCATTACCTAAAACTTTGAGTACAAGTTTAGAGTACTTCAATCATCCTTATGTTGAAATTACTATTCATTTTTTTCATGGCTTCTAATGTTTTTGAGGTTTCTACTTCTTATGATGCAATCATTAAGAGGGAGTCTTATGAAGGAAAGAGCAATGGAAGATTGGTTCTTGAGAAGATCCAAGGCATGGATCTCACATTTCTTCATCAACTCAAAGGATTCTATGATTGTGAATTGATCACTCATGATCGAGATGGCAAAAATTTGTTGGAGAAGACTACGTGGAGCAAATCGAAAAACATTTTTTTCAAGGAAAGAGAGATCTCATTGGTGAGTTTATTGAGGTTTGTTATGGACTCAAGAGGGCTAGATTTATTAGGTTTGATACTCATCTTTACTTATTCTATTTTATGTTGGATGGAAATTTTGGAATCTATCTTTTGATATATGATGGTGGCATTGTTTTCACTAATCTTTGTGGAAATTCAAGATCGAACATTGATAGGATCTTGTTGGATATAGATCATATATTTGAGAGGGAGTATTCCCAAATGTTTAGGTCTAAAGATATTCATATCTTTGATGATCAAGAGAAAGATAAGCAAGTGGAAATGACACATTGCTTTACTCACATGTTTTGGAGAATCTTCTTGTGTAGACGATGTTATGCAAATGGATATTGGTTCTCATGTTGAAAAAGCAAGTAATGGATCTAGAAAAGGGGTCTTAGTCAATGGCTTTGATGGTCAAGTGAAAGATCAAGAGGTTAATTTCAAAGGGCTTCAACAACACAAAAGGAAAAGTGGCAATATAAAGCTGATCAAGAGCATCAAAAGAGGGTCATTTGGCAAAGATGTTATGAATCTATTTTTGCAGGAGTCTTTAAATTAAAATAAGGTCAAAAGAACAGCAAGAAAGTGTTGTTCAAATTTACTTTACTTCTTCTATCTCATGTTTGAGTTATTTCATGTGGATGTGTGCAGATTGTCAAGATATAATAAAATTAGCTACATTGGTTTGCATCATTTTGATGTTGGAGTTTTACTAGCATTCTTGGTTGGGTTTGCTGATGGAAATGAAGCTTTTGGAGATTCATTATGTCACTCATTCATGGCAAAGTCATCAAGTGTTGATGATATCTTGTGACAAGATGGCAACGGAGGCTCATTCATGGAGTTTTACGGTGAAGACATATCAAGAAAGGACAAAGTTGGAGGAGACGAGCAAGCAAATGGTCATTACTCACATTTATTCTTTGGTTGAGTTGGTGAGTGGATATGAACCAAAGTTTGTTTATGTGATGTACACACACACACACACACACCCACACACTTCTCACACCTTGTAACTTTAATATTTTATAGATGTAAATTATTGGTAGGTTTTAAGCAACACTCATAATGAGATCTTCATTATGGACAAGTAGAAACTCACCTCTATATTACATGCATATATACAATGAAATCTTATGTAATATATTATTAAACAAATTAGCATAGAAAAAATTTCTTAGGATTATCCAAACAAGTTTTTAAAACAAATCCAAAATTATATCCAAGACTAGGATTGCTAAAAACATTAAAGTTTTACATTTACTACCATTGGATTTGTAGATGTTTCAAAAAAACAAAATCTACTTTAGCTCATTGGATTTATAGCTTCAAGAGTTCCATCTTAGGTTAGATTGTCATGTATCAACAAATACCCTCCCACTCTCTTGAAAACTCTAGTAAAAATTCGTCAAGGTAATTGTGTCGATGTTCTGCTTTTCGTTGACCAGCCTGTTTCATACATTTGAAGTTTGTAAGCAATAAGTGAAAAAGAAACTAAAAACCACTTGTTGCTAAAAATATGCAACAAACACTTTGTACCTTGGTCTTCATGAGACTTTTGAGTTTCAGTAGTTTCTCATAAAAGTGATTCAAGGTTGTCTGCTTCTCATTTGTTTGTAGATATTGCTCCTTTGAAATATTTGTTCGTGGTTGAACATTAGGATCATGCAATACTCTGTTTCTACTACCACCAAAAGTGAAGCATCTTGCAATTCCTAGATAACCAATATTTTACAGAGATTCAGAATAAGGATTGTACGAGGCTAAAACATAGTACAATGCTTTGAAATCATTATAGTACCCATTCAAGTGTTTACACGTTGATGAAAACAACAAACCATGTCAAAAGATTGAATTTCTTATTACATCCTACCTTTTCTTGTGATCATGGAGTCTCTATGAAACTATGATGTATCTAGGAAAGGTCCTTCGGTGAATTTTATTGGTGGTTTTAATGATCGTGTTAGGGCGAGGTGCAGCTTCAAAAATCATCTCAACCAACAATAAAGTCTCTAGAAAGGCCAATTCTTTATGTGAAAGATGAGTTTACCATTGCCATGATATTTTATAATGTACTCTTTTTACATGGTAATAAGGAATGTCCATGTACTTTTAGGTGCTGCCTTAAAATTCAAGAGGTGTCATGAGGTCAAGAGTCATGAAGACAATCAATTACAATTGTTCTTATCAATGGAAGTTTGACGACCATTTGCAATTATGCAATCTAACAACAATATGAAAAAATGGCCATGATTTTCTTTTTTTGAGAAAAAACATTAGTTAGAAATGAAAATAGTTATGATAAATAGCCTAACCTAAGAACAAAATCTAGAACATTAAAGTAAGACCTAGTTTTTATTCGAGATAACATTTGGAAACCAATAGTAAGTAATGGTGGGTTTTACTAAATAAACCAGATTGAAATTTGTTTTGCATCTTTCATTTCAATTTAAAATGGTTTATGAAGGAATTAACTTGATTGTTTAAGACCGGTTTTATAGTTTAAACATCGTCTTTTAATCTATTATGATAGTAAACACACTAAATTTATAGGTAGTAATAAAACCAATAAATAGAGGCAACAATTTTTTCAGATCATCAAAGGGGAGTCAATTGGCAAAGATGTTTTAGATCTCTTTTTGCAAGTGTTTGAAGACTCAAGTAAGGTCAAAGGAGAATTTACTTTTTGAGCAATCTCAACAGAATGTAGTCAAGCACTGCTGATCTAGTTTATAAAATTAATGCAGCATTCAACATAGTCTCAACCAAGGTGCGGAATTAAAATGAACAAGAAAACTTAGACACACGAATAAACAGCAGACGCATTTGCATTTGAGATCAAACACAACAAGAAAATCATCTATATTGATCTTTCTCTAATTTTTCAAGCATTGCATGCAAATCCACGCAGTGCATTGGCGTGGGAGAAACACGGTTCTCTCACGAGATATCGTCTCGCTTTACTAGCGGAGAGTTGGATCTACAGATCCTAGACAGAATTGTCTTCGCACGTAGACGGACATGTATTCTGTAATTTCGTCTTGATTGCTTACTAGCATCAGACGACCACACTGTATGTGTATTCTGTCATCTATATTGTCAAGTATCATCCAACAAGTATATAGTTGTTCTATATAACTTTTAAGATTAGAATGATTAACCATCTACAACTAATCAGGAAATTACAAGAGTGGCAGATTAGTCACGACCTAAAGTGTATCTGCTGACGTCATGCCATCAGATCAGATATCTGTACTTCTGGGTACTTGTAGGATCTTGGCTGGTACTCTTTGTAGCATGTGAAGAGGCAGGAGAAGGTTTCACGACGTTGGTTTCGTTTCCATTGTTGGCTCCGTTTCCATCATTTGCCCTTTTTCTCGTACTGGACCACAAAAGGTTCTCGTGCCAGTCTGCAAAAGATTCTCATTTGTGAATCTTTCGTGTTCGCGAACCGTTCGTGTTCGTCTCATTTGACTTTCGTGTTCTCGAACCGTTCATCTTCGTTTCCTTTGACTTTCATGTTCGCGAACCGTTCGTCTTCGTTTCCTTTGACTTTCGTATTCGCGAACCGTTCGTCTTCATGTTTCGTGTCAGGTGGAGTGCTGAAAGCTAGCAAGGCTTTATAGTTAGAAACATTTTGTTTCTTCAGCTCCCTCTCAAAGCATGATAGCTTTACAATCCCGAGACTACTCCTCTGTCTCTCAAAGAGCCCTTTGTCCAAGGCTTTAGTGAAGGTGTTAGCAACCATGTCTTTCGTTTCGATGAAGGTGGTCTACAGCATCTTCTTTTCAATTAGATCCCTGATCAAGTGGTACTTGATCGCAATGTGCTTCATTCTGGAATGGAACACGAGATCTTTTGTCAGGTGTATTGCAAAGGTGTTGTCCATCTGCAAGACCAGAGGCTCGTTCCTTGTTTTGCCCAATTCGTCCAAGAACTGCCTTAGCCAAATTATCTCGTTGGCCGTCTTTGCTGCTGCAACATACTCTGCCTCACAGGATGATTGGGCCACGACGGTCTGCTTCTTGCTGACCCAGAGAGCTGCTGCTCCTAATGCGATGGTGCACCCTCCTGAGATGCTTTTACAGTCGTCCTTGAGAGATGCCCAGCTAGCATCGCTATAGGAAAGCATCTTGATACCTGCATCACGACAATAGCACAAGCCGTAATCCCTCGTTAATTGAAGATATTGCAAAATTCGTTTCGCAATCTTCCAATGTGTCGAGCCTGGATTTGTGTAGAATTGGCTCATCCTGAATACTGCATAAGCAATATCAGGGCATGTGTTGTCTGCAAGGTACATCAGTGATCCTATCAACTTCTTGTAAGGTGTGAGTTGCATCTGTTCTCTCTCTTCCTCAGTCTTCGGACAGTCATCGTTTGTCAGCATCGTCCCTGCGAGCATTGGAGTGTTTGCTCCTTTGCAGTTCAGCATCCCAAAGTTCTCTAGGATCTTCTGGGTGTATCTGGACTGGTGAAGGTATAACTTACCTCCCTCGTAGTCCCTTTCAATTTGCAAGCCTAGGTAACACCTGGCTTCTCCCAGATCCACTATCTCGAAATGTTTCGAGATGTCTGTCTTCACCTCAGCGATCAGCTGCTCACTCCTGCAAAGTATCAAAGTGTCGTCCACATATACATCCACTATGATGATCTGCCCATCTGTAACTCTAACATATACATTGGAATCAGCCAACAAAGATTTGAATTTTAATGATTTCAGGACTTGATCTTTCTTCTTGTACCATTGTCGGGCTGATTGTTTCAGACCGTAGATGCTTCTATGCATTCTGCATGCATAGTCAGAAAGTGAATTCGAGACATATCCTGGGGGTTGATCCATATAGACCTCTTCGTCTAATTCGCCATGCAAGAACGCTGTCTTCTCGTTCACAATGTGGATCCTGAGGTCATAAGCTGCTGCATATGCAAATAACAGACGTAGGGATGAATGTTTAACGACAGGAGAGAAGGTTTCAGAGTAGTCAATACCATATCTCTGAGAGAAACCCTTCGCTACCAGTCTTGCCTTGTATTTCGTCACATTTCCATCTGGTCCGTATTTGAGCTTAAAGACTCATTTGCATTTGACAGTCTTGCGCTTATGTGATAATGGCTCCAACGTCCATACCTGGTTCTTTCTCATGGACTCCATCTCTTCGTTCATGGCTTGGATCCATCTGTCCTTTTCTAGACATTTAATCGCTTCCTCAAAAGTCTGTGGTTCACCACTGAATCCGCAGAACTCTTCTGATATGGAAGCTGAGCTGCCTGGCACATATCTTGTTGGGGATCTGCACTTCTGAAATCAGACATGATTCGTCTTGATGTCACAAAGTGTGAGGTGGCTGAATTTAGGATCACCTCATGTGTGTCAGATGTTGATGCTGCACACACGTCTTCACAGATGTAGGCGGTCGAACAGTTTCTATTCGTTCTTTCTTCGCCCATCTTCGAGCTCTTGGACTCCTCGACATAGGATGAACTGTTGTTGCTCTCCTGTCTACTCTGTGCTGATTTGTTTCTCGGGTTCTGGCGGCAATCCGCGGTTGCGTGGCCCTTCTTGTGGCAATGAATACACTCAATCTTGGGATTGAGCCAGCATGTATCTACTGTATGCCTGTCTCTTCTGCATCTCACGCAAGTCTTCTTGTGTGCACCTTGTTGTTTCGACCTCCCTTTGGCTTCCAGTTGCTCTTTTCGGTCTCCTCTGCTTGCTGGTCCCGATCCTGCCTTTGATTCGACTCCCTCTTAGGCTTAAATTGTTTCTTGGATCTTTTTTTATTGCGGTAGAGGGCCTGGTCAGAACCATCCTTGTGATCAAGATATTCTTTGGCCTCGACTTCCTCTCGAATATCGACAATCGTCTTTTCGAGGTTCATGGTAGGATCTTTCGTGAGCAGGATTCTTGTCATCTGGAATGATCTGGGTAAGGCTCTCAACAGGTACGTGAGCTGCTTCTCAGCTGACACAACGTTCTCTGCTCCAGAATTATGATAGAAACAGATCCTTCATCTTCCTTACGAAAGAAGTGAGGTCTTTTCCATCCCACTGCAGATTCGTCAACTGGTCTTCCAGCATCATGATTTGACTTCTTGATTTCGTCTGAAATCTGGTGAGCAATGCATCCCACATCTCCTTAGCTTTGGAGAGTGTTGTCAGGTCAAGTGTGAGACTATATTCGATGGAAGATGATAGCAAGACTACTACCTTATCGTTTTTCTCCCTCCATTTGCGTAGCTCCTTGCCTGATGTAGTAGGCATCTATTCTGTGCCATCCACCCAGGGGAATAAACCTTCGCCCTTGAGTATGAGTGATGTCTTAACTTTCCAGGCTAGAAAGTTAGATCCTGAAGAATCAAGAATTGTGCAGATCTTGCCCTGCATGCTGCTGATTGAAGCCACTGCTCCTTGGAGTCTGTTTCCTCGACTGATGGTTGTTTGTCTGAATGCTTGGCCTCCTGGATCTGATAGCTTCTTGGCTATGTCAGATTATAATAAGACAGATAGGCTCTGATACCACTGATGAGAATCGGTCGAAAAAGAAGAAGAAATCGTGAAACAATCACGACAACCACGATCCCCTTACGATTCGGATGGAGTTCAGATGCGATCGTTGGGCACTGCCGGCTGAATCACTCTTACAGTCCTCCAGAATGTAGTCAGGCACTGCTGATCTACATTTATAAAATTAATGCAGCATTCAACATAGTCTCAACCAAGGTGCGGAATTAAAATGAACAAGTAAACTTAAACACACAAATAAACAGCAAACACATTTGCATTCGAGATCAAACACAACAAGAAAATCATTTATATTGATCTTTCTCTGATTTCTTCAAGCACTGCATGCAAATCCATGCAATGCATTGGCGTGGGAGAAACATGGTTCTCTCACGAGCAATCGTCTCGCTTTACTAGCGGACAGTTGGGTCTACAGATCCTAGACAGAATTGTCTCCGCACGTAGGCGGACATGTATTCTGTGATTTCGTCTTGATTGCTTACTAGCATCAGACGACCACAATATATGTGTATTCTGTTATCTATATTGTCAAGTATCATCCAGCAAGTATATAGTCGCTCTATGTAACTTTTAAGATTAGAGTGATTAACCATCTACAACTAATCAGAAAATTACAAGAGTGACAGATTAGCCACGACCTAAAGTGTATCTGCTGACATCATGCCATCAGATCATATATCTGTACTTCTGAATACTTGCAGGATCTTGGTTGGTACTCTTTGGAGCGTGAAGAGGCAGGAAAAGGTTTCACGATGTTGGTTTCATTTCCATTGTTGGTTCCGTTTCCATGGATTGCCCTTTTTCTCGTACTGGACTCGTGCCAGTCCGCAAAAGATTCTCAGTCGTGAATCTTTCGTGTTCGCGAACCGTTCGTGTTCGTCTCCTTTCACTTTCGTGTTCGCGAACCGTTTGTGTTCGTTTCCTTTGACTTTCATGTTCGCGAACCGTTCGTCTTCGTGTTTCATGTCAGGCGGAGGGCTGAAAGCTAGCAAGGCTTTGTAGTTAGAAACATTTTATTTCTTCAGGTTCTTCATGTTCTAGTTATATCTTGATGTGTAAAATTGATGTAAGAAATAGTAAAGCACTCAATGTTGACACTATTATCTATATCAATTATAAAAGTTACTATAAAACCATAAAAAGGAGGTCTATACTTAGGATGGAGATCATTTTTAAGATGGATCAAAGTAGTATGGCTAAATCTATGCTAAAATTAGTTGAAGAAGGAGTGTGAAAAAGTGTCAACTTATTTGTTAGTTTATTGGTATTTTTGGAGGCCAAAATGAAATCTCAACTTAGAGATAGTTTTATATTTGTCAATAAGGCCCTAAATAGTGGTTGTACTATTTTTGGCAAGTAGATTAGTGGATGAGGCCGAGTTTGGACTCATTCTAATTGGCTAAATTTAATACATTGCATCTAGACTAGAATTTCTAGGTTATTGGTGACTTACCAAGAAATTGCCATTTAGGCAAGTTTAGGGCAATTGGCCAAATGACATTTTGGAAGCTATAAATAGCAGTACCAGCATGGAGAACATATAATTGTATTCTCTTTTTATATGAAAAATTCATCGCTTGAGTTTCTATGTTCATCTCATGTGTTTATCTCTTGATATCTTGATTTTCTATTTGTAGAATGTTGATTTTATGGTTGACATAGGTTCCACACGTGTGAATCACAGCCTGCTGTTGCTGTTGTATGGACAAGGACAATACCATACTATATTTTCATGTTCATGAACAGATCTTAGTGATTTATGCAATTCTAGGATGCTAATCTTGATGATTTATATCTTGTAACTAAATATATATGTGCACACCAAAGATCCATTAGTTTTGTTTTGGATCTATAATTTTCACATCTGTATTTCCATTATAGCACAGAGCATAATGCTTTGTGGTTTGAATGTATCTTAATGCTCTCAGTACAACTTTCCAGTGAGGTAGGCCGAGATTCGACATATATTGTGTCAATGTGCTGACTGTATATGCAAGATCGGGTCAAGTGCAGACCATTGCATACGTGATCGATCTAACTATCGACTGATAGAGGTATTTGCACATCTCTAACTTTAATCTTCGGGCACATGTCTTTTGATAGTTTGAATCCTGGATCCATAGGCGAGTCAATCGACTTGCAATCTTCTTGGGTAACTGAGCATTTGATCGTTCCGCATTGAGTAATGTTCGGGTTTTCATCTTGGCTACTCCATTTTGATATGGTGTATAACTAGTGGTGAACTGATGATGAATGTCGCATCATGATAAGTAGTCAGACATTTCGTCTGACAAATATTCTCCTCCACTATCTATGCGAAGGGCCTTGAGCTTTTGACCAGTCTGTGTCTCAACAAACTGCTTGAATTCCTTGAAGCAGTTGAATGCCTCAGACTTGTTCTTCATGAACATAATATTGGTGGATCTCGAACAGTGATCGATGAAAGTGATAAAATATAGTGTTGAACCTAGAGAGGGAGTACTCATATGGCCACACAGATCACTATGTATCAATTCTATAATGGAATTAGCTCTAGTGGCTTGTCCCTTTGGAAATCTTGATCTAGGTTGTTTGCCTAGTAAGCACATCTCAGAGACATGTCGAATGTTAATGGAGACAATATTAATGTTTAAATCCTTAGCCATGCTATTGTGATGCATATACAAGATCGATCTCATGTTTAAATGTCCTAGTCTTTGATGCCATAACTGAGCATTTTGAAGTGCTCACATTGGTGGAAAGTGCATATTCATGACTCAAAATGTACAAATCACCTTCTCTGGTTGCAGAAAGGGTTTCATTACTATCTTTATAAACAATGGTACGTTGTCTTGAATTGAACAAAGCTCTACAGTCCTGATTTGTGATCTTGCTGATAGACAATAAATTCTTTGTCAGTTTGGATACATAAAGTACATCATTAAGCAATGTCGAGTTACCATTTGGAAGATGAAGGCGTACAGAACGTTGGTCTTCAATTTGAAGTGTACTTGAGTCACCGAAGTAAATATACTTCGAATCTACTAGTTTGAGTTCTCCGAATAAAAATTTACATGGAGTCATGTGCTAAGAAACATCGAAATCGAGATACCATAGAAGGGCATCTCTACTTTTTTGAGCTTCTACCATCAGCAGTGTCGGGTCTTCATGAGAGGTTTTGGCAGAATCAGATCTTCCATCCTGCTTCTGCATCTTCTTCTTTGCTTCGTTGTGCTTGAGAACTCGACAATCCTTGATGTCATGATTGGTTCTCTTGCAGTACTTGCAGAAGAGCTTGGTTTTCAAAACCATGGGGAATTCCATTCATGTGGAAATGTTTCTCTCTCTCTCTCTCTCTCTCTCTCTCTCTCTCTCTCTCTCTCTCTCTCTCTCTCTCTCTCTCTCTCTCTCTCTCTCAAAAATACAAATGAAATCCCCTCAAATTCCAATTCACAAACTGCCTAGATTGTATGTCCATTTTTCAAGAGATCCTTAAAGCCGTGTAGCAGAAATAATATATCGTAATTGCTCACTTACATCACTTCAAAATCTACATACGCAATGCGTTTCAGCTGTCAAATTAGTAGCATAAATCACAACTCATCTCAACGTCGAATTCGTTGTACTCGGCCACGTTGCTATAGGCACATACACATCAATAGTTTTGGTGCACAATGATGAAATGAGTCACAAACAAATCTATGTCAACAAAATTGTCTTTTAAAAAAATCATTCTTGAAATGATTCTTCTTATTAGTATTTTAAACCTCTTTTATAGTGGTGTAAAGATCGTATTTATGTATTATAAATTAAATAGCCCAACTTACAATCACATGAAATAGTTTTGAATTTGTAAATAATTTCCAAACCATTGCAACTTTTCTGTCATGTGTCCATTTCCATTTCCAATTAATGTTTTCCTTTAAAAAAATCATGGTCGTCTTTCCATATTGTTGTAAGATTGCATAACTGCAAATTATTGTCAAACCTAGCATCTATAACTGACTTTGTCTTCATCTTCATGACAATTAATCGCAGAACACCTCTTGAATTTTCAAGTAGCACCTAAAAGTACCTGAGCATTCTTTATTAAGATGTAAAAAGAATGTATCGTGAAATATTGTAAAACTCGACAATGGCGAAAAATTACAAATAGTCTTTATACTGGATAGTGGTGGTCGCAACTTGGGACTTCATCAATGGAATCTTAATTACTAGAACCCCCAAGTCATTGTCGCATGGGTCATTATGTTATGCCTATTGGGATAATATATGGATTGTATGTGTAAGATAGTACCCAACATAACAAAGGAGGCATGCAAATTCCGGTCTTATGGAGTTCACCCACAAAATCTCATATCATCAACTTACATCATCAACTTGGTACCTAACGCTACAACATCCCTACTCACTTCATTAATGCCCAAGAGAAAGGTCACCTACAAAGTGCAAACCCGGTCATGATGAAGGCTAGCACCAAAGAGCAAGGGTAATCAAATGATGTTCCTAGTATTCCATAAAAGAATAAGGAGCTCTTACATTTCATCACTTTTGCTTCTTGAATACAAAGCTAAAAAGCATAGATGGTGGGAAAATGCACCACTCAAGACAAAAGAAATCAGAACAAACTAACTGATATGAGCCCTAGGGCTAATTAGCAGCAGACAAACCATGTCTACCATCGTTTTTTTTTGTTAGTTTCCAAGAAAGTTCCTCTTGAGAGCCTCAAATTGATGTAAATAAAAAGCTCTAAGAAGTTTGGCAATTAGCTACTAAATATGTTTACGAGTTCTTATTAGGAAACCCACTTCTAGGAGAGTTTGCAATCCACTTCATACTCACTTGAATGTTGTATATACAATATCTTAGTTGGAGATTTTTATACAAATATCAATTTCTTGTTCGCTATTGTTTATGTGATGTTTTGCTGTAAAATTAGTGCCCCGGTTTCAACCATGTAAAGCATATAGGTTGAAGAGTGCACGATTTATGATTGAAAAAAGTTACATTTGAGATTGAAAAATCATCTACTTGGCTAAAAGAAATTATAATAAAGAGACTCGGGCTTCTTTTTTTAACCTCGATTCATAGTTCAAAATAAAGAGACAATGATGAGCAAACATAACGATACATGTAGAAATGCCATCATCAAACTCATGGCATAGCAATGGAATATTCAAGTTGCATAATAAGAGATCCAAATTATAATTCAGTTACAAAATTGTTAAGAAACAAGGCTAACTAAAACAACACAAAAAAGCGTATACAATCTAGATGATAAGAGCCGAATTAGCTAAGAACAACTTGTTCACGTAAGTAAAGGTTGTGGATGCTACTAATTTCAAAAAATTTCTCACAAAAGTGTTATAGAAAAGGAAGCAATCGAAAAAAATATTATAATGATCGATGATTAAGAGAAGAGAAAACTAACTACATATATTGGCAATTTTACATGCGATAAAGAACACAACAACAATGAGTACAAAACAATTGACATTGCAAAACAAATATGGATGTCATACCAATGGCTCCAATGGCATCTAGACGATCAGCATCTTGAACAACATCAAACTCAGGTGTGTGTTTGTGCTCTAAAGTACTGCCAATTTCCTCTTTAAATCCTGCAATAGTTTACATATGAGATTCTCACAAGATTCGACAAAAAACAAGCTAAAAAAAACTTAAGAGGATAAATGCTTTTTTTAATAATCTATTGAAGCATGATGCAATTGCATTTGGCTCCATCAGACTATGTCAAAGAAAGAGAAATAAAGACATCAAGAACCATTTGAAATGTGAAATGAATATTTACCATATGTGCCACATAGATCAATAACGTAGACAAACACCTCAAAAAGTAAGACTTCAACGTTTTGCCAAAATTTCACATAAAGGGAAGTCTATAACACCAAAGGCATGAGAAAGAACAAAAGAAATATTTGGCATTTACCCATGTGCTTGATGATTTCCAAGATTTGTTGTCTCGTGACAATGTTGACATTATGTGTTTTTAAAAACGCCTCCACTGAAATACCATTTTTTCTGTTTTTTCTGTTATATTAAACAAAAATGTGAATAATTAATTCTTCTCCATAGCTTCAATCGATAGGTATGCTCAAAAAAATCTCATTGTCAGTCCCACAATCTTGCTCAACTTGACAAACAAGATGTACATTTGTTGCTATTTTTTAAAAGTCCCGATGTTTACTTGTTAGATTGTCACATTGACTTTAAGTGTCATATATACAAATCTTGCACATACACATAAGACTGAAAAACAATCCTAACAAAACACACAAATTACCAACAATATCAAGCTTAAGAAAATATACAAACATGAAAAATGCACACTTATCGATTTATGCTAACCAACCACATAACTAAATTTGTCATGATTCTCTTTAAGTAAATCGCTAATATCAAGCTAGAAGAGGTGGCCAACCTATTTTACATTTGTATAGCGTCACATTCAAATCCTTGAACCTTGATTACACAATGCTTACCAATGTTTACAAGTAAAAACTCATTGCCTACCAAAGTGCTAAAATTTCTAGGATAGAACATAGTAAGGTTTGCGCTCTCACTCATCACAATGCATTGTGATTAATGAGATACCTAGAAAGTTTGAGCTCACCGTGCATCATATTTGTGGTCCTCTGCAACAAGTACAATTAGTAACGATTATTCACATTGACTATCAGATGGAGAAATTGAATCAATAAGGAAAAACTACTAGACTTTAGAATGCTTAACAAAATCCTATAAAAGACTCTAATTAAATCATCAACAATGAAAAAGACTATCATCATTTTGCTCCTTTAATTTAAGAGACACAGACATTGTGAGTCACATGAGATTCCACCATACCAATATCATGAAGAAGCGCAGCTAGCTCAACCTGCAAGCAAAAGGGCACAATGACAACAAGAAAAAATTGGTACTACATATTTCTTGCAAAGCTTTACAAATAGGCAAATTTCTTAAATTACTAAAAGAAATAAATGAAAATTCATATACACCCTAAACTAGCTAGCCAGTAAGAACTTTTCAACAAACAAAAAATGCATCAATTTCCTTTAAGATTATATGAGCTTTCTTGGCCATGTATCATACTTATATGGAAACAGAATGACTAAAGAGAGACTAACAACTAGATTAAAGGGTAACTTAATTATTACAAGTGCAATTTCAAAATTCATAATGATACCCTTGGGTCAGTTTCTAAGTTGCCCTAAGCATATTAACCTCGATCCAATTAGTCAAAAAAATCAATTCAATCACTAAGTTATCCTCATGATCAGTCTATTTCTTCACTTCAGAACTTCAAAATGTCTAGGGTGATTTATCTATAAATAGGCTCTTCATTATAGCATCCCATACTACCAAAACCTTGTTGTTAGGAGAAGCGATTTTACTGATCTCACCATAACTTATTAGAGTTATGACTCTTTAGAAAATACTCCTAAAGTTCCAATCTGAAAACCATTAGCAAATTCGAATCAATAAGTCAAACAATTTTAAAGTATTCAACAACTCAAAAAATGGCTTATCAACAAAATCACAATTGTCCCAAACAATTTCTCATAATAATATATGCCTATGTCCAATTTATGCATAATATAAATTGGTATCAAGGGAGATTAGAAGATCAAACGAGATTACTAGTATCCAAAAGAATTATCCTTCTACATTCTTTAACATAGCATAACAAAACCAAAACACTAATTTTACTACCACATTATCTCTCCCACCCAATCGAGCATTCTACAACTCAACCAAATCAATATTGCACACAATTCCCTTATACCTCAAGTCAAAACTAATTGAAGTAACAAAGTAGAGTCTTTTCGATGAGAGCTAAAATTAGTATAGGTATAGATAACTGTGAAGGAAAGTTTATTCACTTCACCCATTTCATCAAGAGTTCTACTTACCCTACAAATAACTCTATGGATGAAAAAGATTAGATATTTTCTAATTCATCTAGCTAGATACACATAGGGTGGACACCAAAAGTGAATAAGAATCTAGTAATCTCTAGGTATTAAAAATTACAAATTAATTTTCTTGTGATAATTTAACTCCTACAAAGTGACTTGCATCACCCATGCACATATATGATTATCACTAGATTAAGTATTTGCAATACTTGAATTAAGACAATTATTCCAAAAAATCCTAAAGCTTTCATATAATTCCTCAATCTATTAAGAAAAGTCTACTCTTTCCATATCAATTTATACCTCCTCAAAACCATTACTTTTGACTCACTGCTAAGTAGAAAAAAATTGTCTTAATAAAGACTTCCCAAATGATAACTATGATTGCCAACCAAACTAGAGCTAGACATTAGACAAATGCCCAAAAATTGCGTATTGAGTCAACACACTCTCACCCTTGTACAACGGGATCAAACCTCAACATTGTAGGCTCCCAAGTGTGGTATCCCATATCACCACAATCCATCCAAAAAGGATGCAAGTCTACTATGGGTAGATCCAAGACTCACCATCCACAAGATTGGAATCAATGATTCACAAGCAAATGTGGTACTAGGACACCCCCCAAGCTACAAGTGTAGGACTTATCCTTGCTCAAAATAGGAGATAAAATTAGATGAGATCTCAACATTTGGGAAAAGATTTATGCTCTTTGCCCACAAGGCCTCAAGAGGGAAGTAGCTAGTTGCAAAGAACGTGACACTCCAAACCAAGACCATGTCTTGAAAGTTGGATCCAAAAATGGCATGGCTACTCATCACGTCCCACATTTGTGAGTAGTGGATATATAAAGTCTCCAATTAAGCAAGCAACATTGCTTAATCCTTTGTCAATCACTAATTGTACCTCATCATAAAAAACTAATTCCCAAGTAAAACTTGAAAAAGTTCAATAGGCCTCTCTCTCTCTCTCTCTCTCTCTCTCTCTCTCTCTCTCTCTCTCTCTCTCTCTCTCTCTCTCTCTCTCATGTATCTCCGTGAAATGAAGATCTCTCCACCTTATCCTCAATAAAGTCTTGCACATCTTTGTTGTTGTTGATGAATGGAAGCCATTATCATTCCAAAAATGTACTCACGAGGGGTGTGGTTTGGGACCTCATGATGCTCCAAAGCTTCGGAGGCCCCAACTCCCTATGCTCATATGCTTAGAACTTATCTATCCATGAAGTGGGCTCGACCATCAAGGAACAAAACCCATCAAACTCTAATCTAAAAGCCTCAAGACAATGGTCCAATGATTCAAATTTGATACCTAGGGTAGTGTTGTCATATTTTGTTCTTCACACTTTCTCTAACCCTATACTCAAGTGACCTAGAGTTAAAGTGGTGGCGTCACTTATATGCATTATCACATGATGGTCCTTGACCAATAGATAGAGCTCTCTTCGCCTTTTTATTGTATGCATTCACTTCGGCCTCTATCATTGGGTAGGCTTCTTCACCAGTAACAACCTCCGAAAGTTCCTTCTGCATGAGAATATTTTTAAGCTTGAACTTTCATATGCTATAATTGGATACGCCATCAAGCTTGCTCGCCTCTCCAGGCATGGCTTCTCCCATATTAGACATGGCTATGAAAAACCGCTTGTTTGAGCTCAAGATTTCGTTTTTTATCGCGAAACGAATGCAATGCCACACTCTAGACCTTGTTAGATGAAGTCTAGGTATCTGCCACAAGAGTAATCAGCATTAAATTTGGCTTTAATCGGCCTTCCGATCTTCAAAAAATGGCAATTTAGTGGTTTTCGCCAGTACTAGCTCCGAGCTATAGTATGGTGAAGTTTCTGCGTGAAATGGAGCTTCAATAATGTGCGACCTTTTTACAGATTCGAAAGAAGTATTATACAAAGAAAGATTCATGATTTTGCAGCCAAAAACCTCGGCTCATTAAAAACTGTTTTCTTGAGCAAACTCTTCCAATTTGTCCGAACTTGTTCTGACAAATTTCAGCCAGGCTGAGGTCGCCCTAATCCACCTGTTTTTATGGGACTGACAGCATGTGATTCGGTGAAGATTTCGCTGGAAACAGCTGCACTTTCCGAGAGCTAAGAAACTGTTGATTTCTTCTCCTTGTACTAAATCAACTATGAGGATTGCTTCAAGCTCGCTCTACTAGCACTTCTCCGACCACTTAGGACTAAAGATTATAGCCAACTTCCTCAATCCGGCTCCATCGTCACACAACCAACCTTTTTGGCTTTTCGAATTTCTATTGTCGAAAATTCAGGTGTAGCATCCGACCTGCACCTCCATTGACAGGATCTTTACTGCGTGCAGTTATACTATCAGACAACGTGAGCCCCAAAGAGTCAAAACGTCCTATGGGCCATAATGTGCTTTTGAGAATTTTTATGGACTTAAGATTCGTAATCTGCTGGCATTACACTTTCAGACTTCATAATGTGCTTTACGATCTCGTGCTTAAAATTTTCTCAAAAAAGAATCCACGGGTTCCAATGAACCTCATCTCAGTCCCTAAATTCCAGAGGAATGCCAATCCTTGCACGACTTAGTGCACTTTAGGAATGTATCCTTTACTACGCATAGGAGAAACGTAATGATTATCACATATCATCACTTCGACATTGCTTAAAGAAACCAAATGCAAGTGAAGTATCTACATTGTTGAATCAACGAAGTGTATCAATAGACTGTAAGCTCAATCAGTGTGCTTGCAACCACCATTTCAGTAGGAAAGAAGCTGTCTTTGTTTGAGGCCACTTAGATGATCAGTGTAAGTAACAAGTGGAGATTAGATAAACTGAAGCTCATTCAAAAGAAACAAACAAAGAAAGAAAGAAAAGAATGAAGAGCGAGTGTGAGAGAGGGTATGTACCACTTCCATGCTGTCTGATGAAAGCCCTTCTTCAGCTGCCAAGGACAGTGCCAGTTTGCGGACACGCAGGGCATGAAATGCGTCATGGGAGGAGTCCCAGGTGCCCATCACAGCCTGCACTAGCTCTTCCGCCGCTCTCACCACCTCCGCCATCTCCACCTTCGTCTCCGTCTCCATCTCCATCTCTCCCCTTCCCTCTCCCTCTCCCTCGCCTCTTGCTATCAGTATAGCCATAAGCATCGCACCTCTTGCTATCACGTGCGGAACGAGGCGTTCCTCCCTGGGAGGGCCCAATGCCCGAGAGAGTCGGAGGGTTTGTGCCAGAGCACAGAGGGAGCCGGAGGGCTTGTGACCGAGCACAGGATGGAACATCCAATAGGAAGAGAGCCTTCCCCTGCGTAATGTTTGTGCGAAGGTGAAGTCTTTCTTTTTTTTTAATTAAAATTTTCAAGCCGTAAAGTACGGATGTACGATTTAACGCGTGGATATCGTTTTTTTTTCGCATTTATATTGCAAATTTTTTTACGTTTTTTGTTTTTTGGTGAAATTTGCATGTGGACATCCAATGAAAGGATGTCACCATAATGTGCATGTGCTATGTGGCAGTCGTCATTGGCTCTCCACATGCACATTCCACAAAAAACCTAATGTACTATGTGTCAACATTTAATTGGCTGATTATGAAAAGAATGATCACTTAAAATTTTGATTGTAAAATCCCCATGAACATTGTGTTGGGGATGTGACTCTAAAATACAAAAAAAACTTGAGCACTTGGCATTACAATAGCGATAAGCAGTAGACCAGTTAGGTAGATGCCAAGTGTTAAATATGTTAAATGCAGGTGCCTAGTGTTGTGCCCACGTTTTGAGGCTCACATGCCCCTTCCCTCACCCTTCAACTGTGCCTCTCCCCTACTTTTGCTTCAAGCTTTCAACTCAACTTTTTATAAACTTTGGCGGTTCAAAAAATTGGTTTTAAAAAATAAATTGCATACAATTAGCTCTGAATTAAATACTCATTAATATGGGTTGCAATGTATAATGCACACAAATTTTGCTTTCTCAAGTAAATGCCAATTAATTGAGACTGGATCCGGCATGCCAATCTTTTAAAATTAATTAAACATAACATTGCAAAGAGTTTAATTCATATGCAATCAAGCTTGGCATTTGCATATGAAAGTTTGTCCCAAAGAAAGACAAAAATTTCAAAGGCTAGTTTGTCCCAAAGAAAGACAAAAATTTCAAAAACATGTCATATGAATGGCAAACTTAAAATTTGCACTTCTATTTGAAAGGTAACTTTAAAAAGTCAAATGTCATGCTAGTTTTTAATTTTTAAAAATTTATTGTAAAATATAACATGAATATAAGTATGTGAGTGGTTGAAAGGTTCATACCTATTATTTGAAAGGTTCCCTTGCATTAAACATGTCATGTGAAAGGTGAGAAAAAAAAAAAAGCCCATCAAGGTGAAAGTTAAGGGTGCATGTCAAATTCCAAGCCTCAATCCACTATATTAAACATGAGTTTTAAAAAACATTTGGCATCTACAATGAAATCAAATTGTTTCACATAAAAATGCTATGAGCCAATGTTCATGTATGAATCTTGAAATTTTGGAAACATAGCCTCGTGAATTCTACAATAATAAAAGTTGTCTTAAAAATCTTACTAAAGCAAAATGTTCAAGGTACAAAACTGCGATATTTTTTTAGCTTGTCATCTAATTTCATGCACTAATTTGTAGTTGTCCTCCACCCAAAAATAAGACATACAATAAAACCTTGGCATTCAACTTACAACTTAAACTATTATGAGTACTTCAATTACATATATGTTATTATAACCATGGCCAACAGATAAATGTGAACTAGAATGCTTACTATTCAAATCATCACATACTTGTAGGGTTCCTGAAAAGAGTAATAGTAGCAGCCGAGAGCCAGTAAAAAAGTGTCAATTTCTGCTAGAAGTTCTCCAAGTGATGAAGGGTCTCCTCAGCAACAAGGGCCCGTGGATCTAGTAAGTGATTCTACCTATTTTAGCTCCCCATGAATAGAAGCTTTTGCAGTTTCCGTAGGTAAGTAGTATGTCTAGAATATATTAGCTTGCTACACTCAATAAGTCTAGGAAAACGGAAGAAGCGAATTGTATGAGCATTGTTGATAATTTTTGCATGGGTTATCATGCAAAATATATTTTGCTTTGCAAAAGCTTCGCATTACCCTTGCAAATGAAGCTCGAAGAAATCACATGCCTTACCATATTATGGGGTTTGCTTCTCACTATCCATTGTGTTTTTTTTTTATTTGCCTTTTTAAAGGCATATGTCTCATAAAGTATGTTCTCATTTTTATGAGGCAAGTTTGTCTACTTCGATTCCCATGCATGCTTATAGCATTCTAGAGGCTCAGTAGCATTCTTTCCATGATACTGACATTCTTGTAAGCTTTGCAAGAATGTTAAGCTTCATCAGATTAGCAAAAGATTACCAAAGACAATCGAAGAGCTACTTGAAATTAATGTTATTGGACGGTAAGTTTTCTTTGAATTACGGTGCTTCCTGCAGTGAATGTGTTATACATTGTACACTGCAAAAACTAAAATGACACAAGAAAAATAAATTATCAATGTCTGTCATAAAATTTCAGATAATGAGTATTATAAAATTTTCGTTTGGTCTACTTCCAAATGGTTTCTCAATAGCAATCATGCCAACATCATCACACTAATTCATGCATGGTGCAATGTTCTCAAGTCCATGGTATTCTTGAATTTGGGGTTAAAAGCAACATGCATCAATACATGGCTTCACTTACTAGAAATGCATTTAAATATGTATCCAGGGAGCATGCAAGGTTAATGGGGAATCAAACCCCAACCAAAACCAAATTGTGGCATGCCCACCAGGCAACCTCTATACCTGCATGCAAAAATTAGTAAGATCATGCTGAAATGATAAACAATAAACCATCTCATGCATAAAACCTTCTTATGCATAATGTATTCGGACGACAACCATCAATGTGTTCAAATGGACATGTAATATCTACTTATATTACAAAGAAGCCATAATATTCAGACACGCCTTTCACAAGCTAGTAACTAGAAATAACATTTGTTTACATTCACCTTTGTTCAAAATAAAGCATCGATGCAGATGTAAATAGAAATCAATATCAAACTTTAAATAAATGTTTTGTGCCATATAATGTTGAGCTCTAAATTTGTCTTTCTCGTCTTGACTATTTTTTGTTCAAGTCGGAGATAATCTTGCTCCCTAATATATATATATATATATATATATTTCACATGAACTACCGCTCAAGATTGTTGGAATTCTATGCTCAAGCCCAATTCCATTAGGTAATGAGCATCTTGGAAAATTCTTGTTTATATCTATTTTTGAAAACAACAAAAAAAAAGCATGGACTTCTAAGAATGTTGGGACATCCTAGCAACTCTCTATGACATCAGAGATGTCACTTCCAAACTACATCTGAGGAAGAAATTCTTCACACTTAGAATGTTTGATGCAGACATCATTTTCAGCCATCTCAACACATTCAAAAACCTCATGGAGCAAATGACTGAAACATGATCAAACATTGAAGATTTAGATGCAACAATGACTCTTTTATTGAGTCTCCCTTAAAAGCCTATGAAACATGGGCCATAGTTATTTCGACCCAGCAGCAACTTACTCTATCAAGAGTCATTTTTATGTTGTTACGAGAGGAGATCAGAAGGAATGCAACCTCCTCAAGCTCAGGATAGAATTCTATTGCTCTATACACAAACAAAAACCAGAAAATCAGAAGAGATATCCAAAATCAGATTTTCCTGACAGAAAGAGCAACTTGCAGTTTGGGTCGAATTTTGACTCTGGGTCAAATTTTTACTCAGGGTTGAATTCTGGCTCAGGGTCAAATTCGAATTTTCCTTCATCATTCCAACAAAAGCAGAACATGTTTTACAAATACTATAAGAGAACTGGTCATCTCATCAAGGACTACAGAACACTCAAGTACAACAATGAAAAGAAGATGCAGTCCCAACAAGCATGAAGAGGAAGGTGAAGTTGCCTTCTTGACCAAGGTCAAAAATCTGCAGGATATCGATTCCTGGTACTTGGACTCCGGAGCAACACAACACTTCACCATCGGGACTAGTGTCAAAGCTACAAGCCCTTCACTCATTCTAGAATTGTGCAACTTGGAGACAACTCATCTCACTCCATTGAAGGTGAAGGAACAATCAAGGTCGAATTCTAGAAAGGTGATGTTAGGTTGTTGTCCAATGTTTTATATATTCCAAACTTGACCAAAAATTTGCTCTCAGTTAGCAGGATCACAGATTTGGATCGAAAGGCCGAATTTGACACAAATGGCTGCACCATTTGTGACAAGTCCCAGAAAGTTTTAGCTTTTGGGAGAAGAAGTGGGAACCTCTACAAACTCAACCACTGCAATTCTTCTAGTTGTCAAGCTCTATATACAACTACTTCTAAATCATCTGATATGCTTTGGCATTACAGATTAGGCCATTTAAATTCCAATTGTATTCAACAAATGTCAAAACAGAATTTAGTGCAAGATTTTCCTTCCATTAGCAAATCCAATTTTCCATGTACAAGTTGTATTAGCAACAAACATGTTAGAATTTCGATCACTTCAGATTCAGTATGTTCCTCTAAAGATTTGCTAGATTTTGTACACATAGACATTTTTGGGCCTATGTAGACTATTTCCACAGGGGGAGCTGTCTATTTGTTGACTATTATTGATGACTTCTCTCAAAGGACTGCAACATATTTCTTGAAGAACAAATCCGATACTCTCAAATTCTTCATGCAGTTCAAGGCATCATCAGAAAAGTTGACCCAAAGAAGAATCAAAACTCTACGCTCTGATGCAGGGGGAGTATTCATCTCCAACAAATTCAAAGACTTCTGCAAGGCAACCAGTATACAACAACATTTTACAACAAGCTCACCTTAGTCCAATGGTGTAGCTAAATGGAAGAATCGATCACTCATTGAAAGTGCAAGAAGCATGCTAGCCCATGCATCTCTTCCAAAGAAGTTTTGGACAGAAGCTGTTACTACTGCAGCCTATTTACAAAATTGATCCATTTTAGAGGCCCTGAATGGCAAGACACCTTATGAGGTATGGATAGGATCGAAGCCATCACTCAACCATATCAGAGTGTTTGGATGTATTGATCTCAGTCATATCCCTGTTAGCCAGAATGACTTAGAAAGCATTTTTGGCCCACCTTTGCCTTTTTTGCATTTTTTGCACCTTCGCGAAAAAAGCGACACACTGGCCAAAATGACTTGGAAAGCATTTCTGGCCCACCTTCGGCTTTTTCGCATTTTTTTTCTACCTTCAGCTTTTTCGCCTTTTTTCCACCTTCAGGATTTTACATGCCTTCAGTCTAAGGGAACCTTCGGGTTTTTCTCAACAGTGGCAGACCGACGTCGCCAACTTAGCATCAACCCTAAAAATAGCTGGACCACTAAACATCCAAAGGGCAGGTACCCACTTTGTACATATACAAAGACTGGCGTTAATGACATTTAAGGCATATAGGATATTTGTCTCTTTCTACAACATAAGAGACGTTACTTCCAAGCTACATCTGAGGAAGAAATTCTTCACCCTCAAAATGTCTGATGCAGATATTATTTCGAGTCATCTCAACACGTTCAAAAATCTTATGGAGCAGATGACTACAACTGGCTCAGTCATAGAAGATTCCGATGCACTTATGACTCTATTATCGAGTCTACCTGAAGCCTACAAAAATTGGGTAATGGCAATTTCTACCCAGGAGCACCTCACTCTATCAAGAATAATTTCGCTACTCCTACAAGAGGAGATCAGAATATCAGCATCCTCCTCAACCTCGGGATCAGATCCTCAAGTTCTATATTCGTAAAATCAGAATTTAGATCCAAGAGATCTACAAAGTCAGGCATTATTGACAAGAAGAGCAACATGCAGTCTGGACCAAATTCTGGTTCAGGATCAAATTCAAGCTCTTCATCATTCCAACCAGTGCAGAAACTTTTCTGCAGATATTGTAAGAGGACTAGCCACGTACAACAATGAAAAAAAGAAGCAGGTCCAACAACAAGCACGCAATGCTACAACCAGTCACTCAAATCAGCAACAAGAAGAAGATGAAACAGCTTTCATGACCAAAGAAGGAGAACAATAGGATATCGATTCCTGGTATCTAGATTCTGATGCAACTCAACACATGACTCACCATCGTGACTGGTTCAAAGACTATAAGTCATTCACCCACTCTTGAGTTGTGCAACTTGGAGGCAACTCATCACATACAATCAAAGGTAAAAGAATAGTTACAGAAGATCAACACATTTTTGATAGAGAATAGTTTTATTCCAAACTCAACAGACTCGAATGTCTAATGCAAGTCTGTATCAAATTACTTCATCATGATCACTCTCTATGTAGATGATACACTCTTACTCAATAACAATCTGAATCTGATGAAAGATACAAAATGCATGCTGGCGTAGGAATACAAGATGACTGACATGGGTCCAGCCCACTATTGTCTCGAAATCCAAATCCAACTATATCGACCCAGCAAACTGATCTTTATCAGTCAGCAACGATATCTCAGTAGCACCTTCGTCTTTTTTGTCTTTTTCACACCTTCCCAAAAAATGCGACACAGTGGCCAGAATGGTTTATAAAGCATTTATGGCCCACCTTTGTCTTTTTTGTACCTTCGTGAAAAATGCGACACAGTAGCCAGAATGACTTAGAAACCATTTCTGGCCCACCTTCGTCTTTTTCTTCTTTTTCGCACCTTCGCGAAAAAAGTGACACAATGACCAGAATGACTTAGAAAGCATTCCTAGCCCACCTTCGGCTTTTTCACATTTTTCCTACCTTTGGTTTTTTCGCCTTTTTTCCACCTTCAGAATTTTATATGCCTTTGAACTAAGGGCACCTTCGGGTTTTTGGGTTTTTCCCAATAGTGGCACACCGACGTCGCCAACTTAGCATCAACATTAAAAACAGCTGGACCATTAAATGTCCAAAGGCCGGTGACCCACTTTGTACATATACAAAGACTGGCGTTAATGGCATTTAAGACATATAGGATATTTGTCTCTCGACACTTGTAAATATATATACTAGCTGAATCAAGCTATGTAAGTGTTCTATTCTTTTTCAATCAAAGTTATCTATAGTCAGCGTTATCACGCTCAGCAAGTTGAAGGTATTACTTCATTACACTGTGGGACAAGTAAGCCACATAGACTAACTTAACTTTGAATCACACTGGTGCCATGGGACAAACTCCTAATGCACCTTTGTGACTAACTTTTACAAAACTTGAAATAACTGGAAACTACATATCTATGTGCAGTGCCCATGGCAGTTTAAACTTAGAACTGAATATCTTAAGCCATTACGGATAAAGTAAAACCCTAAACTTGATGGGCAAGTTCTACGTTTAAATCATATCATGCTTGTATTAAAGATGTTCCGCCAGATGGCTAGAATATTCCTTGGAATATCACCCTATAGCGAATTGTTCTCGTTTGACCTTCGCTTCATGTTCGTGTTGCGACAAAGTTACAGGAGTTCACCATTTCTAACACTCCCTCTTGAACCTTGTAGCTTTTAACATTCAATCTAATTGTCTTTCTTTGCTTGGCAAAGAGTGGCTTGTCGAGCGGTTTTGTGAGCAGATCTGCAATCATGTCTTCTGATTTTATATACTAGACCTGGAGCTCTCATTTCGAGATCAAATCTCGAATGTGATGGTACTTCAGAGGTATGTGTTTTGTCTTTGAAGGGAAAGACAGGATCCTGGGACAGATAGACGACACTCTAACAGTCCATTATCATCGTGCTTGGCCCTTCTTGTGGCATCCCGATTGCCTCCAGCATCATCTGTAGCCACACTACCTCATTCGCGACCTTTGAAGCTGCGACGTATTCAGCTTCACAAGAGGATTGAGCTACCAAGGTTTGCTTTTTGCATATCCAGCTGATTGCAACTCCGCACGATATGGTACATCCTTCAGTAATGGACTTGTTGTCATCTTTGCAGCTCGCCCAGCTCGTGTCATTGTAGTGGTGCAGCTCGAATCTTTTTTCTTTGTTTTCAGTTCTGTAGGTTATGATCCAATATTCTAGGTACCCTTCAAATACTGTAGGATTTGTTTGGCCATTTGCCAATGTGCCATGCCAGGATTTGAAGAGAATTGGCTCAATGCGTAAATAGAGAAAGCAAGATCGGGTCTGGTACAAATTGTCAGGTACATCATACTACCGATTAAGTTCTGGTAGGGTATATATTCTGACTGACTCAAGTGCATTTCGCCCTTTGTTCGATCTCTTTTGATCTCCAGCCCGAGGCATTTTGTTGCTTCTCCAAGATCTGTGATTTCGTAGCTTTCAGAAATCTGACTCTGCATGTCTTTTATCAGCATCAAGGAATTTCCTATCATTAGCGAATCATCCACGAAAATGGTCAATATCACAAAACCTTTTCCTACCCTTTTAATGTAGACATTGCAGTCTGGTTGAGTAGATTGAAGTCTAGAGACTTCAGAAGACCATCGAGCTTCTTGTATAACGTGAGCAATAGAGGATTTGCCACTTCCAATTTTGATGGCCTTCTCTATTGCCCCGTGCTCCCCAATCGATGAGGGTTTTCTAGGCTCTCAGAGATACGGTTGCAAGGAGGGGGTGCTGTCAATTTTGGTGCAATGATTCACTAGCTTTCTAGAGTTACAATTCCGTAAAACTTCTGATCACTAATTCACATTAGGATCTTGCTAATGTCTCTTTCCCCATTGAATTTGACTTACAGTTAGTAAAAATCTTACATGGGCTTGAAACTGATTTATTGCCTATGATGTGCTCGTGGGGTGCAAGTTATACACACCGCTTTGTTTGATAAGCGGTGGTATTTTCGCCGACCGTCAGGTCTAGGTATTTTGCTAGACAGTAGCGATGGCAGGTGTGACTAGTGTGACGCTTAACCAAGGCAGTGTACTTCAACCGCGGATGGTCCGCTCTGGTGTTTCATAGAGGTCAGATTCAGTTGGTACGTTTGACAAACCCCAAAAAACCTTTCACAACTTGACGATTCTGTATAGTCATTTTACTAACAGGAAAATATGCCAGATGACTTAGTAAAACATCAAATTGTGAAAAAATCATTTTCTTACTCTTCCCTAACACATGTACTCCAATGCGACGTTAACAACACGGCCCAACTTTTTTCCAGTTTCATACATTGAAAACAACAACAAATAGGTAAATCACTCATATATACCCACAACCTAGCTATAATCTCAACCCAATTTTCGTACTCGTGATAGTGCCAAAGGCTTTAGTCTTGATATTAAAACTGATAATTCGGTTAAGGAAATGCAAATGTACGATTCAATCACCCTAGGAACGATGGACTCGAACATCAATGGACTACAACCAACCAACCAACTCTCACCCATCAATCCTCTCAACAAAAGCAAGTAAACATCTTCTCCAAGTAATTTGAAGCACTCAACTATGAACTCACACTAGTAATGAGGTCCAAGCAATCAACACAAACAACCACAATCTCTCAACTCCTCAATATGAGCAAGCAAGCATAGTAAGTAACATCACTCCCAAACCACAAGACAACTACAACTTTCAACTCTCAAACATACCCACTCCTAAAATCCTCACTCACAAAAGTACTAAGGGGAAGAGAGGTGGGTCTCTGGGCGCCCTCCTTCCACCATCTATGGTTGGACTTGGTTCTCTAGGCAGTAGACTAGTCTCATGCAATGAAGTTTCTATAGCCAGATCTAGCTCTGCGTATAAAAATCCATCTAGATTCAGTTGGGATTCCTCCGTCCATTGTGGTTCCAATCATGGTTCGATCAAGTGGCCTTCTAGTATAACATGTTTTTCTTCAAGATCTATCGTATCTAGTGTTGTTAACGTAAGATCTTCACTTTTAGCCTCATTTATATCAAAGGTCCCTAGAAATGTGTCTATGGTTTCAACTAATTCTTCTTCTGTCATCATATCATATATATTTGTTGGTCTATTGAGCTCATAGAGAGGTTCTAGGTCATCTAATTCTAGAGCAGGCATTTCATCATCGCTTGTGGCCCAATACCAGCCAGTACAGAATCCTTTGTTGTCTCTAGTTTGGGATGACCCTAGATCAACAAAGTGTACTTCTTCATTGGGCGGGTCCACCAGTAACTCCCACATCCAAGAGAGAAACCACCCAACTAATGAGTAACCCCCCCCCCCCCCCCCATGATAGCAATGTTGGGTCGGCTGAAAGCCAAGAATGGCACAATCACGCTAGATTGGTCTCATAACTAACATCTTTGTAATGATGGTTTATGATCTCCTATTGAGGGAATTTGGCTCTATTGCTTGGATGACACTATCCTAACCATTGGACCACACTCTCTTCTAGCAATGGGTATCGCAAGAGCTTCCACAATCCAACCAAAAGTTTTATCATGTTGAGGTACAAGGCCCTCATTAGATCCAATAAGAATGCATATGATATCTCAAATCCAGACAACCTCATATTTCACCCTATGAATAATCTTTTGGCAGGTTGATGCACAATTCTTGTCACTCTCTTTGCAGGATCAACACACATCTCTGTGCGATGCTAACCACTTTGACCTGATAATTGTCTTTCAAAACAACATTCGACACTACTCAAGTAGCTCGCACTAAGGTGTTAGTGTGCGATTGACATTCTAAATAGCAGAATCGTTCTCAATACATATAATTTGAGACACATGAAACGTGTAGATCATTGCTAGCATGACTACTTTCCAAGCAATATTCTCTTATCAAGTCACTCCCGGTAGACGCACCAATGTTAGGGCCTATTTTGACGGGGGTTGGTCCAGCCAAAATGTCCTAAAAGGGTCAAGGGGCCCCACCTCTAATGGTGGTTCGGCCCTATGTGAGCAAGAGAGGATTTTCCACTTCCAACCCTGATGGCCTTCTCTATTGCCCCGTGCTCCCCAACCGATGAAGGTTTTCCAGGCTCTTAGAGATACGGTTGCAAGGAGGGGGTGTTATCAATTTTGGTGCAATGATTCACTAGCTTTCTAGGGTTACGATTCCGTAAAACTTTTGATCACTAATTCGCATTAGGATCTTGCTAATATCTCTTTCCCCATTGAATTCCGCTTACAACTAGTAAAAATCTTACATGGACTTGAAACCAATTTATTGCCTATGATGTGCTCGTGGGGTGCAGGTTATACACACCGCTTTGTTTGATAGGCGGTGATATTTTCACCGACCGTCGGGTCTAGGTATTTTGCAAGACAATACCGATGGCGGGTGTAGTGTGACGCTTAACCAAGACGGTGTATTTCAACCGCGGATGGTGGACGACCCGCTCTGGTATAACATAGAGGTCGGGTTCAATTGATACGTTGACAAAACCCGAAAAAACGTTTCACAACTTGACGATTCTGTATAGTCATTTTACTAACTGGAAAATATGCCAGACGACCTAGTAAAACATCAAATTGTGAACAAATCCTTTTCTTACTCTTCCCTAACACATGTACTCCAATGCAATGTTAATAACACATGGCCCAAATTTTTTTCAGTTTCATACATTGAAAACAACAACAAAAAGGTAAATCACTCATATATACACACAGTCTAGCTATAATCTCAACCCAATTTTTGTACTCGTGATAGTGCCAAAGGCTTCAATATTGATATCAAAACTAATTATTCGGTTAAGGGAATACGAATGTACGATTCAATCACTCTAGGAACAATGGACTCAAACATAATACACACCCAACAATGATGGTTTTATCATTTTAAGAAAGTACGATCAATTCTTAAAACTCAAAATCAACAAAAATACTTCAAAAACCCTTCTTCAAACCAAAACTATTTATGGCTACATACCACACTCTATTCCAACTGAAAGAAGACAGCGTATGGAAAAATGGCATCATGAAAATAAACTAATTGTCAAAAGTGTTGCGTGGAAACTCTAGTCATGAACTTTGTAGCACAAGTCCCTTCATTGACATTTTGAAAACAAAGCATCGGTCTTCCAAAGAACATTGTCCTAGAAATTTAGTACCATGAAAGAAGTCATACATTCAATTGTTCTTTAGGTGTAGAAGATTGTCCAAACCATCTCCTAAAGGCATTACTGTGTTATTTGTCTTGTAGACCATCTGACGTAATCTATACACCGTAAATTGGAGCTTATTTTTGAGTTCAAAAAAAGAAATGCCAAAACAAATATTTTATTTATTAAGGCTGATGTACCTTTTATTCTAGACAAGAGGAATCAACTCATCCAAAAAGTTTCCAAGTTCCAAATCTCCGACAACTCATTTGGCAGATCATCAAGCTTTGTTAGAGTTGATGAGATCAAATATCTTGCAATCATCATCTGCACTTTTCATGATCCAACATTCTTGTCAGCCTTTACCGCCCTTTCAACTAAGAGTCTAGTGTTGGATCTAGTAAATCGAATGTGACGAACAAGCAATGGAGATTTGATGTCCCAGGCTGCACATCATGTAAATGGTTTCCAGAGTGTATCATTAACCTAGTGAGTGTCTCATCGTTTGGCATCACATACTACAAAATGCACGAGCAAGTGTCAACACATGTTGCATGTCGTTTGCAGATGTGACAAGTAATGTTTACATCAAAATCAGCCACATAGCCTAATGGGCATTTCTTCTTTAATAAGCCTTTGAAGAAGGTTCTATTGTGGTGGCCATTATTTATTTTGTGGGGACAAGACACAGTTAAAACACTGGAACACCCCAGCACAATAACTCACTCGGACCACCCCTTCAAACGTGACATTACTTGTTATTGGTTTGGTCCAAGTGTGCGCATCAAATTTTTGCTCCATGCCATTCATCGAATTAATTTTGTTGAATGTGGGAATTCAAACAAGATATGATACGCATTTGCCCTGGTCTTGGAATCTTAGGGCTTACAATTGTTGGCATAGTACAGTTGATATGAGCTTCATTATTCATCCATCACCTGATTAGGTTATATGTTATGTGAAAGATTCAACTAGTTTCATCACATTTTGGAATATTTCCATATTTGGCATATTGAGGCCAAAACTTGTTTTAGACTTAAAGGTTGACTTTTAAAAGTTCATTAGTCTAAATTTCATTTTAATAAACACTTTTTGAAAGTGTGGGAAAGATAGAATGCGAGTTTGGGAAGATTCAATTTGAATAAGTTGGGTACATTGAATCTAGACCCAAAATTGGTAGGGTTAGCATTTTGGTGAAAAAGCCAAGTGGCCAAATAGGGTTTGGACCTGCTATAAAAGGATGTAACTCGTGGAGAGAGTTATCTTCTCTCTTCTCTATCTCATTTCATGCTTATACATGGTTCTCTTGGGTTCTACTATCCATTGGTGCACTATCTTGGTGATTGCTTGCAATTCTATGTGTAGAATGATCTATGTTTGTTATTTTTGGATCCACACGTGTGAAATACAGTAGCTTGCTGGTTTTGTATGGACAGCAATAGTACATAATCATTTCATTCAAGTTTGATCAAGTTCTATTAGTGTTGCATCTCAAATTGTGTATAGATGCTGATTTTTCTACATTGGTGAAATTGGTAGTGTATTTCTCTTTCTAACCAAAGATCATTCAAGTAGATTGGATCTTAAGGATCTGAAATCTTTCACATGATATCAGAGCTTGTGTTTCAGGTTATGAAGGAGAAAATCAGATCTATCAATGATTTGGTGAAGATATCAAGTCTAGAGCATGCTAGAGAGGATTCTACACCAAAATCGGATTTTTTGCTTTTGTAGATTGGATCTTTTGTAGATCAAAACACTAAATAGGTCAATATACTTGTTCAATTCTGTTTTTTTAATTCACATGCTGGATTTGGCCAATTTTTGGGTCATTGGTTCAGCCTAAGTGGTGGCTTATAGATTGCATATCAAATTTTCAGCATTTGCATGTAGATTTGGAATAGTCAATTTTTTGTGATTTTGTCAAAACCCTAATTTTGATTGGATCTCTAGATAGTGAGGTTGCTGGACTTCATTTGAGTGTGTTTCAATCTTAGGAAGTGGCAAAAGTCATTAGATTGAGGATAGATCATAGGTTGATTAAGATTCCATGATTCTATGTGTTGATTTGCTTGGATAAGTGCTAGAAGAGAATTTGTGAGATAGTTTCAAATCTTGGTGATTTCTTTTGAAAGCATTTGTTGTTGTTCAAAGGAGTGCTTTGTGCATTGAAACAGGTTGAAAGAGAAGATCAGGTCATTGCTGGCAACCTCAATTGGAGTCATGTTGGAAGCCAATGATAGGCTTACCTCAAGTAACTATTCATTATGGAAAGTGAGGATGGAGTCACTTCTTGAGATGAATGATGTTTTGGATATTGTTGTAGGTTTGGAGGAGAGACCAGCAACACAACAAGATCAATTGAGATATGACAAGAGGGCCAAGAAGGCTCTACACATGATAAAGATGAATGTTACCAATGAACTTCTCAAGGAAGTTGGTAAGTGCACATCATCTTTGGAAGCTTGGAATTCATTGAAGAAGCTTTATGAATCCAAGTCTACTTCTAGAGTGTTGACTCTAAGAAGGCAAATCTTTTCTTGTTTGCAAAAGAATGAAGAAAGTCCAAGCACTTTTTTTTTTAGAATGAAAGCATTGAATGATGAGTTAGCTTGCATAGATGAAAGCATTAAGGAAGGAGAGCTTATTCAAGTGATTCTTAATGGCTTGTTGGATGCTCATCCTAACATTGTTCAGAGTATTGCTACTCAAAAGACTTTGTCAAGTTTGATGGATCTTCAAGAGATCTTGATCAATGAGGAATATAGGCTTCAAGCAAGAGGTGGATCTACATCGACACTTCAAGAGGATGCTATGTTCACAAAGGGCAAACTCAAGGGCAAAACCAAAAGCAAGTGGTCTAAAGGGCAAGATCAAGTGGATGCTTCTTCAAGTGGCAAAAAGAAGGATAGATCAAAGCTCAAGTGCTTCTATTGTGGCATCAAAGGACACTTTGCAAGTGAGTGCTACAAGAAGAAGACAGATCAAGGAGACAAGCAAGGTAATCTTACTCTTGATGAGGTTGGTTTTAATGTGCAAGATGCAAATGATGATGCTTTTGTGATGTCTTCATGTATGCTTGCTAATGATGGAGATCTAGATCCTTGGTGGATTGATAGTGGAGCAAGTTCACACATGCAAGCATATTGAGATACAATATCATTTTGTGAGGGAGCGAGTCATTGCAAAGGAGGTGGAGCTTAAACATGTGTCTTCAAGGGAATGTGTAGCTGATATCTTCACTAAAGCATTGGGAAAAGACTTGTTCATGAATCATAGGACTTCACTTGGAGTATTATCAAAGTCTATGCTAAAACTAGTTGAAGAGGGAGTGTGAAAGATTCAACTAGTTTCATCACATTTTGCAATATTTTCATATTTGGCATATTGAGGCCAAAACTTGTTTTAGACTTAAAGGTTGACTTTTCAAAGCTCATTAGTCTAAATTTCATTTGAATAAACACTTTTTGAAAGTGTGGGAAAGATAGAATGCGAGTTTGAGTAGATTCAATTTGAATAAGTTGGGTACATTGAATCTAGACCCAAAATTGGTAGGGTTAGCATTTTGGTGAAAAAGCCAAGTGGCCAAATAGGGTTTGGACCTGCTATAAAAGGATGTAACTTGTGGAGAGAGTCATCTTCTCTCTTCTCTATCTCATTTCATGCTTATACATGGTTCTCTTGGGTTCTACTATCCATTGGTGCACTATCTTGGTGATTGCTTGCAATTCTGTGTAGAATGATCTATATTTGTTATTTTTGGATCCACACGTGTGAAATACAGTAGCTTGCTGGTTTTGTACGGACAGCAACAGTAAATAATCATTTCATTCAAGTTTGATCAAGTTCTATTAGTGTTTGCATCTCAAATTGTGTGTAGATGCTGATTTTTCTACATTGGTGAAATTGGTAGTGTATTTCTCTTTCTAACTAAAGATCATTCAAGTAGATTGGATCTTAAGGATCTGAAATCTTTCACATGTTACAATCTAATTCACCTCTTATAGATGATACTGATCATACTTGTCTATCTCTACAATGTTTTTTTTGGCTTAGATAATGATCCAATTGCTAGATAGGCCAATGGAACAAAACTTGCATAATCAAAGAGAGACATATCTAAAGCCATTTCAAAACACATTTATGCAATCAAAATGACTATTTTTTTTATAGTGCTTTTTTGTGAAAAAATTGGATCTTGAATGGATCCAAACTCCCAAATTACTTGGCTAAGATCTTTGCACAACAAGCTACAAAAGCTAGAAATGGCAAAGCATCCTAATGCTACCTTTGATACACATGAACTTGACAAAGCATTCAAGAGACAAAAGAAACAAAAGTACTGATGGCAGCCAAAAATATCATCAAATAGGTCTCCCAATAGCAGCCTACCACTTTTATAAACCACTTAAGATCATACACAAAAGCTTGAAGACAATACACAAAGCAATGCCCTCAATGGCGGAAGAAACTGTGAAAATGATCTATTGATCTCTCTCAACAATACAATAAGTCTCTCCAACCTGTTCTCCATGAATTTCAGCCTAATATAACTGAGAGAGATGACTCTCTCTCCTCTCTCTAGAACTTAGGACCCAATTTTAGGACACCAGTAGCCTAAAATAGCCAATTTTAGCCTATATGTCCAAATAACATGATTTTGGTGTCATCTCGAAGGTCCTGAAGTTTGGGACTTCTTAAGTATGAAATATATACTAAAATAAAAGTATCTAGGCCTCTTTCACATGTGTGAAAGGTTAGATCCAAAATTATGTACAAAAACTGCCAATTTAGGCCTCAAACTAATTAGGAAATGTTGACAATTTTCACACTCCCTCTTCAACATTGGATGCTAGTTTTAACATAGATCTTGAACACATTACAAGATTAGATCTATGCTTATAATACACGTCCTTTCCCAATGGTTTGGTGAAGATATCAACCACACACTTCAATGAAGAGACATGTTGAAGCTCCACTTCTTTGGCAATGACTTGATCCCTCACAAAGTGATGAGCAATCTCAATGTGCTTGCTTCTAGCATGGAAAACTGGATTGGTTGCCAAGCTTTGGGCTGAAAGGTTGTCACAATAGATGATTGGTGTCTTCTTGGAATCCAGCAAGTGAAGATCCAATAGCATCCTCTTTATCCAAAGCATCTCTTTGGTTCATGTTTTCAATGCCTTGTACTCGGCCTCGGTGGAAGATAGAGAGATAGTAGGTTGCTTCTTTGATAGCCATGAGATAGCTCCCTCTCCAAGATATATTGCAAAGGCACTTGTTGAATTCCTATCCATTTGATCACCTACAAAATCTGAATCTGAGAAACCACAAAGGTTAGGTGAAGATCCTTCATACAAGATGCCAAAATCTTTAGATCCCGAGAGGTATCTTAGTACTCTCTTTCCTAGCTTCCAATGAGCCTCACTAGGATCTTGCATGAATTGACATAGTTTACCAACCACATAGCTTAGATCAGGTCTTGTGATGGCTAACCAAATAAGAGATCCTATGATCATTCTATAGAGAGTAATGTCCTTGAAGGATCTTTCATTACCTCTTATAGATAGCTTTACATTTGATTCCATAGGAGTAGAAACTACTTTGCAATTTTCCATATGAAATATTTTTAGAATAGAGTTAGAATACTTCTCTTGACAAATGAAAGTAGAATTATAAGTCCTAACAATCTCTATTCCTCAGATATAGTGAAGCTTATCAAGATCTTGTATCTCAAACTTACTTTTTAGTGCCATCTTGATGTCATCTATATCTTCATTGCTATCACCACTTAAGATTATGTCATCAACATAGATCAAAAGCAAAGTGATGTCACCATTATCATTCAATCTAAAGTAGAGAGAATGATCATACTCGCTCATGATGAGGTTTTGAGAGAGTAAGAAGGAATTGAGCTTAGCATACCAACTTCTTGGTGCTTGCTTAAGCCCATACAAGCTCTTTTGTAGGAAACACACATGATTAGGCTCATCATGTGAAACATAGCCCTCAGGTTGCTCCATGTAGATTTCCTCTTCAAGATCACCATTCAAAAAAGCATTAGTAACATCCATTTGCCACATGTCCCAACCATAAAGAGTTGCAAGAGAGATAAGGGCTTGAATTGTTACCATCTTTGCCACGGGTGCAAAGGTCTCATCATAGTCAATGCCATACTCTTGAGCATACCCTTTTGCCACCAATCTTGCCTTGTACCTTTTGATTGATCCATCTTCTTTTGTCTTGATCATGAAGATCCACTTACACCCAATTGCCTTCTTGCCTTTTGGAAGTTCCACCAACCTCCAAGTGTTGTTCTTGATGAGTGCTTGATGCTCATGATCCATGGCTTGGATCCATTCCTCCTTTTGAATTGCTTCACCTACACAAGTTAGTTCATCAAAAGAGGTAAGAAAAGCAAAGTTAGAGCTATCCACCACTTGCTTTCCTTTTTCATCATAGGTTAGCCTTGATGGCTTAGTCCTTTGCCTTTGAGTCCTCCTTGAAGGTTGCTTTGGAGTGGCATCTCCACCTTCATCCAAGAGCCTGAGAGCTCAAAAATGGGCAAAGAAAGATCGAACAGAAATAATTCGACCACCTACATCTATGCAGACGTGTGTGCAATGTCAACATTTGACACACAGGAGGTAATCCTAAGTTCCTAGCTATTCACAAGAATACACTCCATTGTATAAGGTGTAATGTTTTAGAAGAAACAAGAAAAACAATTCTTTGGTTGTATTTTGACAAAAACAATAGAAGTCAATGAATGGAATTGGGAACTGTGTCACATGTAGCACTACATGCATTTCAAACTTCTTATTAATAAGCAAGGTCAAACACCTTTCTGTTCAACGTACTATCAAAATGCTTTGATGCCCATTGAGTTTGAAATTCCTAGTTTTAGGGTTATTGTCACATAGACATTAAATAGATCCAAATCTCTATGAAGGAAGCTCAAGAGGCTTAACTATCAAACCGGAGGATACTATCCTTGCATACAATAAAGGCAAAGCAAGATTGATAATAAATGTGGCACGATTGACATCCAATATCCTCACAAAGATATGAGTGATTGAATATATCGATTACACCATAAAAGCTTCTCCTCCATTGATTTTAGATGAAAAATAATTAGGAGACGTAGAACACACGGAGTACTCTATTGCTAGTCTCTCACCAACTTATGCTACATAGGCATTTCCCTCAACAATTCATAACATTTATAAAGATGGTTAGTGCAAGTTGGGCTCTTGAGGATACTGAATGGTCTTTCTTCACAAATCAAAAGAAGAGAGCTAGTAGTGGTTTTCCAGAAATTCAAAGCAACCCAGCTGAAAATTAGTCGTTTGGACTATAGACCGCTAAGTCGTCACTCTGGACGTAGTGAGAAAGATTGCTTTTTTTAAAAGCTCTTTTCCACTTCATGCAGGAAAGGGGGTGCTTTGAAGCAAAACCAAAAACTGTTTGAACAAATGAAATGGTGTTGAGCATAAAAAGAGAACTTCCTTGCATCCTTTAACAACAAAAACCATACTGGAAAAAACTTCTGACTTGACCTGCGCTTATGACCTTTTCTTCCCTTCCCTTATCTAAGTGCTCTTCTCTCTCGCTCAACAAAATCAGCTTGACTCTTGCTCCTCCCTCTCGCTTAGCAAAAAGCACACATATACTCATGAACCATACCATTTGTGGAGCTAATATGTGCATTGCATGTTAGTTCATGGCCAAAGCGGTGTGCACTACGTGGTAGTTAATGGCCAAAGTGGCATGCAGTCCTGTCTGATTCAAGGCTCATTCAATTGAGCTCCTGAGATGAAATTGCGAACCTGGCATGACGCAGCACCCCACAGTGCACCCTTTACAAAAATGGCAACACCCTTCAAAAAAATGACTGCACAAGCCTCTACCCGCCCCCATCTTGCCAGGCATCGCAATGGCATTGGCCCGCCTATTAACCATGTCTGTGTGCCAGTAAGCGCCAGCGATCTCCACCTTCGTCTCCATCTCCATCTCTCCTCTTCCTTTGTCTCTTATCAACACCGAACGCATGACGCCCAACAAAGTTTGTCTGTAGAGCGCCACATGGTCAACAAAAATAGTTTGACTGGGGCAGTTGGTGCGGCTGCCCAAATGTATTGTTTAGGGTGCTACCTATGGACTGGCTCTCATTAGAGAGTGCACCGCAGAGGCACCTACAATGCCTCTGATGCAGAGGTCCCACACCATCCAAGGGGAGAGATATTTTTTATCCCTTAACTCCATCCATCACCCTTGGATGGAGTGGGGCCAGCATTGCAGGTGCCCTTGGAGTGCACTCCTTAAGCATTCCCCTATGGACTGATGTGTGGGCCCAAACATGAGCTGTATGAAGTTGCTATTTTTCTATGGACTATGTGGTTGAGTGAGGTTGCTATGGACTGTTATGCCTCCACTTGCTAAAATGAAAAGTGGTTAGTATTAATGACAAGGTTGTTTATGGTAAAGCTTATGATAAAACTGAAATGTGTTTATGGTGAAGCTTATAATGAATTTAAAACTACAATGTTTTCAGATAATAAATAATATCTGATTCAAAATTTAAAATTTTATGTTGTTTCTATCAAAGTAATGAAATGATCAAACTAACTCAAGAGTGGCCTCACACATGTCAATTATTGTCACTGTACAGACAATGAGTAGAGATTGAAGTTCATTACCTATTGATAGCATACAAAGCAAAAAAAATCACAACACAAATATTGAAAATGACAAGGTAATGCGTCAAAATCAAGATCTCTCATCGAGTTGAATTATTTACAATGATGATCTATATAGATCGAGTACATTTAGACCTAGTATGCTAACTCAGTAGGTTTGGCACATGTGGGGAATGTCAGATTTTAAAATATCTTGTTTAATTGTCTTGTTATAAATTTAACATACCAATAAACAAGATACTTGTAAAATCCTCTTGTAACATTGTTCTTTGGGCTCTCCAACTTGTACACCACAAACAGAAGTGGCTTTGGCTTGTTGTTTTCTAGGTCATTATTATAAAGTAGCCTACAATCTTTGCTCGAATGAACACTAGATCTACAAAAAGTCTTCAAATGTCCAAGTTACCTGCTAAATAATCACAAACTTTTGTTGAGACCTCAAGAATCTGTATACATACTCTGAGTGTGGATGTTCTTGCATGCAATATAATTTAGTGTTAATAGATTGATTACAATATCCTGAAAATAATTGCATACATCTTAATATCTACACAAGCAATGCCTTGTTTTATAGAGTTCTTGGGAAGGGTGATGTGATAGTGTGACTCCACCTTCGGTTAGGAAGAAAATGTTCGAAGAAGGCTTTTATGTGCTTGGAATTCTTTAAATTTGATTTTAGTCGATAAATTGTGATCATGTCAAATAATCCGAATGAAGGATGGATGGATGATGTGATTTCAAAGGAAAAGTTCAAACAATCAGAACAACATAAGCAAGTGGATTTGGAAATTAAAAATTCTATCGTTAAGATACAAATTTACCCAATGGGGGTTGGAGAGGGGTGTGGTGGAGGGTTGGTTCCAGATGCCAAGTGAAGACATGTATAAATATCTAGGCTATTGAACATCATTGAGGTCATGAATAATCTCACATATATGGCTTCATTTAGGTGGAATATAATCTAGGATATGCAAATTAAGTCAAGGTTTGTCAAACTAAGGTAGATAGGATAGGGTTATCCATCTTAGGTTGCATCATATGGACATGCATGGTCCAAACTAAGTTTTGACCATTACTAGAGTTTTATTGTGGACTTATTGTAATTTATCATGCAATGATGGCCTCTATTATGTGCAAATACTAGGAGAGAGCCAATAACAATATAAGTAAAGGCAAATGCTTTCACTAATAACCATGATCAAATAGGACATTAATCATTTTTCCATTTAAAAAGCTCTTGCTTAATTTTGATATTATCAACAATTTCCCAGTAGGCCCAAATTAATCTCTTGGATCTTTATTGTGATATTTGATTTTCACTCCCATAGTTGATTCCTAGCAACAATGATCATTTTGAATATGTTATCAAAGCTCAAAAGAATATGTTATCCATGTGCATCTTGTGCATTTTGAACATGTTATGTATATTGTCACATCTTTATGCTGCAACCCATTTTTTTTACTTTTGTTGAAAAACCTACAAAGACATATATTTTGAGGAATATGATAAAGTTGCGAGCTAAAGTCCTCATGTCACATAGCTAGAAATTCCAAGTGCACTTGTTTGAGATTTTGCTTGGTAGAATCTACAGGGTAGTTTTTGTTGTTCTCCATGTTTTTGCAAAAATGATATGATAGTTCAAGCTTTTGGTGGCTATAAGTTAATAAACTTGGTCCATGTGCCATATTGATGATTATTGGTGGATCCTTTGATGAGTAGGAACTCTCACACGTGCCAAATCAGCTGAGTAAGCATCAGCTCTTGTGTATATATGGTGGCTCATTTGGCCATAATTGACATGGAAGCTAAATCTTGGTTTTGGAGCAATTCTGGTGTTTTCTCTCTATTTGTCTTGTGTTTTTATGCATTGATTGGGTTCTAAGCTTAGTATACTTTATTCTCAGCCTAATGTTCGTACTCTAACAGGTTTTCACACGTGTGAAACCAGCAAGTACAAGTTTTGATCAATAATGATTGTTTTTGTTAGATTTATTCATCTAGATTTGATCTAGATGCTATCTAATTTTGTGTGGATTGATAGGTTGATCTAATCTAACATCCAATCACACTTGTGGATATGATTCAGATCTATTCTTGGTCCATTTTTGTTGTACTTTCACAAATATTCCACAAAATCAAGTGTCGCATCATCAAAAGCTTATCTAGTACTATAAATATTTGATCTACCATAATTTTCTTATCTGAACTCTGATAGAGATGAGGCCAAAAGTAAAATTGATCTACTCTTTGCATAGAATATGATGGAATGTTTGTATCTTGATTATTATTCTAAAAAAATTTAGAGCTTGCATTTTCATTTCATAATTGACCTCTTTTTAATGTGCATTTTCAAATTTGAAAACAATAAAAGCAAAATTTAGACCCAACTTCAAGTTCTCCCTTATTTTAATAGTTTAAATGAAGAGGATTTGAACCTCTACAAGGTTAAGCCTTGTCTTCCAAACCCTTTATCCTACACAAAGGAGTGGTTAATCTAATAATAGAGGGAACATCTTACTCAACCAAGAAGCTAGAAACATCAGTACATTATCTACAACAATATTAACTATTAATCTAAGGGAGAGCAGAATAACAATAAACCTGAACTTTGCGAAAAACAATCACAACACCTACAAGAACAAGACATATAGCATCAATAAAAACCTGCAAAAGGAGCATTTGAAATTTTCGGGTAACCAAAAACTCTAAGGGTGAAAGAGAAAAGGACACCTGAAATAGTAAATGAGTTTGTGTTATGTCATCGAAATTTCTTTGAAATTTTTGTAGGTTTGTATCATACTAGTTATGGAGTAATTCCATAAAGAAATGGTAATAATAGGAATTAATTAAAAAATTGATTTCATTTTCACCTAAAAATAGGAAATGCATAAAGCCCAATATAGGCTATGGTCTAATTAAAGATTTTGTAGTCATAGAAGCACACTTTTGCCTTGTCACCTCTCACATCAATTTCACATTTGTATCGATGCTCAAAATCATCTATATAATGTTGTTGATGTTACTATTGACTTATCGTATTTCACAAAATTACAATGAAGTTAATAGTAACATCATGTTGAATACCACCTATAAGATTATGGTCAAAACCTCGGCCAATAAACTAGGACCCCTATTTCTCAACTGGCTTTTGCATTCTAACTACGTGTAACCTTACAAAGTAACCATACCCACAACAATACTACCAGCCTGTTTCTAGGAGATACTAGGTGTTTTCTACATTCCTTTAATAGCTCGAATTGTAAGCCAGATTAGATATTTCCTGGATGATTTGGATGATTTGCCATGTTGGTTGAAAACTTTGTACACTTCCATTTACGTAACTCAACTCAACTTCCAAAAAATGAAGTACTTCAAAATTAGCAATCATTGTGCTTAATTGAAGCATTTTCCTGTAGAATGTGGTAAGGCAAAAAATACTATCATGGTGGGATCGTGGGCTGTCAACCCATTCTCTCGTCCACGCAAAGGATCGTGGGTTGTCAACCCACTTTCCTAGTTTAGAAAGCATAGCTGATCTGCCAATGGCAAGCATGGCACATAGGCACATAGAAACATTTAGTTCATGGCAACGCGGATTACAGCAACAAACAACACAGTTAGTGATATATTTTTGAAAATGTCTAAACCTCAAAAACATATTGTTTATTCCACCCAAGTATGAATTGGAATTTAAAAGTTCATCGTGGTTTTCTCTTGTCAAGGTATTCGGAAGTTTACTGTTAGGAATTTTCAAAAAGTGGTTTAAAATTTGCGTTTTTGATTTTTCTCAAAAAAAACTTATTGTACATTGATACTTTTATGAAAATGGATTCCTAGTGTTTTTGCGCAAAACCCACTAGTGCTGACCAATATGCTATTTTTTTTTAAATAGTGAAAAGCCTTTATATATGTAAGTTTTGGGACCATTAAATTTAAATACTGGACTATAGTAAATTCATAATTGAATTGTAAATTTAACCACGTTATATGCTCAAAAATCGATACAAGTAGTTTTAATTATAAGACGAAATGGAATGCCTGGTTATATCATGAAACTAAAGAATAGGAAAAACGGCTAAACAGTGACTATTTTTATGTCTTTTACAGATCCTAATTGGTTTGGAAATGTCTCTAATCAAATGAATCTTGTAGATTCATGGCTCCACGGTCACTCACGAGCTCTTGCAATCTACTTCATGTTGTTTAAGCGTCCCTCTCTGTGCTTTTATAGCACCAAAAACCATCACCGATAGAGAGAACTTTTTGTTTTACTTAAGAAAAACCCTAGCTGCCATTTTTTACCATAGCTTCAAAGATTAATTGCTCTTCATCTGCTTCTCAAATTCTCTCAGCCCAGTGTTGCCACTACCCTCCTGCCCTACTTTCCGATCCGCTCCACTCAATAATTGACGGATCACTGATAGAGTTTTTGCAACTTTTCGCCTCAGCCATTTTCCGAAATTCTTCCAATTCAATTTCTCAAAATTCTTCCAAGAATTCACTCATTTTGAACACTTCCCCGAAGCTCAAATCGAAAGAACTTCGTCGATTCCTGCCATCCGGACTGCTAATATCCCGTATAGAGTCCTCTCTCCTGAGACGCTTCTCTTGCTAGCTAACCTGGTGAACATGCCGACGATGGCTCCACCGGATTGTGCATACCTACAACACCCTGCCGCTTTGATACCAAGTTAAATTTCTGATAGAATCTAGTGCAATATGCAAATCACATCAAATAGTCACCATAGCCATACCTCTCAAGCTCTTATAGATGGCACAACAAAAGTTAATTGTATTACAAAGAAAATTGTACATATAGGAAACTCAAACTGAATGTCCCTAACAGGTGTCCTAAAACTGGCCTACGAGAACCATAGCTATTCTTGATCATGCAACTACTTCAAATTGAGTATATTTCTATTCAGTACTAACGCTAACCAATTTTAAATTTATGTGTCTTTCCTTGGATGTCAGGCTTAATGAGAGGATAAGCTTTGATATTTCATTTTCAAAGGAACTGACTGCATTTAATTTTCGCTGAGCATATGAAATCAGATCAATTCTGAAGGTGGATTCATTCAACGGTTTGCTTGTGGATTAATCTTTTTTAGCTTGTTCTTAAAATTTCATGTTTTTATCTATCCCTAAAAGCATCCCGTTGAATACCAAGAACCCAGGAAGAAATTTCATATTTCCATAAATTTTAACCTAACAAAACAGTACGTACTATACAAAAAAATTCAATGGCCTGTTCCAGAACTGAACGTCGTTCCAGAATGGGCAATTATGATTGAGATACGAGTTCAGATCAGTTCCAGAAAGGGCCATTATGATTGATATGGTTGAGAACCTCCATATGCCATGTTCATATAAACCCTTGGCAATCTCATGAAAATGTAGATTCTATCAGGACAGGACGCCCTCACCAAGGTGGTAGCTTCTCCTGGGCTGCAAGCATTAAGTAAATCTGAAAGCTTCCAACAATCCACATAGCTGCTTTTACCTCAACCTGAAACAGGCAGAGTGATCTATTTTAAAATCTGATAAAATCTTTCTAGCTCATTACTGGTGGATGAAACCTGCATTTTCACCCAAAATCTATTTAGAAAGCATACAACCAAATCTTCACTTTGCACTCTACCTCCTGCCCGTATCCTGCAAACTTAGGTATCACTCCTATCACAACTCATTGCGGGATGGCATTTGTCACAGTTTGCTACCTAGCGAGCCTACTTGCTCAGACACATGTACTAATGTAATAATCTAATTTGATATAGACCTACTTTTTGTATGCTTCTAAATCCATATCAGTTTCAGGTACTTCCTTTTCTTTCTTCGGCTGCATGCTTTTTTCTGTCTTCACTTTTCAAAATTGTTTGTACTTATCACCTATCAGTAAAATATAAGATACCATGGGATCCTAACAACTGGCATTATTGCTTGATAAGGCCTCCATAGAATTGGCAATTTTTTTACGACAAGGACCGCTGCTGTTCAATCTTCACATCCGTCTAGACGTACATGAGCCTTAGCTTGCTTCCTGCACTTAAGGCAGCAAAGTCTAATCGTCGAGGGGGATACACAGTATAATAGAACTAAAAAGCTGGCTTGAGCAGAGTATTTTCAAAGAGGCGCAGCAACATATCTCCAGCAAGAAAGCAATACGGTGAAAACCAAAAAGAAACTCTCAGAAGGGTTTGCAGCCATGAGAAAGCAACAGATGAAGAAAATAATACAACGTTCAGGCCAAAATTGGCAAAGAGATGACAACTATAAATAGATAATACCTGCAACAAATCTATAACAAATACTCAACTTACAAGACAATCATCATCTTTTGCATTGGACTGTCAGATATACGTCAACTCATAATTAGTCATTGAGTGACAAGTCAACAACAATACTCCATGCCAAGTTTGCTCATCTTCACGCTTTCTTGCATCAGAACTAAGGGTTGAAAAACTACAACAGTCCACACTCGCTGTCTATGACTTTCTTCTATGGCAAATGTTGCCTACCGTTCAAATTCTATTTCTCAAATGGCGTTGAAGAACAGACAATTTATGCATCATGTACAACACAAGCTATTCCTATTTTCAAGGTCCTGCACCAAATTCGGGTAACTTGCTATGTAGCAAAGTCAGATTTTTGAATTTGCAGCCATATATTCCCTTTTGACCTCACTATTAGTTTTTGTTAAGCGCACAACATGCTGAGGATAAAGGCATACTCCCTATGAGCTAATTCCAGTGAGCTAATTTACATGGCATATTTACTTCCGCTTATCATCCTCATCGCCACTTCCATAACCTGTTACCCCTTTAAATGAAGGTGAACCAGTAGATTTTTTCATTTCAGGCACTTGAACTTCAATCTCTAAACCTTCTGTAGTTTCAAGCACAGTGTTCATCCTTTCGTCGTCGTCGTCGTCGTCATCATCCTCAGCTATCTCATCTTCAGCATTGTCCAATCCTCTTGCTATCAATTTACTCACTCTTCTCTTCTCCTTAAAAGTTTCATCAACAGTTTCATTCTCGCTCTCCGTCTGCAAGGCCAAGCTATTTGTATTGGTGCTGCGTGAACTGGCTTGCCATCTCTCAATCTCCGTTTCCACATTCGCAAGGTGCTCTTCACGTATGCGGCCTTGATATGAGGAAAGCTCCTCTCGTCGAAGCTTTTTCCAGTCAGCAAATTCCTAGAAATTGCATCATGTGTCTTATCAAAGAAACACAAGTACATATACTATACCAAACAATTTAAACAATCAAACTAAAGCCCGAGAGCTTCTGAACATTCTTTGTGAATGAAACACATGAGCACCATGGGACAGTCTAACTAAAGCTCAAAAATCAACCCAGATCAATGTGGTGGTCCAGAAAGCAAACTAAGTATACCCTCTCACGATCTTGACAGAGCTTCAAATCCTCGTCTGAAGGCTTTGCTGGCAGATAAAATATACAAGGTTCTGCTTTTGTCCTATACATGAAGCCAAAAGTTATTATTCTACAAAACCAGATAAGAAACCAAATACCAACCATGTCAAAACATGAAGAAAAAAGGATTTCCTCCTTATTTTTGTCTACACAAATGAGCATTTATGCCACACATGATGATTACATTTTCTCGATATTGCTCTTCACAACAGGCTCACACTTCATGGGAAAATGGTTTGACTCATTATTAGGTACAACCTAAGTAGAAGTATAACACGCTTATAACAGGTCCAGTTTGCAAATCATATCAAACATCAATCTTACGAACTTTTACAGGCCCAGAACTTCGGCCCTATAAACAGATATTGCTTATTTTTTAACAAAACCCCTAAAAAGTGCTCCTAGGAGGTTGTTCAAGTTGTTCTTGGTCATTGTTGTAAGCACGGATGCAATCAGATCATGAAACTAACTGAAAGTTAGTTCATTAAAAAGAACTGTAGAAATCAACACAAGAATCATATAGCATTAGTACAATACAGCAAGAAATTGATAACCAAGTGATACATAGAAAAAAGATACCCCCACTAGGGATTTTCACCATGGCCAGCATTATTTTCATAAGTAAGCTTCATAGCAAAGTCGTTGCTTCTCACTCCTTCATGGCTTGGTTCTACTCTATTGCGATTCTGACGAAGATTTCATGTAGTTTTTGGTTTTCCACCCTTTTGAAGGAAAATAGAAGCATCATATTGAGCTAAAAAGCATCCATTTGCACCATAGTTGCCCGTTCAGGAATGACATTCTGTTCTGAAACAAGCCATCAAAAAAAAAAAGGACCTTTGGTAAGTACAGTTCTTTTTTAAACTCTCTGCCTCGACTTTCAAGTCCCATTGTTTGCGATGTTTTGATCTTCAGATCCTGCCTTGATCCTCTAGTTGATTCAAGTGCCTCGATCCTCAGAAACTAGTGGAAAGGGGGTAACGATGCTCAGAAATCAGTGATTATGGGTGCTACAATCCTAAGAGATGGGTGTTAGGGTGAAACTACCAAAATTCGGGTTTGACTAAAAGCATGGTTTGGTGGTACAAAAAAAAATTTCATTGTACCTTTTGGTAGTACATTTCACTTTTTGGGGATTTTATTACTCATAATTTTTTTGAGTCCACATTAAAAATGACATAACTTTTTAATGGTAAGTCCAATTTCAACGGAGTTTGGTGCGTTAGAAAGCGCTTGACGAGCGCTTTCCGATGATATGTTACATGACATACTTTCGGGCTACGGTTAAAAAGTTATGGCAAGTCAAAAGTATGGGGATTTTATTAATCATAATTTTTTGAGTCCACATTAAAAATGACAACTTTTTAGTGGTAAATCCAATTTCAGCGGGGTTTGGTGCATTAGAAAGCGCTTGACGAGTGCTTTCCAATGATATGTTACATGACATACTTCTGAGGTACGGTTAAAAAGTTATTGCAAGTATTAGGTGAACATAGTGTATAATAATACAAAAGTGCATTTCTACCCAAAAAAGGTAGTGTCCTTGAAAGTCCATGTTGTACCACCAAACCATGCTTTTAGCCGTTTGAGGAACTAGCTGTTAGAAATCCATAAATCATAATATGGATGCACAGACTAGGATTCAAACCCAAGACCTCCCTCATATTGGATGGAATGCTCTACCATTGAGTTATCCGCCATGTTTGATAGTTCTCTATAGAGTGTGGATTCATATTCCAACACCCCCCCTCAAGCCACACTCGGTTGGGGTCCTAGCTGTCACCTGCCCCACAACTTGGGCCACCTAACCATGGCTGTTAGGTCTAACTTGGCTCTAATACCATGTCAGAATTTGATGCTCAAATTCTAGATAGGAGCATATTAGCACTCAAACACACAAATTAAGATCAACATAAGAGTCTAAAGGGAGAATGAGCATAGCTCTCTACAATGGAATGAATATGAGGTGGGGTGCCAACCTCCTTATATAATCTCTCTAGCCCTTGTGAAAAGCCAAAAGCATAATGCAAAAGCTAAAGGCAAAAAGCCGATTACTATAGATGCATCATATTTTGGATAAAGGCCTTATTGAATTGCTAAGTGTAAAAATATGTTCTAGACTAGAACTAGTGCGTCCACCTACATGCATGATTATTTAACTTGACCTTAGGATTTACTAAAATAGAAATGGCCCCTATAATAGCTCGCAGGCATTGCCAAACTAAAATTAGGGGTGCAAATAAACACTAATTTCTAACACTAGCCTCGATCCTCAAAAACCAGAAATGTCTTTTCTAACTAAGGACTTTTTGCACTCAAAAGGTTTTGACCAGCATTCCAACCCATGTTGGTCAGAACAGGTTTCACTGATTTGCACAATATGTGCAATTGCCCAAAACATGACCAATTTCAACTAGTATGGTGTTATTAGTTACCACTCTCTTTATGATTCACAAGGTTGCTAAGATGTCCTGCGCACACAGTAGAAGATAAGCAATTTAAATTCCACGGAATCACTACCAACTAGTGATAGCTAGAGATAAGCACCAAAATTTGACCAATTTTCAGATTTTCAAGGCTCTTTCTAACAATCTTCAAGAGGCCTTCATCCAATACTCAATACAATTGTACTGATGGAAGATTCCACGCAATTAGGATGAAGAGAGATTTTCCAAAAAGGAAAATGAAAGAATTTTGCTTTATAAAGAGCATGATGAAAATAGAAGCGAGTTGAATATTTTTCAATTGTTCGTTTATAACATCTACTTTCTTATCAAATTATCAATTTGCTTAGTTAGCATAAAGCTGCAAGTTGTTTCTTAGGTACTATTACTTCACAATTGTGTCTTACTTATGTTGTGACAAAAACTTTTTGCTTAAAAATGCTTATTTATCCATGTCAATGAAATGTGCACATCATTCCACTTGGCGAAGCATTAGACATTACAAATATCAAGGGAAAGGCCGTTGCCCATGGCACTTTAGAGAGTAAAGATTCTCTTCTTGAAACCACAGACGTTTCAAACATTAGTGAAAGTTGCTGGTTACAGCTTGATGGCCCAGAACTCTTGTTGTGAAATCATAGGCTTATTAAGAGACTATTGGAAATAGATTTTGATAATACAAATTCTTAAAGAGTATTCATGAGTTTGTGCACTTTACACTTGGTCCAACTAATACATGAGTTTTACAACTGATCCAACTACTTTTGGTTCACCCTAAAGCAGAAGAGAATTATATCTTATTTTAATGTAATTAAAACATTCTGCATAAGTTTTATCACCATGATTAACAAGTCCATGTTATGAAGTCTTGAGACCTGCACACATTTGTTATGTTATTCTAGCTATGCAAGTGATATAGTTTCTAGACGAAGGTCTTATTATTGTATATTTGCTTCTGGTTGGCAATTTGTGACATGAAATTCAATACTTGGAGACTTCAGAATTTCGTACAGAGCTTTATAGCATTTTCCCAAACAATTCCAACACTCCTCCAATATTTCGAATGTTTGGTTTCCAACTACATATCCATCCTCGATCAATTGATATAGAAAGGTAAATGCAGAAACCAAATTACATAAAATGATTTAGTAATGACCATGAAAAAAAGTATGATCTGCCGTTTTATTAGGATGTTCAACTAAAAGCCTGAGACGAGATACAGGATTGTAGAACACCACCTCAAAGTACCTCACAAGCCCTAACAATTACCCTAACAGCAAAGACTGGTTCAGGAAAAAGTTTTCCAAACGCTACATAAATATGATCACTGGGGCATCATAATGTACAGTCTTACTTTAAAAATGAGCTGAGTTTACTGTGATGCTCTGTCCACTGAATAAATAACAGCTCCAATTGCTTTTCCTCTGCTTTTGCAGCTAACCTTGCTCTTAGAGTCTGAAAGCACAAATGAAATGAAGATATCCAATTTCAACAATTTAGATTGGCTACCTTGGATAGATGATGTAGACAAAAAGTACACTACCAATACGTTTTTACAAATAATTCATCTCCCTCTCTCTCTCTCTCTCTCTCTCTCTCTCTCTCTCTCTCTCTCTCTCTCTCTCTCTCTCTCTCTCTCTCTCTCTCTCTCTCTCTCATGGGTAGTATCTAATCTAGTATCACCCCTTCTTACTATAAGCCACCCCACCCCGATTCGAACAGGTCGATTTGAACCGTTTGAGGTTCGAACCGCTAGGCCAGGTTCGAATCGGAAAACGGTTCGAACCTGTTTTCTTCATTCTTCAAAAACAATAATTTTCTCTGATGTAAAAGTCATATCTTCACTGTACATACTACAGATACTTAATAGCTAAAAAATTTCTTCTAAATTTATAGATATCAAGATAATCAGATCTCTTGTGACCTGTAGTATCAAAACAGAATGACCCAAGTTTAAGAGAACTGCAGTATGTTGTAACCAATGATCATATCCTGGGTACAAGGATCTGCTAAGTGCTTGCTAAGGAGACTGTGGAGTTGGAACTTGGCAGTTGAAACTTAGGGTTTAAAAATTAGGAGTATAACTGAAATTTGAGCTCAGAGCTTAATCCTGATAATAGTTATTAGTGACCACTGACCACTGACTAGTCTGATATGGATAATGGTAGCTACTAGCTAGGTAGAGTCTAGACCGTACTACGTAGGTACTAGGACCGTAGATTGTAATTTTGTTTCAAAGTTGAAAGTTGAAGTTCAAACTTATTTGCAAATGCCAAATTGCAATGTGACATGTTGAGATCGGAGAAACAAGAAGGTTATGACAATGTTTGGGAAAGCCAAAGAAAATTAGGTTAGAAACTTAGATTCATCTGACATTTGTCATCATCATTCATCATTCAACATTGAACATTCTATACGTAGCTACTAACTAGTAACTACTAATATTATACATTAAATACCAAACTCAAAATTGTAAAACTTTAAAGTTTAAACCATTAGTAATTATTGAATCCTGATATTACTAATTAGAATTTAGATAATCGACTAACAGACTACAATTAACTTCAGGAATCAGAAACTTCAAACTAGAATCCATAATATATCATGATTCGTGACATAATAGTAAATACATATGCCAGGTGCCTCATGAGTCCGGTCACCAATGTAATGCCACATGCGACATGTCTGATGATAAATCATGATGTGTAAACAGCTCAAGAGTCAATGCTCATCTAGTGACATCTACAGACTACAATGATCTATTGAAAGCAAAGTGACCTTTGAAATGCTCAATGACTTGTTGATTATGTCTACTAGCTGATTTTTTGATGAGGGCTTAGTCTTATAGTGGTAGTAAGATTTCCTCTAGTTGAGCAACTCTTGCTCATGTTTTCAGCTTTACAAGTTTGTGCTTATAATGTGCCTGATACGATGTCAGCCTAGTTTAAATGGGAGGATGATAGTCCCATGGTGGCAGTGGGTTTCCTCAGGTTGAGCCATGTTGCTCCTATGGTCCACTTGTGTGCAAGTCGGATGAGAGACAAGTCAGTTGGTAAAGATTGTTGCAAACTCTTTGTGAGAGAATTGTGTTTGTTTGATATTGTGTGATGTCAAATGATTTGAAGGTGTACTTGAGTGCGAGTCAAATACATGGTAGCAGATCATGCATGACATTTTTATGGACACTCCAAAATATTGCTACAGATCTTTTGTTTTACCTCTTACCAAATTTGAGCTTAAAGGAGAAAGTTAGAAATTAGATATGATCTATGTAAGCCTCACTTTGTAAAGTTAATCTAGTTTACTGTATATCTAATTTACTATATTTTGTGATGATCGGGACTCGACTTGCTATTGACACATTCATCAAACACGTGTCGTGTAGTTGGCTACTTGGACTAGCTAGGTAACACTCGTAGGAAAAGTAAATGTATTGTAGTTTTATTGCATTTACTATACTCGAGGGCATGTCTCTGGTTTGTCAGTTGAATTCGGCCAATACTGGGCCTATCTCTAGATTGACAAGTGATTAGCTAGTTAGATGACACTTGTCACAAACATGCAGTTAGAACTTCTCCCATATCTACCTTTTCCTGTTTGTTAATCATAACTTTCGTTGTGCCACTTCGAGGGCTTAAGGTGCTTGTAGCTATGGTGGATGTGATGTGATCTACATATTGCACTAGTTCCTATATTATTCGAAATTCTTAACTAAAATTTCAATCACAAAAAAAACTTGCGTTCTAGAAGATCCTTACCTAATTTTAGGTTTCATCTATTGTTACAAATGACAAGATTTGTAGACGATGTATAAAAGCAAGAGTGTCTAATCTTTGAATTGTATACAGTGAAATATCGCCAGTCTTTGACAACCAAGAGTAACAGCAGTAACATGCATACATGTGGGGCGGAGTCCGAACTTACCCATGATGCAAGCTCAGTGACTTACAATATACTTGTTACCACCAATAAAGCATGTGAATAAAATAGCTCATTTTAGTATAGGAGTACTATTGCTACTCATATGATCATAACAGTTAATGTAAAGCTCATTGCAAGGAATGCTTTGCAGAGACACATACAACAAATTATATCAAAACTTCATTCATGTTGAATAGAAAAGGCTTTGTGAATAAATACTTCAATATTGCAAGCCACATAGAGAGAGAGAGAGAGAGAGAGAGAGACCAAATCTCGTTTTCGTTTTTCGGCAAGTTCCTCACGCTCTTGCTGGCGTAGTCTTTCACTTTCCTCCTGAGCCTTTTGTTCTGCCTGATGACAAGCCCATAAATTAGGTAATCCAATCAAAGTCTTGCTAACCGAGTGCACAAAGGACAATTACCTTACTACACCACTTTATGATGGGAGACATGCATTTGGCAACTATCTCATAAGTGCCACTAGAAGAAACCTCTCACACTACATCAAAACTTTGCAATTGACTCTAGCTGACAATCCTAAATGATGTCAAAAGAATAAGGTCAGAGCCCTAAATGAGTATGAAATGATGTAAAAAAAATAACGTGAAATGAAACAAACAGCACTCATATTGATTGGGGTAAATATACTTGGAAAGGATAGAAACCATCTAGCCATAAAAAACCCATAGGTTTAGGGACATGTTTCCAACCTGGGAAATGTAGACCTCGAAAAACAAAACACCACATCATCATAGTGTTCACATTTCCAAATTTTATCTATATTATTATGATAGAACATTTGCAAATTAAAGTTTGTCGAACTACAACATTTGATTTCTATAAATTCCGTCAATACAATACTTGTAATATGTTACACAAGTAATTAGTTTCAAAAAGCACTTGCAGATTACTTTGAAACTCAAAATAAAACTTTCAAGATCTACAGCAAAATCGTATTCCACTAAAGCATTAGCCACTTATCCACTTAAATAGAATAACTTCTATAGCATATGTGGAAGAGCTTCCTTATTAGCGCAATATGATGTATTAGAATTTCTTCAAACTCAAAATCATATAATTTAGAATTTTAACTTTCCACTCCAATAACAAACTACAAAATCCAAGAGATAATTGCATATGATAAATGGATGTTGTAACACTCTTTGTTATTGCACGCAACAATTATACCTTAGTTGGAGGAGGACAAAATCTAATGGCTTTGGAAAATGCATCCATCAAAAAAGAAGTATCTAGAGTAGTAACATGGCCCAAAGAATGATCACAAACCTTAGAACGAATGGAGTCACTAAAAGATCTATGGAGGAGAGACGTACTTTTCTTCCTTGGACAAATTATGACCTATGTAGACATTGATACATATTTTCATAAACCTTGAAATATTTCCAAACAAACCCATGAGGGTTCCAAAACTTTCCTCACAAAAGGGGGAAAAGCATTTACAAAATAAAGCTCAAAATGATTTTACAAGATCAAGCCAAATTGTGCTAAGAAGACCTTGCCTAGAGGTAAAGAGATTCATTTCAAGATTAGCTTTGTGGCCCAAGAAAAATTAACTTGCTAATAGTGAGAACGGGTGATCCTAAGTGACTAAGTTTCCAAAAAATGAAGTAGCCTCAAAAGGTTTTAGAATTCTATTTGTTGAAAGTCTCAAGAGCAAACTTACCCAAAGACGTGACTCGAAACAAATATTACAACGTTTTCACATTATAGCTACTAGTAAATGTTCTGGAAACATCAATACATCAACAAATGTTAGGAGAATGATAAGGAAAAAAGTAACTTGTGGATGACAATGACTTGGAGGAGAAATATAATCTGATATATATGTCCAAACATAAAGGGAATATTTCGGGATTGGAATGTGCTCTCACAATCTAGGTGTTTCTTGGGAAATTTTTATGCACTGACTACCATCCAAGTTATTAAGTCCTTAATCTTGAAAAAAAATCTTAGATTTATCATCCAAACTAAGTTGGCTTATTAAGCAAACTCGAGTTGAATGAATGTTAGACTTTCGCAAGTCTTGGGGAAACCGCTCTAGTCCTAGCTCCCTTTGAGGCGCCAGAACTACACATGAACAATGAGCTCAAACAGCTACATTGATTCAAGCTATGGAGAAAAGGATAATTACAAAATTGCAGGTAAAAAACTGCTGAAAATGTTAACTATGAAAAATACCAAACTCTTACCACTATATTAGTGTGTAGTAAAAGCTTGCTTTGATTAGTACAAAGCTAGATTAGCTAAAAAAGCATGCGCACTGCAAAACTTTTGCCAATAAGAACATAAATCTGGCCGATGTCTAGAGTCTAGACAACAACTTGTGAAGAATCTGCAAGTCCATTAAATTGCTAAAAAATTACCTTTTTAATGGGATTCAAATACATCCAAACCCAAAAACTCAATTTAGAGGACGTTAATTTCACGACTCATTATGTGAAGTTTAGAAGTTAGAACTAGCTATACATGCAACCAAGAAAAGAAAAACAACGTCAAAAAAATATAACAGCAACTTCTTATGCTCTCATCAATATCCAAGCATAAATTGCTATTGAGAGAACTTGGATTCTCTTGGTAAGTCTGTAGGGTAAGCACCTCATAGGATAGTGGGGACAATGACATAGCTTCCCAAGTTTGTCAACTTGACTCCCAGCCGACCCAACATACAAGCAGTCATATATTGGATCTCACGGGACAGTCGTCCAAAGTTTTAAGGTTTAGAGAGTGAGGCTTGAGAGAAGGCTTTAACAAGGGGATTTTGAGAGAGAAAGGGGGTGTGTGTCATGTGAGAGTTTAGAGAGGGAATGAGTGTGAGAGAGGAAAGATAGGAGAGGGTTAAATCAGGAGAGAAATTTTGAGCATTGAGTAGGTTTGTAGAATTTAGCTAGATTATAGAATAGTAGGATTTAAATTCTGGAACATACATAGGAGAGAAATAGGGCAAGGGGGAGATACGAGAGAGACAAGAGAGGTGAGAGACTAGAGTAGAGGTAGGAGGGTTTACGATTCAGGAGAACTGAGATTACTTATAGCCTTTTATGATTTATGGTTTAGCGTGAAGATTAGGAATACAACTTCCCATGCTAAGGTCTAAGAATCCCTTATGAGATTATGTGACCATTGCTTCTAATTATGGCACCTCAAGCACGAAGAGGTATACTGTCAAGTACTACGGCCTCCATTACATAGGAACACTGCGTGTATAAAGGGGCACCCTCTACATTTGCACGGCTTCCACCAAAATTACTGCTTGCACGTGCAGAGGAGGCTAGTAATTTGACTGCTACGGGTGAGCATTCAAGTCTCAAGTTTTGATTTTGATTTTCAATTTCGAATATCCATGCCAAATGCATTATGTTAGTAGTAAGTAATAACTAACTTCTGAGTAGCTAATAGCTAAATACCTCACAACTGCCTGTAGCATCTCTTTTCAAGAAGAGGCTGTAGCTTAGGGTGAGATGCAAACAAGTGGCAATGGTGGGATTGGTTTTCGTCGTCCATGGTAGGCTCTACACCATCAAGGGGACAAGTCAAGGCCGTGGACAAGTCAGGGACAAGGATCACTATGTGACCTCCTTTGAACAAACAAACGAACAAAGAGGAAGCTAAGCTTGCGGTTAGGAAATGCTTTTACATGTGCAACCTCACATTTCACCTAGCTACGACCCTTGCACACAGGCACATCAATGATTGGTGAGCATATGTTTTGCCATATTAGGGATGCCATTGAGGAGGTGGGACCGACAAATGTTGTTCAAGTATTAGTCAAGTCCCAACTCTCGACTCCTGAGAACTTAGTGCGTAGTGCTCGCTGCTTCATACTCAATGTTGAAATTCGAATACCTATAAGTTAGCATTGATCAACTACTTGTTTATTCCATAATCTAGATTTTGCTGCAATAGATGCTAGCGGATAGCCATTGGAGAGTCCCCAATGTGCATGTTCATAATCGATCGATCATCAAATTTCATAGTTGAAAATATGAATCAAACTTCAATGAATCACAAATTGCTTGTCCAATGTTGTGCATTGTATAGGTCGTCACCAACAGTGCTACAAATTCTATTGCCATGGGGAGGCTCACTAATGAGTCCTACCCCCACATATTTTGGAGGCCATGTACTACACGACGTGGACCTCCTTTTGAGGACGCTGCTAAAACGCAATGGAATATGGTTCTTGGTGAGGTTTTTCACCAAGAGACCAAGGGGTATGTTCAAGGCCCACTCTAGCCTGGAGATTTTGAGAACTTCCTCCACTATGTTTGCAATTTTGCATCAATTCATTCTAGATAATAGACTTTTGCTAGGCATTATTGTAACGATATTGACAATTTCGTGGAGTACTAGACTTATTTTAAATTCTTTACAAACTGGTACAGCTTACTACTTAGTACTTACTAAGTAAAAGTTACTAAAATGAAATTATTGTCCAGGTTCAGCTAAATGTTCATTCTTTAGGAGTGCCCGATGAAAGTGCATAGAAACCTAAGGCAGATAGTCATTTCAGACCATTGGAAGTAATGGGCGCTATCACAAGACCCCAGGTCAAAGAGATTTGAGACGATCATGCTATCAACTTCCTTTTGGGATGAGGCATCAGCCATCCCACTAAGGCTTGCCAAACGGATCCTCTCTCAAGACTGTACAATAGTTGTGTGCGACCACAGAGGTAATTTGTAACATGTTTGAGTGTGAAGTATGTCCTATGAAGTTTGAACATTTAACTTTGAATTTGGAAATTACATAAGTCCAATTTTAAGTTTTGACTGAATTGAGTCTTAAAATTCTACAGGTCAATCCTGGTGATATGGACGTCGAAAGGGTACCATTGATCACAATGTGTACACATTCCTCCATCATGAGGCCCTATTGACTATAGGTTAATTTCCAAATCCCAATGCGCATTTTTCAGTTCAAGAATCAAACAAGCCACAACACCCAAAGCCACAAGGCACAACAAATATACTGACAATAAAGTTTCAACCAAGGGCGACAACATAGCGCTAGCATCAACCATTGCTGCTTTCAAGACCTCCAAGGATCAAAGACTAGGATGTCTAATCAAGAGAAACAACGGGAACGAATGGCGGAACAAACAACCTCTACAGCCAACCTAGATCAATCAGATCTAGTCCCCAAGCTATGGACCAAAGCAAGGACTCAATAGGAGAGATGTCACACCAGCAGCATGTAGCTACAATACACCAAATCAAGCTCTCCTTCAGGAGAGGTCTATGGGTATACTTATACCCTCCAAGGCTCCACCCCAACGAGGAGTGAATTGTGACACCTCACTGGGACACCTTGAGCTCCAGATTGACCTTTTCTAAACATATGTTGAAGCTCCCTGAGCTCATAAAACATCCCCATAAGACTGACTACTCCAAATAAGATTTGCCTTTAGAGTGCTTTTCCAACCTGTGATAAGCATTGTCGCAAATGAAATCGAATCAAGTTATTGGCCAACCATCCAATCTTTTGCCAACATCAAGTCTTTCAGTTGCAACTTATCCATGCAAAGTGCCGAATTACAAAATTTGCCCCATGGATCTTGATCCTCTTCTCTGATTGTGGCATTAGCCCCCAATAATTCCTTCTCAAGCTTTACAACCCCTTGCATCTCAAGCAATCATGCAAACCAAGCCAAGCAAACATACTAAGACTTGCCACTAGCATGTTCAAGAAGTCATTTAAGGCAACTCCACTAACAGGTTCACAATCACAAAGCCCCCCGTTTGGAGCCTTAGTCAAAAACTTTACCTAGTTGCACACCAATAGAACCCATGAGACCAACCCTAGAGCATATACTAGGAACAACAAGGTCGTGCTTTCACCCTTACTAGTAGCACTCCAACCCTCTCAGTTGACAACCTACATTGCCAAGGGCTAACCACATAACCCTCACTTGCCTTCAGTGTCAATACCTATGTCCCATGACACTAGAATGTCCCATACAACTCGTTGGCATGACCGCCCTGATATTGACTTGACAACACACTGACTCATAAGCCTCCGTACAAATGATCGAACAATTCAGCAACCATTTTGCATCAACAACTAACTACCCGTGCTTTACACTCATACTCAAGTAGCAACTTTGTATCAATAGTTAGCCAATACAGTTCGAATGTGTAACCTCGCATCCCACCAAGGCGTGGACCGTAATTTCACTTACTTCGCAGCACTTTACCTCCATACAGACAGCAAACCCAAATCATCGCGGCCTAAGCTTGATTGCACCCAATGGGCAGCACATTGTCGCCTGAATTGCCTTCCAAAGACCCTAATCGTGAGTCTACTTGTGCTTGAATTTTCTCAAGAGCACCGTGTGCAACCAGTATCCCTTTCTAATGCACTCTTATTTGGCAGTCATCACATGAATGCTAGGCTATTAACCAGCTAGTCAGCTCTAATATCACATGTAGCAAAGCACCTTAAAAGGAGCTAAGGATAAAGCTCATGATTCTCGGGTTCGTCAACTTGCCCTTCCAACCAACACATAATACAAGCAACCAACATGTCGATATAGATCGGAACCCATGGGATGGCCATCTTGGGAGACTTAATTACTCAAAGAGTGTTGGGAGCAAACCTTGCACCATGCCATACTATGCAGCAAGTAATTCCATTCAAGCATGCCATCCAACCAACCAAAAGGTTAGAATACTAGAGCTCGACATCATTCACGCAAGTTACACTTAGAGCCACAAGCCACAACAAATATATTCTCAACCAAGTTTGGACCAAATGGTCCCAACAACATAGCGCTGATGCCGAGGACCAAATGGTAAGCATAGCGTTGGCATCAGCAGGGATAACCCTCACCCTCGTGCTAGGACAAAAATTGCGAGTGGCCTTCAATTGGCACTTTTACTGATTGCTACACAACCCAATTTGAGAGAATCCCAATTTAACAAAATGTTTGGGAAGGTACATTTCAAGCGTTGATTGACATTGGTCTTTGGGGCTGCTAGCATGCCATGGCAAGTGTCAAGACAACTTTCCAGCAAGGGGCATTGAGACTTGCTTGTTCTGAGTCACAATAGCTACCCCTTAAGGTTTTGTTGCCATTTAGAACATCTCCTCACAACAATACATTGCCTAGTTTTCCTAATGCGGGTTATTTTTTTCTCTCTATAATTCTCTTTCTAAATTTTTTCCCTCCCTAAACTTTATTGCTTCCCAGGCTTCCTATACCCATGCCTGCGTGATACCAAGAGGCGGCACACAAAATAGAGCTCTCTAGAGCCGCCAAATGGTTGCCCATGAAGACATTGGCGCCGGTGCCAGTGGCATTGCTTGGAATATAAATGCCTTCATCCACGAACTTGAGCAAAGACAGCTCCCAATGGTTCGGTTTTCCCATGACTCTCCCTTATGGCTATCCCAGATCTCTCTACAGACATACCATCCAAAGAGAAGAGACATCGAAAGCACCAAACGCTTGTCTCTCATGCTTTCGCTTAGAGATTTTGAGGAGAAACAGCAACCTGCACATCCCTAATGGGCCCCTTGCAATGACCTTGTAAAGGTCTACTGAAGCGTTAAATAATCTGGTCGGAAGATCTATAAGATAGCTCATGAAAAATGTAAAGCCTTCACTCTTGTTGCATGGCAACTACGAGGACCAAAGGTATCAAAAATAAATGCCCTTTCAGAAACTCATGCTTTGCAGTCAGTCTCTAAGTGATATAGTACTGAATCTCCCACAGGTTTCTAAACTGGGAAGGTTTCTCCTCAACGGTAATAACATCATCTCATTCAGAGACAAGGATGGAGAATATCATTTGTGACTCAGTGCGTGCTTTGGAGATCGATTCTCACAAGCGTCAGCATCCATGATAATCTAAGCCAACTTCTGCAAACTAGAGCACCTCAGAAGCAATAGAATGTATAAGATCTATGCTATTGGATGGCATGCATGGAGGCCTCCCTCATGAAGATAAATCACACCGTGAAAGTTATTGCCAGTTTCAGATTTGACTACAGATGCTTTAAAATATTAACCATTATAATGGTACATCTATAATCACTGTACTTTTTGTGCATATGTATTGATGAAAGAGAACCTGTTTTTCTTTATATTCCTTTCTAGATGAGCCTGAAAGTTTTCGATAAATCACGAGCTATATGACCACTTCCTACTTTCTACACGACTTCAGGTCTTTGCTTTCACATCCTTCAAGACACTGAGTATCTATTCAAAGTCTCTATATAGGACTCTCATACCCCAGCATTATCTTTCACTGAACATTAAAACAACTCGTATCTTATAGTTTTACTTTGCTCAAAACTTGATTCAAAAAATCTCAAAACATCACACATCCTTGTACTTATTAAAAGGACTTGCATCATAAAACTTTCATCCGCATGACCAATTTCTTTGTTTGGCGTTATGCAGTAGGGGAGGGTTACCCTGCGCAATGTATCGGATCTGCGCAAAAAAGCCTCAGATGATGACATCATTCTGTCTTCCTTCCTGAATCGCTGAAAAACAGAACAGTGACTTAAAACATTTAGGAAAATAGAATCTACAGAATTGTAGCATGAAGTTTCCAGTGATGAAGAATGCAGGTAAGTTGCTGCCTCATTTTCCATATAGAATGTACCCAGTAATACTTCACACATCCCACCAAAACTCATTCAACAAAGACTTTCACACTTCCAACTCCAAAGGATCACAAGGCATTACCAAAAACGTGAAGTACAATGGTTCACTTACCTCCAAAGTACCCAAGAGTGCTCCAAACATTCTACGGTTTCTCTTAGCCAGACTGGGATCTTCTACCTTTGGAAGAATTCTTGGCACAGGCTCCTTAGCTTGAAAGTCCTGTCCTCACAAGCCACTCGTGCTATTATGATCACATAAATTGCAAAAGCACAGCTAACAAGACTACTTGCACCCACAGTCCCAAACGACAGTGAAAACAATACTATGAAAATATCCAAAGAAATTTCTTGTATAGCTGTATATTGAGGAGTACAGCCGCAAGGGAAAGGGCTTAACAAATAAAGCAAGCTATAGACAGAAAAATTCCGTCTGACTTTTAAAGTAGAGCAAACTTAACATCTATCAAAGCCTCTTGGTGCTACAGACACAACATTCCAAATTAATGCTGCAAGCAGGTCTACACAATTTAATACGCGTGGCTTGAATTTTGGAATTTTAAGGGATACAGCAGGCACTTATAAGGTAAACCCACCTGGTACACCTAATTGAAACTTTACATAGTACTGAGCTAGCACATGCCATGAAAATGTACTTATCTCCAATTCCAGTTGGCTTTCCATCAAGCCAGTTGCAAATGAGTAAAATCAGGATTGTGATGAACCAATTCTGTCTTCTAGCATGGTAAAAATCAACAAAGGACTTGACATGATACATATAACTGCAATAGTGACAAGTATATTAACTACAATCTTCCAGGACTCAGAGAAAGACACGTAGAAAATCTTCTTTCTGCAACGAACAGTATATAGTCCATTATTTCAATGGACAAAAACCAAACGGCTCTGATGCATAGAACATGTCATTGACTTTAGAAAAACGGGATGGAGACAGAGATACCTAGTTTGCAATACAGTTCAATTTCAATCAAAGTGAAAAGTTACTTGAACACTGGACAACAAAAACTTAAGGAACTCTTTTTGATTGAATAAGATATTTAGTGTTCAAACTTACAATCTACAGAAGAGTAACAGTTATTCAGATTGAGATTTGCAGCTCAGATTTGAAAATATCATGAACTATATCCAAGTAAAACAGAGCTTGCTGAGTCCGGTAATCTCTAATCAAGAATGAACTTACGACATCAACAGATCATGTCTATGAGCCACAGCAGCTTGCCTAACAGCTTTTTCTGTTTTTTTCTGAAAAGATAATCTAGATAACATAGTGTCATACTTATTAAGAGTATCTTTCAACCCAATATCATCAGATGAACAGAAACTGGATGTTGATGATGTGACAAGACATAAATCAATAACACAATGAAACAGCAGCATACATAGCTCTGAAAATCAGCTGCTCAATAGCAATCTTCAAGTCTCCACATATTGACCAATAAGGCAGAGTGAAATTTCCCCTCAAGCACAAAGCTACAAAAGAAACTTCAGATTAAAAAGTACATAGAGCCTATACTTACGCTCAGAATTCCATCTCCTTTACGGTCTCTGAAAATCAGCTGCTCAATAGCAATCTTCAAGTCTCCACATATTGACCAATAAGGCAGAGTGAAATTTCCCCTCAAGCACAAAGCTACAAAAGAAACTTCAGATTAAAAAGTACATAGAGCCTATACTTACGCTCAGAATTCCATCTCCTTTACGGTCTCTTCTCCCATCATCCAGATTATGCTGTGATTTAGGCCTCTGATCCTCTTGACGATCTTGTGAGTTTTCTACATTATTTTCTTGAGTTTGTTCATCTTTTGTTTCTTGTGGCTCAGCACCTTCTTCTGTGCCATGGACCTGCATGTACCATGATTTGTAAAGGCCCACAGTCAAATAAACATGAATGACTCTTTTAGAAGTGAATAATATGAATTTCTCATCAATCAATGAAAACAACAAACCCTCAATTGGGCATGAACGTGGATTCACTTACCAGATAATACAAATAACAATGTGCACTAAATCAGTTTCTTGCCACGACAACTAGTAAAGTGATGAACCACAAAATGCAAACTTCTCAGCCATAAATTTAACAAATGAAAACCGCTTCATGTGTGTGAGATAAATCAGCAATCAATTCATGAATGTCAAGTTTCTCCATGGAGCTATATGAATGAGCAATACCCAACAAGAACATACTCAAAGGTCATGGAGCACGTGATGCCAACATGGACAAACAAGTAAATGACGATCACATTACTACACCACATGATTGCATAAGAATCATTACATATATGAACATTTACTATTGATCCAACCAAAAAACAAGTACATCATCGTACTTTCGTGGTTAGGGGGTAGGCACCATTCCACATGCTGACCTGTCCCACAGAACCTCAAGCGAGATTCTCTTGGTCTCTTGATTATCTGCACTACATATGCTTACAGCAGATTCAGACCCCCTATCTTGGAACCTTCTAGAACATCAGCTTGCAGGTAGGGATCTTTATGAGTATACGATTCTTCACCAACCTAGGGGGTAGCACCACCATCCTATGGGCCGCAACCACAATAGGCCTATTTAATAGCACCTTGAGACCTATCGTTAGGTCTAGTACATTAAGTATGACACTATTGACCATGCGCCCCCCACACTATAAACATCATCATTAATGATTTGGGGACCTTTACGTACACTTAGTATTTGTACACAATCATGACATGGACACAGAAGATTCACTAAATAAGCATTACTCTTGGACACTGAGAATCTTCAAGAGTATCAGACACTCATTATACGATGCATTTTCAATGTTAAATCATCAAAAGACGACTATGTCACTGTACTTGACAGAAATATATCGAGCCATGGACTGCATATTAGACTACTGATAAGTTGATAAAATAAGGGGGGTAGCCAACATACTGCAATCCTAGGTTAGAAAACCTCATGCAAAGATACAACTCAGTTGTAGATTCTATACTGCACATGATACCCTTAAATTATGATGAACGGTTCCATTAAACATCAACAAAGATTCTGTTTCTATGAAAAACACACACCTTGCAATCAATTTCTGGATCTCCTTGTCAATTTGCTTTGAGTTGTATCCCGTTGTCATTATAAGCTCATACTTGTACATAAAGTCCCTATTTTAATGTGCACTCTGTTGATTAAAAGGCACTCAACAAAAATTTAAAAATTGATTAATTCCCCTTTCAGCATCTTTGCTTTCAAAAATAACTCACTCATAACGCCCGTATAATCTATTCCAGTATCCCATATAGCATAGGCACCAAAAATCCTAGATCAGGAGCCCACCTTCACGACAGCTGACAGAAGCCTCTTCTTTGTCAATGGCTGTTCTTCAAAATCAAATTGCTCACCCTACAAAAGGACGCAAAAAAGTATTTATCATATAAAAAAAGCAGTGAGTCCTACAGTAAACTCTGTCGGTGCCCTGGTAGGATGAAGATAACAACAGAAAACCATCCAAAAGAGAAACCAAACCTTATCATCCTCTAAATTCATCAAAAGATAAAGGCAAACAGAATCATGAACTGCCTTTTGAGCATCTTGACTACATTAGATTTGACATACTCGTCGAACTAGACCTCGCTGAGGCATACCACGTCCAGTTGGACGTGAAAATCCTGTACCGATGTTTCGAGCATTAGGACCAACAGGACCACCTTTTCGAAGTCCCCTTGGATCGCGCAGACGCTCAGTAATCTGTAAGTCAGGAACCAAAACAGTAAGCTACATAACCATCGTAACAAGTCATATGATTCAACGACACTTCTGACAACTAAAGAGATCTGCCTAGATGCAAAAGCACAACGTTGGAAACATGTCAGACTAACAGTCTTACTGATTCCATTCTTAGTAAAAAAATAAACGGCTACTTCAAACTTAGTCGCCTGAATCTGAGTAGATTCCTTGCAAAACATGAAACTTCACTGATCGGCCAACAGCAATTGTTCATCAAATAAGCCAACAGTCATCTGATAGGTACAGATCAGACTTGTGAAATCATAAGAAAAATAAACTGAATTCAGTGAGATCTGATTCTGACCTGATTCCTCTTGTTTTTAGAAAGAAAATCATGATCCCAACTAAAATTGACTAGTTCACAAAGCAATCTCTTTACTCCTCATATAGGACTAGAAAGCTCATAATTGTTGTTTGAGCAAGTTCCTCAACCATAATCTATCCTAGAAACCTATTATTTTGGTAGTTTCATAACTAACTCATAGACTCATTATCCCCCTCTTTGAAAAGGCAAAATTTAACCTCTTTCCACTCAAATTTATTCGAAGTACTTGGATAAGGCCACGATACCATCATTCAGGGAGATGAATATGTTACTCTCCTTTGGGGAAGGGAATTTTCTGCATCAGTATTCAATACTTTTTTGGAAAAAATCCCATGTTTCAATAGTCTTTAACTCAATATTCTTTTGAATGCTACAATAATTGAGCCCCATCAAATACAATCTCTAAATGGCTTTTTTATGTCTAAAGAGCCTCTTCAAGGCAGGCTGCAACCCAATGTCATTTTCTATTTTTAACTAATTTTTCAAACTTTTACAAAAAAAATCTAAAAAATGGTTTAAAAAAAAAACTCAACTCACATTCCGAAACAAAACGTTGTTTCACAATGTGTTCCATTTTAGAATGGGAAACTATGAGTGTATATCTTCATCTTTTTTGTAATATCTTGTCATTTTTGTGATTTTCTTAACGAGTTACGACATATAAATGAGGGAGTCCAAAGCCTCAAGCAAATATGGGCAACAATTGAATGTAAGAGATTGAAATTAACTAGCCTTACTGCTATAGCACTTCCTATTTCTACATGCAAAAAAAAAGCTAATAATGTAATGGAAATCTCTTGGTCCCTAAAGCTCTTTTTATGGGTTGATTGATGTCCATCATGCTGATTTTGCACATTTCCACTCACCCACATCTTTACTCAAACAACTTGTCTCGACCCCTACTGCTTTGCCAGTTTCTTTGTACTATCTTTAAGCTCAATATATCTTTTCTCCGATTCCAAGACCTCTTTCTTTGGGTTAATTAATGTCCAATAAACTGATTTTGCACAGTTTCACTCAAACACACTTTTATTCAAACAACTTGTCTCACCCCCTACTGCTTTGCCAGTCTCTCTATACTATCTGTTAGCTCAATTTATCTTTTCTTCTCTCAAAAGCATCTAGTAGGGTAATCTTTGTATGCAAGCACTCCAACCATCTTCCCATTCTCTTTCTTCACCATGTCCAGTTCAAAGTTTTATCACTTAATCTTCCAATTCAAGTCATCTATCTAGATGCTAGTAGGATGTGTCTACTATCTAAATCTACATAAAGATAGGGTTTATATCCTGAAATTTTGTGTAGACATTGAGAAGCATAGTTGAGAATCTAATATGATTACTAGCAATTTTTATGAATTGAAGTTGTCTAGACTCAAGGGCACCCCCCCACTAATTGCTTATTCACTTGTTCGAACACATCTCTTGGTCAAGGAGCTTGAGCTTTCTCGTGTTTGCTAGCTCTCTTGACTCTCGATGTATCTGAATGATTTCTGTTATGTACTTAACGTCCTTACTGTCATCTATCATAGTTATGATGTTAGATAGGATGATCTACAGGTTTCAACATGGTATTGGAGCCTGATCAAATCCTTCAATAAGCACCTCAATCTTGAAAGTGGGCGACCTACTTTGAATACAAATATTTCCAAAATGTGGTTGGTTTTGGTGGAGAACTATCATTATGAGGATGACAGCCATAGCAAACAAAGTAGATTCTGAGCATTTTTTTGAAGTTGTACAAAGCAGATTGTGAAGAATTAAGGCACAAGTTTGTGGGGAGATCTTGTAAAGGTTGGCCAAGTGGATCTTAGACAAGGGCTAGGACAGCCATAATGTGTGATAGATTCATGATTAGAAGTTGAGAAATACTCATCAAGTGGAGAAGGATGACATAGCAAATTGAGCTTTTCACTTCTACATTGGCTACATAAACCGCCTAAGGTGGTTAGTACATTTGACTTTGGTGCTTCAAAGCACATTACTCCTCACAAGAATTAGTTCAGTTCCTTCGAAGAATTAAATGATGGACAGGAGGTGTGCTTGAGTGACAATTCTACACACAAAGTCAAGGGCAAGTGCAGAGTTTCAATCAAGCTTTCATCGGGAGAGATAAATGTGATCATGAATGTTCTTCATTCGTCAAGGCTTGCCAGGAACCTCCTTTCGGTTGGTGCTATTACCAAGCAAAATATGAAGTTGAATTTGATAAGTAAAATTGTCTTGTCAAAGACAAGGATGATAATATGAAGCATAGTAGAAATGAGTTCAGAAACACGGTCAGAAACGCGTTGCTGAATTGCGTTTCTACTTTGGGGGAGCGTTTCCGAGAAACATTTTTTTTTTTGTGGGCCATATGGGTATCAAATTAAAGCTCTGATCAAGGGCATTGCGTCTGTATAGGTTTTCCAATTGTTGTTACAGAATGGTTTAGGTCCAATTTAGGGCAATTTTAGGGCAAAAAATATATAGATTCTGTTTTCTTTTTTGGCACGATTCTGGAATCAGAATCGCATTTCTGAGAAACGCGTGTCTGGGAACGTTTCTGCCCAGAATCGCATTCCTGTGCAACTATGATATGAAGGTAGCAGCCAAGGGGTTGCAAGAAGATGGCCTGTACAAGTTATATACAATTATCCCAATGAGCATGCTTACACAACCAAAGGGAGTGATGTTGATAGATTGTGGCCATGTCGGTTACCAAAGCATGTAAGTGCTAAACAAGCACAATAGGGTAGTGCGGTTTCCATCAATGATGCCAAGCCCATCAACTACTTGAGCTGGTTCATTCAAATTTGCGGGGGCCAACCAAAACTACATCTAGAGGAGGGACATATTACTTTATGACCTTCGTAGATGATTTCTCCAGAAAATTTTTGCTATACCAAGAAAAATAGGGCCCTTGCCATGTTCAGGACATATAACCTACTAGATCCTAAGAAGCCGACACCCACACACTTTGCCTACCACTTTGTTGAGTTGGAGCAGTTGATTTGGATTTGACCCGCATTGCGTCAGATGGCAGTCAGCCCTGAGTTCACACAATGGCATCGTAGCAGCGACCCCACAAGACTCAGTTTCCAAAGGATAGATAATTTATGGCAACAAGCTGGGCAGCTGGCTGAGGTCCTACGACCAGGGCAGCATGTTTTGAGCTTGGTGGATCGAAAGGGTTCTACAATCGGAATCGGCCTCATTTACGACTAACGAGCTTATAGGGGGAAACCCTTCGGCGACCAATTTTAAATGAGTCAAGATAAACACTTCTCTGATCTATTTTGTGCAGTTATTTTGTAAAAGTGATTTAGCATTGTTGAGTTGTTTTTCTTGCAATGAAATAATAAAAAAATGTTGGTTTCTAAAGGATGTCGGCTATCTGAGAGAAGTGGCGTAACAAGTGGCATTCTCCCGCAAGCCCATATACGCGATTGTTCATTTGCTTCACCCCATGTGGTGTAGTGGAGCCATACACACAGACACCAAGCTTGTGGACGGCTAGAGGACATACAAGCAGAATATGTATCCAGGTTAGGGTTGTCCCCCACTTGCAGTTTTCACATGAACTAGGACAAGAGAATTCCCTTCTTTTCCCAGGTCAAAGCTCTCACGTTGCACACAGGTTTGCATGTTTAGGCTTTTAGCGGTTTGATCCGAATATTCCCTCGTCTTGTGGACCTTAGTTGTCATTAACGTGCCAAATGTATTGTGTGCCCTTATTGCCGAAGTATTGAGAAATCCGATTTCAACTAAACCCTTGCCCCTCCTATCCTTGTATCTGTCAAACAATGCGCGTCATTCTTGTCACAGAAGATGAGTAATTTTGATGAACTTTTCCATTTTTGTGCTTGGTAAAAACATGAGTCTACAATGCCAACCAGGACAGTTTTTCACCTGAGGCAGAAACTTTTAGAGAAATGAAGCAGAAAAAGAAGAGATTACCTCGCGACGCTGCTGATTTAAAGCCTCAATTTCACGACGAAGTTCGTCTGCAGACTTCTGCAGTGTTTCAGTTGCCATGCTTACACTCTCTACTCTCGCAAATACTCAGGTTAAGCACAGGTGAGCATGAAGATCCATTTACGATCCGAGTACTATGAAATACTAGATCTTGCTAATCTACTTCTTGCGAACATCAGCTGCACAGAAACTGCTCATTATGAATCCATCGATGATTGACTTCAACAGATGCATCTTTACTATTAGACTGTCTTTCAACTAGTATTCCCCAGTAAAAGCTCAGAAGATAAATGATAAGTTCTCAAAAAACAACCAAACTACAAGCTATCGCTCAAATAAGAACACAATTCAGCGCGGGCATGCTGAATTCAAAGAAAGCTCATACCATTGCATTAGTACACACTAACAGACAAAAATCTATTGGGGACTAGATTCTAAGCTTGCTTTGGAAATTCTTGAAAACCATTAATCATTTGAAAGCTTTCACTTCTAAATTCCTTTTTTCCTTCCTATGTTCGTCTTCGTCTCTGCTCCTGCTCCCGCTCTGCCACCCTAGTCTTTCTCTCTCTCTCTCTCACTCTCACGATCCCTTCCTGCTTTCACAATTAGGGTTTGGATAAGGTTTTAGGGTTTCGTGCCCGACTGTCTGCTTTGGAAAGCGCCTCGAGTTAAATGGAGAGAGAAACAAACATATTTGTCCTTTCTTGTGCTGGCCATGGGGTCGTTTAAAGAATTGCTCCAAAAAAAAGTTGATTTCTTAGGGTGGTTTCACACTACAGAGGACCGACCTCGTCATTTGACACTTCACCCCAACCTCGTCATTTGACACTTCGCGGGTGTTGCCAGGCACTCTAGTGGACCCATCATTTGACACTTCACCAGTTCATGTTGCCAGGCATTATAGTGGACCAACCCCATCATTTGACGCTTAACCGATTCATGTTGCCAGGCACTGTAGTCTGAAACCTCCCTTATATTGAGGATGTTCGATCTCAAACCAGGTGGTCTTTTATTATTGAGAATGGACTTTCAATGACCTTTGCGCCTAATTAAACAGATGTAAAATTATCACAACGTCATTAGGCTAAGTTGTTGGACTTAGATTTCATAACATGCCAAAAAAATAGGTGAGCCTATTGTCAAATTCTATGATTTGCAAAAAAGAGCAAAGTAAGGTTACTTTCAATAGTGTGAGGTTCAAAGTTTTATCGTTTCAAAGACTCCGCCAAACACAACCTCAAACACATAAGTTCTTAAGGAAGGCCAACATGTGCAGGATTTAAGCACATTCAAGAACATGAAAGAATCTTTCAAGCAAGTCCTTTATGTCACAAGAATCTTTGTTGTACAAGTTTACATTCAAGAAGCATTCATAATATTAAAAGATAAAAAGCAAAAAAATTAAAAAAGAATACAAAAAAACTAATTTTCATGCTCAAACTCACGTGCTATGGAAATCTCAACTTCTAGCAAATCCTCACAATAGCTAACTACTATAGTGACAAAGCTAACAAACTTAAGTGAATAAGTCTAGTAAATATTATGGTAACTTGTCCCAATTTTAGAGACTACATGTAGAAGAGTCCAAAATTCAAAGTCGAACTTATTGAATTATTCATATTTGTAGAAATTTAAATCTATAGCTTATTAGCTCGGTAGAGATAATTGAGAGGAATTTGCGTACAACCATACTAGTTTAAGTAGAACAATTCACAGCACCAAATTATTGGACTTCGGAGTCCTAGCGTAGATTGTCATTCAGTGACTCCCACCAGATCCATTAATATTTGACTTGGAGTATCATCAAGCAAATACAAATTGCACACCTTGAATTATACAAACTTCCACTTTATGTCCATGTCTTGAGTCGAGTTATGTTGTTTTGTAAACTTTTATTAAGCACATTTTCTTAGTTCAATTGTGTCATGACTTGAGATATGTGGGCATGGAGGCTTTTTCTTTTTTCCAGGCCCCTTCACCATCAACCTCCAACCCATGGCCTAAATGTCAAGTTAATGAATAAAGTTGGGTCTCCCGCTAAAATTGGTTCAAATTCAAATTCAAATTGTTTTCCTCCAATTTTTGAATGGGTTTCCACTCTTTTTTAAATTTGAATAGTAATAGTTAGGGAGGTAGAAATGGGCCAATAGGATTTTGAGGCCAAGGCTCTCTACTATAAATAGGGGCAAACTCGAGTTGCTCCTCATATTCAGATCTTCATTCAATATAAGTGTGAAAGATTCAACTAGTTTCATCACATTTTGCAATATTTCCATATTTGGCATATTGAGGCCAAAACTCATTTTAGACTTAGAGATAAACTTTTTGAAGTTATGTTAGTTTAAAATAAATTCAATAAACACTTTTGGAAAATGTGGGAAAGTTGGTAGTCGAGTTTGAGAGAGATTCAAATTTGAACTTTGGGTACATTGAATCTAGACCCAAAAATTAGTAGGTTTTACATTTTGGAGGGAAAGCCAAGTGGCCAAATAGGGTTTGGAAACTCTATAAAAGGATGTAACTCGTGGAGAGATGCATCTTCTCTCTTCTCTATCTCATTTCATGCTTATACATGGTTCTCTTGGGTTCTACTATCCATTGGTGCACTATCTTGGTGATTGCTTGCAATTCTATGTGTAGAATGATCTATATTTGCTATTTTTGGATCCACACGTGTGAAATACAGTAGCTTGCTGGTTTTGTACGGACAGCAACAGTACATAATCATTTCATTCAACTTTGATCAAGTTCTATTAGTGTTTGCATCTCAAATTGTGTGTAGATGCTGATTTTTCTACATTGGTGAAATTGGTAGTGTATTTCTCTTTCTAACCAAAGATCATTCAAGTAGATTGGATCTTAAGGATCTGAAATCTTTCACATGGTATCAGAGCTTGTGTTTCAGGTTATGAATGAGGAAATCAGATCTATCAATGATTTGGTGAAGATATCAAGTCTAGAGCATGCTAGAGAGGATTCTACACCAAAATCGGATTTTTTGCTTTTGTAGATTGGATTTTTTGTAGATCAAAACACTAAATAGGTCAATATACTTGTTCAATTCCGTTTTTTTGAATTCACATGCTGGATTTGGCCGATTTTTGGATCATTGGTTCAGCCTAAGTGGTGGCTTATAGATTGCATATCAAATTTTCAGCATTTGCATGTAGATTTGGAATAGTCAATTTTTTGTGATTTTGTCAAAACCCTAATTTTGATTGGATCTCTAGATAGTGAGGTTGCTGGACTTCATTTGAGTGTGTTTCAATCTTAGGAAGTGGCAAAAGTCATTATATTGAGGATAGATCATAGGTTGATCAAGATTCCATGATTCTATGTGTTGATTTGCTTGGATAAGTGCTAGAAGAGAATTTGTGAGATAGTTTCAAATCTTGGTGATTTATTTTGAAAGCATTCGTTGTTGTTCAAAGGAGTGCTTTGTGCATTGAAGCAGGTTGAAAGAGAAGATCAAGTCATTGCTACATGGCAACCTCAATTGGAGTCATGTTGGAAGCCAATGATAGGCTTACCTCAAGTAACTATTCATTATGGAAAGTGAGGATGGAGTCACTTCTTGAGATGAATGATGCTTTGGATATTGTTGTAGGTTTGGAGGAGAGACCAACAACACAACAAGATCAATTGAGGTATGACAAGAGGGCCAAGAAGGCTCTACACATGATAAAGATGAATGTTACCAATGAACTTCTCAAGGAAGTTGGTAAGTGCACATCATCTTTGGAAGCTTGGAATTCATTGAAGAAGCTTTATGAGTCCAAGTCTACTTCTAGAGTGTTGACTCTAAGAAGGCAAATCTTTTCTTGTTTGCAAAAGAATGAAAAAAGTCCAAGTACTTTTTTTTTGAGAATGAAAGCATTGAATGATGAGTTAGCTTGCATAGATGAAAGCATTAAGGAAGGAGAGCTTATTCAAGTGATTCTTAATGGCTTGTTGGATGCTCATCCTAACATTGTTCAAAGTATTGCTATTCAAAAGACTTTGCCAAGTTTGATGGATCTTCAAGAGACCTTGATCAATGAGGAATATAGGCTTCAAGCAAGAGGTGGATCTACATCGACACTTCAAGAGGATGCTATGTTCACAAAGGGAAAATTCAAGGGCAAAACCAAAAGCAAGTGGTCTAAAGGGCAAGATCAAGTGGATGCTTCTTCAAGTGGCAAAAAGAAGGATAGATCAAAGCTCAAGTGCTTCTATTGTGGCATCAAAGGACACTTTGCAAGTGAGTGCTACAAGAAGAAGAGAGATCAAGGAGACAAGCAAGGTAATCTTACTCTTGATGAGGATGGTTTGGATGTGCAAGATGCAAATGATGATGCTTTTGTGATGTCTTCATGTTGCTTGCTAATGATGGAGATCTAGATCCTTGGTGGATTGAAAGTGGAGCAAGTTCACACATGACCTTTCACAAAGAGTACTTCACTTCTTTGTTGGCATATGGAGATGACAAGAGGGTGATCTACACGGCCAATGATGGTGAGTGTGCAATCAAAGAGATTGGCACATTCCTATTTCTCTCTCTACAAATAGGAATGTTCGTTTGGAGGATGTCTTGTTTATTCCATCTATTACCAAGAATTTGCTTAGTGTGAGTCAAATGCTAAGTAAGAGCCTCAAGGTGGAGTTTGATGGAGATGCTTGTTTGATCAAAAGGAAGGATGTCTTGATTGAAAAGGTAAAAGGCAAGGGAAGTTGTTCAAACTTGATGCTTGTGTTATTGCTAACCAAGTTGGATGTGTTGCAATGGAGCAAATTTCTATTCAAGAGGTTTGGCACAAAAGGATGGGACACCTCAACTTCAAGTCATTGGAGGTAATGGCAAGGAAGAAGGTTGTGATTGGTCTTCCAAGTTTCTTAAGTAATGACAAGCATGTTTGTGAGTCTTGTGCTTTGTCTAAGTCACATAGACTACCTTATACTAGATCTATTTCTAGATCTACAAAGCCTTTTCAACTTGTACATTCGGATATTCATGGATTTACTACAATAAGCAATAGTGGAGCTAAGATGTATGTAACATTCATTGATGATTTTAGTAGATTTTGTTGGATCTATCTACTAAAGAGCAAGGATAAAGTGTATGATGTCTTTGTCAAGTTCAAGAATGCAAGGGAGAGCCAATTTTTCACAAAGATCAAGTGCTTGAGAGGTGACAATGGTGGTGAGTACATATCTAACTAGTTCAAGGCCTATTGTGATGAGCATGGGATCAAGAGGGAGTATACAACATCAAGGACCCCACAACAAAATGGAGTGGCTGAAAGGAAGTATAGAACTTTATGTGAAAGTGCTAAAGCTATGAGGTTAAGTGCTAATCTTGACAAACCATTTTGGGATCAAGCTTTGTTGTGTGCCAATTTCTTGTGCAATAGGTGGCTGAGTGCTATTTTGGATGGAAGGACACCTTTTGAGATGCTATTCAAGAGGAGGCCGAGTGTCAACTTTCTAAGAACCTTTGGATGCACATGCTATGTCAACATTACTCTTGATGATAGGACCAAGGAGGATCCATCTTCAAGAAGAGGTATTTTTGTTGGATATAGTGAGGTGAGTAAAGCCTACAAGGTTTACATTCCTTCTACTAACAAAGTGATTGTTGGTAGAGATGTCATTTTTTATGAGGGAAACATTCCAAAGGTGTCTTCAAGCATGATTGATGGTAAAGTAGATGGATCTAACATTCTTGATGTTGATGAGAAGGATCCTACTTTGGATGGTGGTGATGATGGACCTTCATCAAGTCAAAAGCCAAGGAGAACATCAAGAGAAAGACAAGTACTTTCAAGGCTCACATATGATCAAAAAGGTAAGCAAGTAGTTTTTGGAAATTATGTTGCTTTCCTAACCTCTTTGGATGAGCCTACAAGTGTAGATCAAGCAAGGAAAGAAGAGGAGTGGATCCAAGCAATGGATCTTGAGTATCAAGCTCTTATGAAGAATGGAACATGGAGATTGGTGGAGTTGCCTAAGGACAAGAAAGCTATTGGATGCAAATGGATCTTCAAGGTGAAGACAAACCAAGATGGATCTATCAACAAGTACAAGGCAAGGTCAGTGGCAAAAGGATATGCTCAACAACAAGGAATTGACTATGATGAGACCTTTGCACCCATGGCAAAGATGGTAAGCATTCGAGTCATCATTTCACTTGCTACACTTTATGGATGAGATCTATGGCAAATGGACATTTCAAATGCATTCTTGAATGGTGATCTTAAGGAGGAAGTATACATGGAGCAACCCGAGAGCTACATCTCATCAACAAAGCCAAATCATGTGTGTCTTCTACAAAAGAGTTTGTATGGCCTTAAGCAAGCACCAAGAAGTTGGTATTCTAAGCTTAACACTTTCTTACTGTAAAAATTACAGCAAATAAGGGTCCTAAAACACTTGAAATGATGAGGGAGACAATAGATTATGATTTCATAAGATTAGCACAAGTTGAACCATCAAAATCCATCAAAAATCTATGCTTGAACCTCACTAAATGGCCCAAATCCTTGAAGAAGGCTTCACACGTGTGAAAGTACGGCCTCCCACAGTCTGAGTACTGTACACCAGACCTACATTCAATCCTATAATCATAAGTAATCACAAGCACTCAAACAATTATGAACATAGAGAGCAATTGCACCATTATGAGAGAAAAAACATGAAATTGCTTGATTAATTTTGGTGAGATATCATCACCTATATATACATGATCCATCACGGTTTTGGGCAGGTATGAGTAGCCCTAAACCTATCCCTAATGCTAATTTTGGTGGATCTTTCATCCCTACCAAGTTAGGGTTGGAATCTTGGAGATCCCTCAACAATGCAAAAATTACCAAAAATAGCTCCTATTTTTTCTCCCTTGTATCTAAGCATAATTTGGACTCATTCCAAAGGTTCTAACACTTAGGTCTACTTGAGAACATCCTTATGAATGGAATCCTATGCTATTTGGCACGTGTGACAAGCCACATCATGACCATCTAACTATTTACAAGTCATATGACCAAAACTAGTCAAGCTAGAATTGTGAATTTTTAACACTCCTCCTCACTATCTAGCTTGGTTCAATCATTGCTTTACTAATCACTCCAAGTGATGATCTGAACTTCATAAAAGGTGTCTTTTGAAGTGGTTTAGTAAGTAGATCAGCTACACATTCATTGCTTGGAACATGCTCCAAAGCAATCTCCTTGGCTTGCACCATTTCTCTCACAAAGTGATGGCATATCTCAATGTGCTTAGATCTTGCATGGAAGATTGGGTTAGATGCAAGGTGTTGGGCTGATATATTGTCATTGTAGATGATTGGTGCCTCCTCTGAATCCATGATCTTTAGTTCCACCAATAATCTCTTGATCCAAAGTACCTCCTTTGTAGTGGTTGTCAAAGCTTTGTACTCGGCCTCGGTTGAAGATAGAGATATAGTTTCTTGCTTTTTTGAAAGCCATGAAACCACACCTTCTCCTATGAAAGTTGAATAGGCACTTGTTGATTTCCTATCCCTCTTGTCCCCTGCAAAATCTGAATTACTAAATGCATGAAGGTTAATCACATCTCCTCTATATAGAATCCCAAAATCCAATGTACCCGAGATGTATCTTAGAATCCTCTTAGCCTTTTTCCAATGGATATTCAATGGCTTTTGCATGGATTGGCTCAACCTACATACACTAAAGCTAAGATCTGGTCTAGTTGTAGTGATCCACATTAAGGAACCTATAAGTTGCCTAAACAAAGTGATGTCCATGAAGGATCTTTCATCATCTTCATTTGGCACTTTTACATCTTGCTCCATTGGTGTGTCAACACTTTTGCATACTTCCATCTTAAACTTCTTCAAAAGACTTTGAGCATAGTTTACTTGACTTATAAAGATAAAATCAGACCCTCTAAGTACTTCTATGCCTAAGATGAAGTGAAGACATCCTAGATCTACCATCTTGAACTCTAAGGATAGATCTATCTTGATTTTTTCAATACCATCAACACTATTTTCACTAATGATGATGTCATCTACATAAATGAGTAAAAGTACAATACCAACATCATCAAACTTAATGTAAAGAGTAGGATCATATTCACTTTGAACAAAAGAAAGTGAAATAATATAGCAATGTAGTCTTTAATTCCAAGATCTCGAGGCTTGCTTCAAGCCATAGATGCTTCTTTGGAGATGGCATACTTTGTTCTCCATTCCATGCTTGATGAACCCTTGTGGCTGCTCCATATAGATATCTTCTTCCAAAAAAGCATTCAAGAAAGCATTAGAGACATCCATTTGACATAGAATCCATCCAAAATGTGATGCAAGTGCAATGATTAGTCTTATTGTGACCATCTTGGCCACGGGTGCAAAAGTTTCCTCATAGTCTATCCCTCTCTCTTGAGCATAACCTTTTGCAACTAATCTTGCTTTATGTTTGTTAACACTCCCATTTGCATTCAACTTAAGCTTGAAGACCCACTTGCATCCTATTACATTCCTTTGAGGTCTCTCAACAAGCAACCAAGTTTCATTCTCAATCAAGGCATCATACTCATCCAACATAGCTTTATACCATTCTTTGGAGTTCAATGCATCTTCAACATTAGACGGTTCTTCAAAACTAGATAAAGCATAAGAAGTGGATGAGATACCCTCAACTTGCTGTCCTTTGCCTTGATATGTGAGCCTTGATGGCTCCACTTTTGCCCTTGAAGATCTCCTTGGTGTGATAGGTGGGTTTGGTGCTTGCTCCTCCATGAGCTCCTCCTCAAAACCAAGATCTTGCTCCTCGGCCATCTTCTTCTTGATTGTTGGAGCACTTGAGCCTTCTTCAAGCATATGCATATGATGTTCATCAAAGATGACATCCCTTGAAACAACAAATTTGTTCAAGGATGGGAGATAGACTTTGTAGCCCTTGCTTGAGCTTCCATATCCAAGCATGATCCCTCTTGTGGAAGATGGATCCTCCTTGGTTCTTGTTTCCAATGGCACATGCACATAACATATACACCCAAAAACTTTCAAGTGATTAAGATTGGGTTTCTTTCCATACAACATCTCATAAGGAGTTTTGCCTTCAATTGCTTTGCAAGACACCCTATTCATCAAGTAGTTTGCACATACAAGAGACTCACCCCAAAAGGATTTGGGCAAACAAGCATCTAATCTTAAAGCCTTAGAACATTCACATAATGTTCTATTCCTTCTTTCAGCAACTCCATTTTGTTGAGCAGTGTAAGGACAAGAAGTCTCTTTCTTGATCCCTTCCTCCTCACAAAAGGCCTTGAACTCATTGGAGATGAATTCTCCACCATTGTCACTTCTAAGAATCTTGATGCTATGATTATGATGCTTTTCCACAAACAACTTGAACTTTACAAAAGTATCAAATACTTGAGACTTTAAGGAAAGTAAGAACACCCAACAATATCTTGAGTAGTCATCAATGAAGGTTAAAAACATGGATGAACCTCCATTAGATTTGGTGCTAGCAATGTGCACATCCGAGTGTATGAGTTCAAGAGGATGAGATGACTTTGTGATGGAGTTAGGAAACACCTTCTTATGTGCCTTGGATAAGGCACAAGCTTCACAAACCTTGTCTTCCTTCCCAATAGACCTTGGTAGGCCTAAAGCATACTCCTCCTTGATCATAGCCTCCATGGAACCCCAGTTGACATGTCCAAGTCTTTTGTGCCATAAAGTAAAGGTAGATATCTTGCTCTTCTCGGCCAACATGACAACATTAGTATCCACAAATGCATCCAGCTTATAAAGTTTGCCAAGTCTAGTGCCCTTAGCCACTATCTTACCCTTCTTCTTGATGAAACATTCATTTGAAGCAAAGTCAACATTGAAACCATTGTCTACCATTTGGCCAACACTTAGTAGATTCTTTGTTATTGTAGGAATGTACAAAACACCTTCTATGTTGATCTTTTTGGAAGATCCTAAGCAAAGGGGAATGCTACCAACTCCTTTAATCTTACAAGCTTCATCATTTGCTGTATAGATAGACTTTATAGGTCCATCATAAGATAAGAGAGAAGAGAAAAACTCCCTTTTACTAGTCATGTGTGAACTAGCACCCGAGTCAATCCACCAAGGATCTTCTCCTTTGAAGCTTGTTGAAGAAAATATGGACATCATGAGAGAGTCCTCATGTGAACTCTCCTCCTCCTCCTTTTTGCTCATGTTGGCTTGGCTTTGATCTTGCTTCCTCTTGAAGCATTCCGAGGCATAATGCCCCATCTTGCTACAATAGTAGCACTTCACCTTTGATTTGTCCTTCTTGACTTTGGTGGTTGATGGAGATGCCTTTGAGGGTCCTTCTTGATCCTCAAGCTTTGTAGACTTCTTGAATGTTGATCCTTTGCCTTTGGACTTGCCTTTGCCTTTGGTGAAGAGAGCTTGGTCATCTCCACCTTGGATGGAAAGCCTATCCATCCTCTCTTGCATTTGGCTCCTTCTTGATTCCTCGGCCATGAGTGTGCCTTGGAGTTCTTCAAGTATGGGTAGCTTACCCATAATTGCATATCCCTGAACCAAATTGTCAAATTCAAAGCTTAGTCCATTCAATATGAGTTGAACAAGCTCTTCATCCTTGATAGGGTCACCTATAAAGGCTAGCTCTTTGTTCAATTCCTTTACTCTTAGGACAAAAGTATGTGCACTCTCTCCTTTCTTTTGATAGCTTCTATAGATTTGATTCTTCAAAGCTAACATTCTAGTTTGGTTCTTGGATTCATAGACCTTTTGCAAAGTCTCCCAAGCATCTTGAGCTGAAGTGCAATCTCCTACCTCTCTTAAGAGTTACATTCATTTTTATGCAATGTAGTGCAACATTGCACCTCTTGATGTATTTGGCTTTTTCTTGAGGATGAATAGGTTCACCCTCCTTACCATTTACAATTTCCATCAGATCTTGCATGATCATGATAGATTCCATTCTAACTTTCCATATGGAATAGTTAGTTTTGTTGAGCCTTTCATTAGTATCCAAAAGATATGCATTTATAGATGCCATCTAGTCTCCTAGTCAAGGACTTGACACAAATGAAGGTTACTTCTATTGATTTGATTGAAGGTCTACCTTATCCCACTTCTTAGGGACGTGAAAAGATCAGTAATAGACTTCCTATAAAGATCTAAGAATGATCTCTAACAAAATCAAATCATAGAATACTAGAAACAATGCACTTGCTTGATTGAAGTAGACAATACTAGTAGAATTGCCCCTCTTTCTATAAAGAACATTAAAGCTTCCAAATGATCTGATCAAGAGTGAATTTCAGCAACCTAATATACTTCCAAAATCACTTGTAAAAGATCTAAATGGAACTTAATGAGGATGCAACACAATCTACTATCCAATCACAAGCAAAAAATGATCAAAATTGATGAAAAATTGATCTAATTTGGTGCATAAGTCAAGCAATGGTTGGACTGAACCTAAATCACTTTAGGAGGTGCCTACTACACCTTAGAACAGCCTTGAAGAGTCCCCAAAACTCTGATATTCCCTCTCCTTGAATGCTAGAAAGCCTCCTCTATGAAATCACCTCCAAAACTCGCTTAGAAATCAATGCTTGGAGCAAGCAAAACTTGCTATCTTGGTAATGTGAATTGAATTCAACTTTGCCTCTGGTTTTAGACACCTAAACACCTGCAAATGAAGTCACACAACACCAATCTCCAATGTATTTGACTCACTTTGAGTTCTAGAATCAATACTAGATGCTAAGATCCAATCTACACAAGATTTAGATCAAAAATTGTGATCAAATTGAATGAAAACCAAGGATTTAGCTCATTTCAACCTTTAGGCTCTGATACCATGTAAAAATTACAGCAAATAAGGATCCTAAAACACTTGAAATGATGAGGGAAACAATAGATTATGATTTCATAAGATTAGCACAAGTTGAACCATCAAAATCCATCAAAAATCTATGCTTGAACCTCACTAAATGGCCCAAATCCTTGAAGAAGGCTTCACACGTGTGAAAGTACGGCCTCCCACAGTCTGAGTACTGTACACCAGACCTACATTCAATCCTATAATCATTAGTAATCACAAGCACTCAAACAATTATGAACATAGAGAGCAATTGCACCATTATGAGAGAAAAAACATGAAATTGCTTGATTAATTTTGGTGAGATATCATCACCTATATATACATGATCCATCACGGTTTTGGGCAGGTATGAGTAGCCCTAAACCTATCCCTAATGCTAATTTTGGTGGATCTTTCATCCCTACCAAGTTAGGGTTGGAATCTTGGAGATCCCTCAACAATGCAAAAATTACCAAAAATAGCTCCTATTTTTTCTCCCTTGTATCTAAGCATAATTTGGACTCATTCCAAAGGTTCTAACACTTAGGTCTACTTGAGAACATCCTTATGAATGGAATCCTATGCTATTTGGCACGTGTGACAAGCCACATCATGACCATCTAACTATTTACAAGTCATATGACCAAAACTAGTCAAGCTAGAATTGTGAATTTTTAACATTTACTCTCTCGATGCTTTGTTATGAGTGAGTATGATCATTCACTTTATTATAGGTTTGCTGGAAATGATACTACCATCTTGCTAATCTATGTGGATGATATCATCTTGAGTAGTGGAGACAATCAAGATGTGGAGGATATCAAGAATGCTCTTAAGAGGAGTTTGAGGTGCATGATCTTGGTAAACTGCATTACATTTTAGGAATAGAAGTCATTAGATCTTCTCAATCTACTTTCATTTGTCAAGAGAAGTATGCTAATTCTATTCTAGAAAGATTTCATATGGTAGATGCAAAAGCTATTGATACACCTATGGAGTCTCATGTAAAGCTTACTATAAGTTTTTCCTCCATCTCTCATGCTTTTGTTGTATTTGCTAATTGTTGGATCTGAATGTTATTGGAATTGCTATTTCTTATGCCTTTTGTGAGAGAGAAAGGGGAGAGAGAAAGAGTAAGCTATCGTCATTGTGGATTTAGTGTCAATGGTGTAGTGTTAATGCTTAGGGTTAATGGATGTTAGAGTTAGGTATGGATCTTCCATTCATGCTGAAATCTGAGATATGTTATCGCTCCCTTGGGAACGAACCTACGCGTGACAACTGACTTCTTTGTCCTGATGCTAGATTTCTTGGATCTTGGGTTGAGGTTAGGCTAGGAAAGAAACCCACTACATATTATCACCTTGTATGTGGACGACACATTGCTATTTAGCGATAATGTTGAACTAGTAAAAGATGCGAAGGAGATGTTCTCCTTAGAATTCAACAGGATAGATCTGAACGAAGCTCATTACGGTCTCGGTATTCAAATTCACAAAGATAGAGAGCAAAGGTTGATGATTTACATCACTCAACAAAGGTACATTTATAATATGCTAATAAGATATAATCTAATGAATTGCAAGTTAGCTCACTCACTAATGGACTCGGGACTCAGATTGTCGAAGGACCAATGTCCTCAGACAAAAGAAGAGATGGAGTAGATGCAAGAGTTACTATATTATTCGATAATAATTTTTCTATCAGACGTTTGTCTGATATATTTTGTAATAATCAAAGTGCTATTGCTTTGTCAACCAACCCAAGATTTCATTATAAGAGTAAGCACATTGATATTAAGTATCACTATGTCATAATCAAAGTTCTCAATAAAGAAGTAAGCTTGGAGTATTGTCGAATGCAAGACATGATGGCAAACACATTTACGAACGCGTTGATCTTGGATGCACACAACAAATTTGCACATTGCTAAGTTTGAAGACTAAGACATTCATGGATTCAGATTAAGGGGAAGTGTTAGATAATTGTTTTCATTCCTTATCACTCTAATTCAATTTTTAATCTACATCCATTCATTTATCCAGTCATTGCAGATTTACTTGTGTTATTGCACAGTCTACAGAAATACATGAGAACAGATAACATGTGAGTTGACAATGATGATGACAAAGATTATTGAGCAACTAACAAATATTTGTTGAAGGCTCGCATCTACTGGCTTACAAGCTTATGCTTTATGGTCGTTTACAGAGTTTTCATGTTTGCTCACATGCTTACATCTTTCGATTACTTCCAAACCTTTACACTTGCTTACAAACCTTCACTCATTACGACTTGTTACAAAAGCTTACGATTATGAATTCTAACTGGATAAGCGACAACGCAATGGCCCATTCGACATTCCTAATTAGTATAAATAGCAAATCATTTTCTCAAATTAAAAAAAGGACATAAGATCAAGAGTCAATTGCTTTATGATCAATTTATCATAAAATATTGTTAGCAACATTTCATTGCTTATTAGCGGAAGTGTGTCAAACAGAGACAATCAGAATTCAGAATTGTTTACGAGCACGTGATTGCATCCACTATTGTCTTGTCCTATTAATTCATCTGATTTGTACATGCTATTTAGTGAATACAATTCTACGATGTTATTGCGTTCAATATTAAATAAGAATGAATGTATGCTTTTTTGATCAGCTGTTATCTTGTAGTTTTGTCTGATCTATCAAACACTTACGCATATCAATACTTCTACTCTGTTTATGTTTGTCTACGTAATCAATTTCATAGATTTTGATGATTTTCATTGTCTTTCTAATTATCAAATAACTATGTGATCATCGAGTTGGACTTACACACGCAGGGTGCCAAATCCCTCTCACTTATTAACTAGGGTTAGGATTGCCTCGGGATCCACAAACCCTCCAACAGTATCCCCCACCAAAACTGGTGGCGGTCCCACACACCTGCGAGATGCAGTTACTGTGGGCTTTTATTAGCATCACGTCGAATCTTTATTTGATGATACTGCACCTTCTCCATGAAGTCGAGTCGGGCAGTGTTGAAATCCAGGCTGTGTGACAAAAAACATCTATGGGCTCTGACGATCCACTTTGAGTTTGTCCAAGTAGTGAACCGGGATTCCCAGGAGCCTCCCATCATTGCAGCACGGAAATATAATCTTGCAACTGGTAGCTGATCTTTGACATTGTTTGATTCCATTGGTTTATTTGGATCGAAAGTCAAGGTTGGAAGGCAATCATCCCATCAAGTAGCAACGGATGCCAATAGAGTCAAATCTTTTGCAAACAGCGCCGATTGCCTCACTGTCAAATTGGGAGAGTGTATATACTCCCGCTGGTATGCTTGTAGTGCCCGGTGGAGATCCACTGAAATCTCCCAACTATAAGGTTGGTGGATTATTGGCCAATTTGGTGTATGGATCATGATCTTGTCCATGGCCACTCCTAGATCTTTTCACTTATTTCTTCACGGCATTGAAACGTAGTATGCATCTACGCACAATTGACGAGGGCTGGCCACATAACTCCTGAGTGATTCTCTGCTTTCCTATTAGTAGAGAGACAAATAGGAATTGAACCAATACCTTCAATCACACACTCACCACCATTGGCCATGTGAATTGCTTTCTTGGCTCCATCATAAGTGACCAAAGAAATAAATAACTCCTTGTGACTAGTCATGTGTGAACTAGCTCCACTATCAATCCACCATGAATCTTTGTCACCTTCACTTGATATGAACTAGCTCCACTATCAATCCACCATGAATCTTTGTCACCTTCACTTGATATTGGACTTGAAGAACACATCAAAAGAGAATCACCACCACCTAGATCCTCATCATTAGTAGTAAAGTTGATTTGCTTGCTACCTTCATTTCTTTGCTTCTTCAAACATTCATTTGCAAAATGCCCTTTGATTCCACAATAAAAGAATTTCAACGTAGACTTATCTTTCTTTTTGCCAAAGGAAGAAGTCTCACCTTGATCTTGCCCTTTAGACCACTTGCCTTTGCCTTTGCCCTTGAACTTGCCTTTGATGAACATAGCCTCCTCTTCACAATGAGATGTTGATGTAGATCCACCTCCTCTTGATTGAAGCCTATACTCCTCATTCACCAAGATCTCTTGCAAATCCACAATACTTGGCAAAGTCTTTTGAATAGCAAAACTTTGAACAATATTAGCATGATCATCCAACAAGCCATTAAGTATAACTTGAACAAGTTCTACCTCCTTAATGCTTTCATCAATACATGCTAACTCATCATTGAATGCTTTAACCCTCAAAACAAAAGCATGAGTACTCTCTTCCTTCTTTTGCAGACTTTGAAAGATTTTCCTCTTAAGAGTAAGCACTCTTGATGTAGACTTGGATTCATAAAGCTTCTTCAAAGCTTCCCAAGCCTCCAAAGATGATGTGCACTTACCAACTTCCTTGAGAAGTTCATTGGTAACATTCATCTTGATCATGTGTAGAGCTTTCTTTGCTCTCTTGTCATACCTCACTTGATCTTGTTGAGTTGCTTGTCTCTCCTCCAAACCTACAACAATCTCCATCAACTCATTCATCTCCAATAAGGACTCCATCCTCACTTTCCAAGTATAATAGTTGATTGAGGTAAGCCTATCATTGCCTTCCAACACGAATCCACCACTTGTAGCCATGTTGCAATGACCTGATATTCTTCTTTCAACCTGTTCCAATGCACAAAGCACTCTCTTGAATGTCAACAAATGAACTCAAGAAGAAATCACAAAGATATGGAACCTCTCAAATCTCTTCTAGCACTTCTAACTAAAAAATCAACACATAGAATAGTGAAATCTTGATCAACCTATGATCTATCCTCAATATAATGATTCTTGCCACTTCCTAAGATTGAAACACACTCAAATGAAGTTCAGTAACCTCACAAACTAGAGATCCAATCAAAATTAGGGTTTTGACAAAATCACAAAAATTGAATATCTCAAATTTTACATGCAGTTTCTAGAAACTTGATATATCTTCTTGTAGACTCCAATGAGACTTTCCTAATGCACCAAATATCATCTAAATCCAGTAAACCAAGTGTGAAATCAGAATTGATCAAGTATATAACCCTATATTGAGTTTTGACCTACAAAAGATCAATTCTACACAAGCAAAAATGCTGATTTTTGAGTAGAGATCAATCTAGCATGCTCTAACATTGGTAACTCCTCCAAATCCTTGCTAAAGATGGCTGATCCTTTCATAACCTGAAACACAAGAGCTCTGATACCATGTGAAGGATTTCAGATCATTCAAGATCCAATCCGTCCCAAATCTTTGATTACAATAAGGAGCAAACCAACAATCCTGCCAATGTAGAAAAATCAGCATCTACATACAAAATGAGATGCAAACTCTAAGAGATATTGATCAAACATGAACCAAAACATAAAATATGTTTTTTGTCCGTACAATTACAATACCCTACTGTATTGAAAATTCCCTATCATAGGCTAATTGGATCATTGTTATATCTAGCAGACAACACCAAACTTGATATAGCATTTGCAGTATACAGGCCGAGCCAATATAATCAGAACCCAGGATCGTTGCATTGGAAGTTGGCAAAGAGAGTACTACAATATCTCTAACAAAAGGCTATAGACTGTGTTATTCAAAGGAAGCTGAATTTCACATCGAATCTTATAGTGACGCAAGCTGGGCATCCATGAAGGATGATAGCAAATGTATTTTAGGAGGTTGTACTCTAGCATTTGGGGCAGCCATACTCTGGATAAGCAAAAAGCAAACAACAGTAGCTCAATCTTCCTGTGAAGCGGAATATGTAGCAACAACCAAGATGGCAAACGAGTTGATTTGGATCAAATAGATGTTGGAAGGATTTGATGAATCTATTTTTGAACCTTATGTCTTGTTAATAACACTTCAGCAGTCTATCTTATGAAAGATCCTGTATTTCATTCAAAAAACAAAGCACATGGCTATCACGTATCATGTAATTCGGGAGTTGGTCGAGAAGAAGATACTGAAGATAGTCTTCATACCGACAGAGGAAATGACAGCTGATATCTTTACAAAGCCACTCAATAAAGCTTTGTCCGAGAAGCAGTGAAGAAGATTGGGGTTAATCCAACTGCCCACTTTGAGAGGGAGCTGTAGAGTACCTGATCAGGCAGATCTTAATTCTACTAACAAAGTGCACACAAAGGATGAGAAAGAACAAATGCAAACTCGAAATATGTCTATTCATGACCAACGCAAAAGAGTTGCAAAAGTTATGTTGCAGCCAACTCGAAAGATTCGTGAAACAGTTTTTGATAGAAGCTCGTGGTTTTTTTCTTTTTGAAGCTCGAAGGATTCGTGAACAAAATCTTGTCGCAAAATATTCGGTTTTTTGTTCAAACCTCAAATGTCGCGAAATTGTCGCAAACAATTCGCAAAATATTCTAAATTTCTTCTTCAACCTCAAATTTGTCATGTGTCGTGAACAATTCACGAAAGACAAAAAAATTGCGAAGAGACAAGTGTCGCAAACAATTCGCAAAACACAAATCTGAGATGAAGAGATGGACTATCGCGAATAATTTGCGAACAGAAATTATTTGGCCCTGAACACAGAGCGTCTATGTGAATATCAACCATCGTAAATAGTTAGATATCTACTGTTACAGCATTAAAAGGCCAAAAGACCTGTCCTATAGCAATATAAATACATGTGCACTACTTGTTGTAACTCACTCACTCAATCAGAGACACAACAATGAGATAAGACAGCAAGAGATGTATATTGATGATTCAGCTTCATAATTTTAAAAATTTGTTTTTGATCAATATTATTGTCTAAAGTTGTCTCTTATTTTCGCACGCATATTCAATCAAGGCAAATACTGTTCTTTGAGTACATAGATCATATACAGACCCGATTGAAGACATTGATACTAGTTTGATTTATTCAAACTTTCATCATGTTCTCTAGGAAAAAATTATTACTATTTTTCCTACAAAATGCCAGCAGCCAACTGGCAATCGCATTTGACAACCTAATTACTTAGTATAAATCAGCTGTTCATACATCTCATTATCCTGTGCTCTTATCCAGCAGATCGTTCACAATCAGCAAGTATTGTAGTTAGCTCTCTATCAAGCTTTCAAGCTTGAGCTCTCTTGATCGTTCTAGCTCAATTTTTAGAGTTTATTTTAGAGTTGCTATTGCGCTTCTGCTTATTAGCACAGTTGCTTATTTCAGACTTATTCTCAGTTACTCAAAGATAACTTAGTGTTTTCTTACTGAATCAATCAAACTTTTAATTGCGTTCAGTATGTGTCAAAATGTATGCATCTCTGTAATGTTTTTGTAATATAGAAATTGTCTGATAATTCAATGCTTTATGTTTAGCTATGTAATCACTTAGTTTCTAGCAATTTCAAGGTTAGTTACTAAAGATTGAATGTGATTTCCATCACTACTGTTTTGTTCAATATTGATAGGCGTAGTCATGCATTGGAAGTAGGAAGTTTCCGCTATTCCATTACTCACCTATTTCTAACACCATGTATATATACATAACAACGATAATAACCAACCATGATGATGAACATACATGCAAGTGGAGAAGAGTGAATCAGAGCTCCTGTGCGAACTCCATTGTGTCTTAACTATTTGATTCCACAAAATCAGAGATATCCAAGAGAGTGAAAGCCTTTCAAGGAATAGAGACAGTTATTTCATCTGTAGCTAGCTAAGTAAGATCACTGCACATAGTAGACCACTATTGTGAACTATTCTTGGGCACATGATCGTGATGATCGTTGTATTCACAACAATTAATTTAGATTCTCTATTTTCTTTATGTGTATTCCACTACGAATGCTTTTTGATAATTTTCTTTCTCAATTGACACTCACTCAATTCAGAATGTCTGATCTCAAAGGAAGCATGGTTGTCCCAGTCTAATTCTTCGCTCCCTTCATGGGTGTCTCTGACACCTACTAAGACAAGTCCTCCATTTGATCTAAGTTGATGTTGTTGTTGAAGTTTGGTAAAGTTTTTGTAATGTTCTCTATGTTGGAGCTATGTTTCCTATTCGGCACCTAATATCTTTGAGAGCCCTCTTTCATAATGAAATACAAGTCAGATAATCATAGGTGAGCACAAGACTATAGCGGACAAAACTACGTGCTCACAAAGCTAACTACAATTTGTAACAACTATGAGCTTATACTGACAATCCGTCTAAAAAAGAAGAATTGATGCATGAAGACATCTACAGTGTCTGTCTATGATAAGTTGGTGTCTCAATGTCAATGTGCACTTGAGCATCTCAGTAATCAGCTTATCGCGTCTGGTATACCTACATTGAATGGGTTACAATAGTTATCTATATACAATTTACATTTGTGTAGATGAAAGTACAAGAGATGGCGTGGAGCCCCATTGTGTCATCAGGAAGAAGATCGTGGCTGCTGTCATTGTCAAGCTAGTTGCACAATACAGAGAGCATGAGACTTTGACTATTCGGTCATCAAGCAAGTCGCTAACGTGGCCAATCAAGTCGAAGAAGCTGATAAGCCGCTATGTTGGCCGAGCCTAATAATATATGTCAAACAAGCCCGATATGTCGGCCTTCTTCTCTTGATCGTCTTCAGTAGTAGAGGTGTGCGACAATGCAAGTAAATATGCAGCATTATGAATGGAACTAGATTAACATCAGATTTTGGAGGCTTCTTTCCATAAGGTAGATCTACAAGTTTCCAAGTTTGATTTTCCATTAATGCATCAAACTCTACTTGCATAGCTTTCCTCCAATGTTGAGACTTATTGGCTTCCTCAAAACTAGTTGGTTCTTCAAGCATAGTAGTCAAGAAAGTGTAAGGGTTGAGTAGTTGAGAATCTTCCCTTTGCTCCCCTATGTCACTATAAGTGGGCCTTGATGGCTCAATCCTTGTCCTCGTTGATCTTCTTGGCACCCTTGGACTTTGAGTAAGTTCCATTTGGTCTTCATCTTCATGAAGCTCCTCCTCGACCATAGCATGATCCTTGACAAGTTGAGTGTTGTTGGAGGTCACCTTTCCTTTGGCTTGGAGAGATTAATCAAAAAGTACATCTCTACTTACAACAACTTTCTTGGTAATAGGATCAAATATCCTATAAGCTTTACTCTTTTCACTATAACGAACAAAGATGCCTCTCAGTACAAAACACTTCAAAAGAAAATATTTCGACTCGTCAATGGAGTCCTTAGATGTTGGGTTGGTTGTGTCATCTATTGGTAGTCCAAGAGCTAGAGAGAAAACATCTTCATTGATTGCAAATGTGGAATTACGCGGTGAAACCTTGAAATCAGACTCAGTCAGTGTGTGAATGGAATTCATAAAATCAGTGCTAAAACAATGGATGGGTCCACTTTGAGATTACCCAACCTGCATTGATCCAGGAGTGAATGAATTAATGCAAGTCGGATGGATGCACGAATTTTCCAACTAACACATGTGCTGGTTTACTTTTATAATATGTGTACCTCGACTCATTTCTCCATGTGTACCTCGAATTTTCCAACTAACACATGTGCTGGTTTACTGACACTTGTTTTACTTTTGCCTCTCGCACGTGCAAATATTTTTTATAATATGTGTACCTCGACTCATTTCTCCATGTGGTTTTTTGCGCTCATTTCTTCATGAGATTTTTTTTGCGATTTTCCATTTCTGATATCTGTTTCAAGTGACTGTTGGACACTTGCATCTTCCAACAGATACTTGCATGCTCCAATCTTATATCGCATTTCCTTAATATTGGAACTGAACGCAGAGGTTTATTTATATCTCACTCTCTTTTCACCTGGCGCTTGAAACTGATATTGAAACTGGCTATCATGTTGACTTCCAAGTCCCACTTATTGTCTGTTAACTGATAATATCGACTATTTCAAAACTAGTTATTCTCCTTTTATGTTTGTTTTTCCTATAGTAACTCAGAGCCTCGATGTTGTAGACCACTGCCAACTGCACAATAAGAAATGTAGATTCCTAGAATTCCAATCGGCTTTTGTTTTTTTGTTTTTTGTCTTTTGTTGCTTATTCCGGATGATTATCAAAATGTTCAAAATATTTTGAACCTGATAATGCTCCATTCATGACTGTGAGACTGACTCTCTCCATCTTTTGTCCTTTAATGATTTCAGATTCATTTAGTTTTAGAACTACTATCAACTTATTGTTCACTTTCTCATTTGTGATACCATAGATTTCTATTATAAATGCTACAAACCGATTCATGTCAATAAATAAATTGTTAAAATTGTTGTAAGATAACGATTCTCCTTTTGAGCAATATAATTCATTAATATGAAATGGAGTACCAACTATCTTTTGCATGCCTTGATTCAACATGTCTCTTTTAATTTTCACGTGAAACGGTTGTGGAATTGGAAACTGATATTTGTCTCTCCATTCTCTATATATAGGATTAACGAGAAACAAACAAATGACATTAGTACATGATACTAGCTATTTGTAAGAGAGAGTAGCTCTCTTGCGGTAGTGTGATGTTTGAGATCCAAACAGCGCACAAGTTTTTTTGTAAATTTGTAATTCAGATGATATAAATGCAAGAGTGCATTAGATGCAGTAATTTGCAATTGTTTTATGTTTGACTGATTCATCTTCTCTTCCATTCACATGTAGTAAATCTGTAATTGTTGTCTACCATATGTTGCAGTAGTAGAAACTAGATAATTCTTGTTTCTACATTTGAGCTTCCGCATTTTCTATCAATGATGGCATTTATGGTTTATCAATTGATGTTGTATTTATTGCACACAATCCGATTTTCCATCAAGAATTGGCGTTTTCTTGAAATTTCAAAATTTTAGTCACCTCCACTAGCTTAGAAATTGCATCTCTTTTACCTTTCTTTGTTTCAATTGGAGCTATGAATTTAGAATTCTGCTATGAAAAATTGCCAAAAATTGGCAAATCTAGCTTGATAAAAAACCATGAAGAATAGTGTAAATTTTGTACATAATTGGGTTTCACACAAGTATGGCCAAAATGCCACGTGGCAACCCACTCCTATTGTAGGTTAGGTCAAGTCAAGAGAGTTGGTCATGTCTATTTGGTGGTCATCCCTAATTTATAGGACCTACACCTAAGTTTAAGGTGAAAATTTGACCAACTAGCTACCTACCAAGCATAAGTCTAGGATCTAGGCTAGGGTTTCATTTTAGGGCAACATCACGACTGTGTTTTCTCTACTACTCAAATTGAATCTCTCCAAAACTCATGTTCTACACTTTTCCACACTTTTCAAAAGTGTTTATTCAAATGCTATTAGACTAATATAGCTTTGAAAAGTCAAACTCTAAGTCTAATATGAAATTGGCCTCAATTGCCATATAAACAAATGTAGCAAATTTGACTAAACTAGTTGAAATCTCTCACACTCCCTCTTCAATTAGTTTTAGCGTAGACTTTGATAATGCTCCAAGTGATGTCCTATGTTTCATAAACGAGTCCTTTTCCAATGCTTTAAAGTATCATTCATAATTGATATAGAGAATAGTGTCCACTTTGGATGCTTCACTATCCCTTGTTGAAAATTGTCACTTCTCACTTGACATTGGTTTTGTAAATATTGATTAAACGTTAGGATAATGTTGATGATCTGATTTCACATGTGTGGAGCCTGTTCCCATGTGTGAAAGGATGTACTTTTCATGCTTGTATATATCTGAATTGATTTTGTATCAATCTAGTTAGTGTGAACATGATATGACTAGTTTTTAGTCAAGTTGACTAGTCACCTAGAAATTAGCTTTTCCTTGCATGTGCATGAGTAAATGCTCCCACATGGCAAGTGGATGTTCACACGTGTGTATAGAGTACTAGAAGATAAGAGTTGACCATTCTCCTTAAATCCTATTTTGTGGAAATATTCTTATATTCTAGGAGACTAGCTTTTTGGATTTACCCATATTCTAGAAGATCAACTTTGGATAAGGATCAAGGATGGATCAAATGGATAGATCTGAGTGATGTGGCACTCTTCACACGTGTGAAGACCTGCTGGACTGTACCAGACTCGTGGATGTACTGGATCCATAAAAGGATCATCATTTTGCTAAGAATATTGATGAGACTTTTGCATTCTACACTTTTGTGAGGTTTCTAGTCATTTGTCTTGTGATTTCTATGAATGATTTCTATCTAGGATTATTGTACTTGTTGTTTCAGGAGTGAATAGAGCATCAAAGATTATTTTCTCTGATCTCTATTCTTCACATTGCTAAGTGTAAGTGACCTTGAGTCTACTAGCAATCTCTTATGCATTACTTAAATCACTCTTTGGTCAGACAATTGCAATAGTTCATTACAAACGCTTGTTGTATTTGTAAAAATTATAGCAAATAAGGATCCTAAAACACTTGAAATGATGAGGGAAACAATAGATTATGATTTCATAAGATTAGCACAAGTTGAACCACCAAAATCCATCAAAAATCTATGCTTGAACCTCACTAAATGGCCCAAATCCTTGAAGAAGACTTCACACGTGTGAAAGTACGGCCTCCCACAGTCTGAGTACTGTACACCAGACCTACATTCAATCCTATAATCATTAGTAATCACAAGTACTCAAACAATTATGAACATAGAGAGCAATTGCACCATTATGAGAGAAAAATCATGAAATTGCTTGATTGATTTTGGAGAGATATCATCACCTATATATACATGATCCATCACGGTTTTGGGCAGGTATGAGTAGCCCTAAACCTATCCCTAATGCTAATTTTGGTGGATCTTTCATCCCTACCAAGTTAGGGTTGGAATCTTGGAGATCCCTCAACAATGCAAAAATTACCAAAAATAGCTCCTATTTTTTCTCCCTTGTATCTAAGCATAATTTGGACTCATTCCAAAGGTTCTAACACTTAGGTCTACTTGAGAACATCCTTATGAATGGAATACTATGCTATTTGGCACGTGTGACAAGCCACATCATGACCATCTAACTATTTACAAGTCATATGACCAAAACTAGTCAAGCTAGAATTGTGAATTTTTAACACTCCTCCTCACTATCTAGATTGGTTCAATCATTGCTTTACTAATCACTCCAAGTGATGATCTGAACTTCATAAAAGGTGTCTTTTGATGTGGTTTAGTAAGTAGATCAACTACACATTCATTGCTTGGAACATGCTCCAAAGCAATCTCCTTGGCTTGCACCATTTCTCTCACAAAGTGATGGCATATCTCAATGTGCTTAGATCTTGCATGGAAGATTGGGTTAGATGCAAGGTGTTGGGCTGATATATTGTCATTGTAGATGATTGGTGCCTCCTCTGAATCCATGATCTTTAGTTCCACCAATAATCTCTTGATCCAAAGTACCTCCTTTGTAGTGGTTGTCAAAGCTTTGTACTCGGCCTCGGTTGAAGATAGAGATATAGTTTCTTGCTTTTTTGAAAGCCATGAAACCACACCTTCTCCTATGAAAGTTGAATAGGCACTTGTTGATTTCCTATCCCTCTTGTCCCCTGCAAAATTTGAATCACTAAATGCATGAAGGTTAATCACATCTCCTCTATATAGAATCCCAAAATCCAATGTACCCGAGATGTATCTTAGAATCCTCTTAGCCTTTTTCCAATGGATATTCAATGGCTTTTGCATGGATTGGCTCAACCTACATACACTAAAGCTAAGATCTGGTCTAGTTATAGTGATCCACATTAAGGAACCTATAAGTTGCCTAAACAAAGTGATGTCCATGAAGGATCTTTCATCATCTTCATTTGGCACTTTTACATCTTGCTCCATTGGTGTGTCAACACTTTTGCATACTTCCATCTTAAACTTCTTCAAAAGACTTTGAGCATAGTTTACTTGACTTATAAAGATAAAATCAGACCCTCTAAGTACTTCTATGCCTAAGATGAAGTGAAGACACCCTAGATCTACCATCTTGAACTCTAAGGATAGATCTATCTTGATTTTTTCAATACCATCAACACTATTTCCACTAATGATGATGTCATCTACATAAATGAGTAAAAGTACAATACCAACATCATCAAACTTAATGTAAAGAGTGGGATCATATTCACTTTGAACAAAAGAAAGTGAAATAAGATAGCAATGTAGTCTTGAATTCCAAGATCTCGAGGCTTGCTTCAAGCCATAGATGCTTCTTTGGAGATGGCATACTTTGTTCTCCATTCCATGCTTGATGAACCCTTGTGGCTGCTCCATATAGATATCCTCTTCCAAAAAAGCATTCAAGAAAGCATTAGAGACATCCATTTGACATAGAATCCATCCAAAATGTGATGCAAGTGCAATGATTAGTCTTATTGTGACCATCTTGGCCACGGGTGCAAAAGTTTCCTCATAGTCTATCCCTCTCTCTTGAGCATAACCTTTTGCAACTAATCTTGCTTTATGTTTGTTAACACTCCCATTTGCATTCAACTTAAGCTTGAAGACCCACTTGCATCCTATTACATTCCTTTGAGGTCTCTCAACAAGCAACCAAGTTTCATTCTCAATCAAGGCATCATACTCATCCAACATAGCTTTATACCATTCTTTGGAGTTCAATGCATCTTCAACATTAGACGGTTCTTCAAAACTAGATAAAGCATAAGAAGTGGATGAGATACCCTCAACTTGCTGTCCTTTGCCTTGATATGTGAGCCTTGATGGCTCCACTTTTGCCCTTGAAGATCTCCTTGGTGTGATAGGTGGGTTTGGTGCTTGCTCCTCCATGAGCTGCTCCTCAAAACCAAGATCTTGCTCCTCGGCCATCTTCTTCTTGATTGTTGGAGCACTTGAGCCTTCTTCAAGCATATGCATATGATGTTCATCAAAGATGACATCCCTTGAAACAACAAATTTGTTCAAGGATGGGAGATAGACTTTGTAGCCCTTGCTTGAGCTTCCATATCCAAGCATGATCCCTCTTGTGGAAGATGGATCCTCCTTGGTTCTTGTTTCCAATGGCACATGCACATAACATATACACCCAAAAACTTTCAAGTGATTAAGATTGGGTTTCTTTCCATACAACATCTCATAAGGAGTTTTGCCTTCAATTGCTTTGCAAGACACCCTATTCATCAAGTAGTTTGCACATACAAGAGACTCACCCCAAAAGGATTTGGGCAAACAAGCATCTAATCTTAAAGCCTTAGAACATTCACATAATGTTCTATTCCTTCTTTCAGCAACTCCATTTTGTTGAGGAGTGTAAGGACAAGAAGTCTCTTTCTTGATCCCTTCCTCCTCACAAAAGGCCTTGAACTCATTGGAGATGAATTCTCCACCATTGTCACTTCTAAGAATCTTGATGCTATGATTATGATGCTTTTCCACAAACAACTTGAACTTTACAAAAGTATCAAATACTTGAGACTTGAAGGAAAGTAAGAACACCCAACAATATCTTGAGTAGTCATCAATGAGGGTTAAAAACATGGATGAACCTCCATTAGATTTGGTGCTAGCAATGTGCACATCCGAGTGTATGAGTTCAAGAGGATGAGATGACTTTGTGATGGAGTTAGGAAACACCTTCTTATGTGCCTTGGATAAGGCACAAGCTTCACAAACCTTGTCTTCCTTCCCAATAGACCTTGGTAGGCCTAAAGCATACTCCTCCTTGATCATAGCCTCCATGGAACCCCAGTTGACATGTCCAAGTCTTTTGTGCCATAAAGTAAAGGTAGATATCTTGCTCTTCTCGGCCAACATGACAACATTAGTATCCACAAATGCATCCAGCTTATAAAGTTTGCCAAGTCTAGTGCCCTTAGCCACTATCTTACCCTTCTTCTTGATGAAACATTCATTTGAAGCAAAGTCAACATTGAAACCATTGTCTACCATTTGGCCAACACTTAGTAGATTCTTTGTTATTGTAGGAATGTACAAAACACCTTCTATGTTGATCTTTTTGGAAGATCCTAAGCAAAGGGGAATGCTACCAACTCCTTTAATCTTACAAGCTTCATCATTTGTTGTATAGATAGACTTTATAGGTCCATCATAAGATAAGAGAGAAGAGAAAAACTCCCTTTTACTAGTCATGTGTGAACTAGCACCCGAGTCAATCCACCAAGGATCTTCTCCTTTGAAGCTTGTTGAAGAAAATATGGACATCATGAGAGAGTCCTCATGTGAACTCTCCTCCTCCTCCTCTTTGCTCATGTTGGCTTGGCTTTGATCTTGCTTCCTCTTGAAGCATTCCGAGGCATAATGCCCCATCTTGCTACAATAGTAGCACTTCACCTTTTATTTGTCCTTCTTGACTTTGGTGGTTGATGGAGATGCCTTTGGGGATCCTTCTTGATCCTCAAGCTTTGTAGACTTCTTGAATGTTGATCCTTTGCCTTTGGACTTGCCTTTGCCTTTGGTGAAGAGAGCTTGGTCATCTCCACCTTGGATGGAAAGCCTATCCATCCTCTCTTGCATTTGGCTCCTTCTTGATTCCTCGGCCATGAGTGTGCCTTGGAGTTCTTCAAGTATGGGTAGCTTACCCATAATTGCATATCCCTGAACCAAATTGTCAAATTCAAAGCTTAGTCCATTCAATATGAGTTGAACAATCACTTCATCCTTGATAGGGTCACCTATAAAGGCTAGCTCTTTGTTCAATTCCTTTACTCTTAGGACAAAAGTATGTGCACTCTCTCCTTTCTTTTGATAGCTTCTATAGATTTGATTCTTCAAAGCTAACATTCTAGTTTGGTTCTTGGATTCATAGACCTTTTGCAAAGTCTCCCAAGCATCTTGAGCTGAAGTGCAATCTCCTACCTCTCTTAAGAGTTACATTCATTTTTATGCAATGTAGTGCAACATTGCACCTCTTGATGTATTTGGCTTTTTCTTGAGGATGAATAGGTTCACCCTCCTTACCATTTACAATTTCCATCAGATCTTGCATGATCATGATAGATTCCATTCTAACTTTCCATATGGAATAGTTAGTTTTGTTGAGCCTTTCATTAGTATCCAAAAGATATGCATTTATAGATGCCATCTAGTCTCCTAGTCAAGGACTTGACACAACTGAAGGTTACTTCTATTGATTTGATTGAAGGTCTACCTTATCCCACTTCTTAGGGACCTGAAAAGATCAGTAATAGACTTCCTATAAAGATCTAAGAATGATCTCTAACAAAATCAAATCATAGAATACTAGAAACAATGCACTTGCTTGATTGAAGTAGACAATACTAGTAGAATTGCCCCTCTTTCTATAAAGAACATTAAAGCTTCCAAATGATCTGATCAAGAGTGAATTTCAGCAACCTAATATACTTCCAAAATCACTTGTAAAAGATCTAAATGGAACTTAATGAGGATGCAACACAATCTACTATCCAATCACAAGCAAAAAATGATCAAAATTGATGAAAAATTGATCTAATTTGGTGCATAAGTCAAGCAATGGTTGGACTGAACCTAAATCACTTTAGGAGGTGCCTACTACACCTTAGAACAGCCTTGAAGAGTCCCCAAAACTCTGATATTCCCTCTCCTTGAATGCTAGAAAGCCTCCTCTATGAAATTACCTCCAAAACTCGCTTAGAAATCAATGCTTGGAGCAAGCAAAACTTGCTATCTTGGTAATGTGAATTGAATTCAACTTTGCCTCTGGTTTTAGACACCTAAACACCTGCAAATGAAGTTACACAACACCAATCTCCAATGTATTTGACTCACTTTGAGTTCTAGAATCAATACTAGATGCTAAGATCCAATCTACACAAGATTTAGATAAGAAATTGTGATCAAATTGAATGAAAACCAAGGATTTAGCACATTTCAGCCTTTAGCACAAGTTGAACCACCAAAATCCATCAAAAATCTATGCTTGAACCTCACTAAATGGCCCAAATCCTTGAAGAAGACTTCACACGTGTGAAAGTACGGCCTCCCACAGTCTGAATACTGTACACCAGACCTACATTCAATCCTATAATCATTAGTAATCACAAGTACTCAAACAATTATGAACATAGAGAGCAATTGCACCATTATGAGAGAAAAATCATGAAATTGCTTGATTGATTTTGGTGAGATATCATCACCTATATATACATGATCCATCACGGTTTTGGGCAGGTATGAGTAGCCCTAAACCTATCCCTAATGCTAATTTTGGTGGATCTTTCATCCCTACCAAGTTAGGGTTGGAATCTTGGAGATCCCTCAACAATGCAAAAATTACCAAAAATAGCTCCTATTTTTTCTCCCTTGTATCTAAGCATAATTTGGACTCATTCCAAAGGTTCTAACACTTAGGTCTACTTGAGAACATCCTTATGAATGGAATCCTATGCTATTTGGCACGTGTGACAAGCCACATCATGACCATCTAACTATTTACAAGTCATATGACCAAAACTAGTCAAGCTAGAATTGTGAATTTTTAACAGTATTTCCGTCAAGTTAATCTAAACAATTGTCTTTAAACTATCTTATTCGTCTGCGCGAATACTTTGTATTTGGCACCCGAATAACGTATCTCTTTGGTATAGTCTTCCACATTCATTGAAGAACAATATGTATACAATTGTAATCCATGCCTGAGGAATTGAGTCATAGACCTGTGTTCCTGTGTGTAACAAAGATATAAGTTTTTAACATTTTCGTGGGCTATTTGAGTTCTTTAATCTTGATTAGACTTTAGTTGTTGAGGACTACTGTCTAGAATACAATAGTTCAAGAATAAGATTAACTATTTGTCTACTTGTACTTGAATGCATGGAACATCTCTCGAAGCCTTGCTGACAACTTAATCAGCCAGAGTGTAGTTTGTTCGTGCAACTCTGATAACATTTCACTTGTAAAATGTTTTTCATTCGATTCGATAGAGAAAGATTGTTGTTCTGAAAATTACCATTATCACACACACAACAAATTTAATACTGGTTACTTCTAAAATGTCTATTTGACAACCAGAATAACTCCCGGCTCCACTACATTCGAATAAGCCAAAACTGTATCAATAAATCACCTTTTAAGTGCTACCCTCCTGGGGTATCCTCCTAGGGTTCGACATTAAATACTACACAATCTATCATTTCTATGTTGGTATATCACGACATATGCCAATTTTGGTGCCGTTGCTGAGGATAGCCAAATAAAGTTGATACCAAACTAACAACTCCATCTCCATTCTTAGTGCATGTGAGAGAGCTACTAGACTTGAAAGATATCAAAAACTTCGAGAAGAGTTTTTCAAAAGACTTCAAAAATCTTTTCAAAGGAGAAATTCACCTTTCCAGATTTATAACGAAACTTTCTGTGATAATCTTCTTAATCTTGATAATTGTCTTGAAGTTTTTGTTGCAGTTGAACCAGGTTCTGACGTTGTAAACCCAGTTCCTAATCCTGATCTTGATCCTAATCCAGTTCTAGAATCAGATCCAAATCCTGAACCTGAACTTGAACCGGAACCAGAACCAATTCCAGAATCTGATCTAGAATCAGAACCTGAATCCAAATCCAAAACCTGATCCAAAACTTCCCGTTTCACTTCAATCTCGATGATCAAATACAATTATTTTAAAAGAACATCTGTAGATGATGTTGACAGTTGTGTTTCGCAGTTCGAGTCAATTGCCAACTCAAACAACGAAGGTGTTGATGCTGACAAGTTGCAGATTTTTTCCTGGTCTTCTGAGAAAGCAAGCGCGCATATGGTACAGCCAAGTTGAACTTGGACGTGTGGCTACCTGGTTACTGCTGAAAGATGCGTTTCTGAACCAGCTCAAAAAAATTGGTTATTCATTCGGAGTTCTCAGACGACTCAACAATGTGCAAAAGAAGAGTAAGGAACCTCTTCAAAGGTATACACAAAAAGTAAAGAATTTAATCGGAAAACTAGCCAGAGTGTACCTTAACTTCATTAGGATCGTGTGGAGCACGTAAAGTAGGACTCTTTACAAGGGATTGAGAAGACTGAGATACAATATTCACAGATTTGCCAGTAACTTTCATCTACTACCTAAATAAAAACCTTCTCATGAAAAGCAGAGTAGTTGATGTGTAGACAGACATGTCCCGGCAGACTATGGACTTAATCCATGCCATCACCAATGGAAATCTAAAAAAAAGGAGCAATATCGCTTTCAAGCGCCATAAATAAGGCGAAACTCGGAAGGGCGTTGAAAGCATGCTCAAAATCGATATCGGTCTCAAGGGCAAGAGAATAGATACAAAGAAAAGATGTGATGGGCGCTCAAAAAAGATATCAGGATGTCAGAGATGAAAAAAGAAACGAATTCTGACAAAATATGAATCCGAAATAAGCTCCTTTTATCAAGAAATTTTGCACGTGTGAGGCATCTGCTAAAATGAGATGTGTCAAAGGATTATTGGTCACACTGTCCAACTATCTCATGTGCAGTTGAATCCATTTTGATCGGCTTGTTGCAAGTTAGAAAGCAGAAGCAAAGGTAAAAACGAGAGCAAGAGCATGAACGAGAACGAGTGAGTGCAAAAAGAAAGTCTAAGGTGAAAATAAAAATTACAATGTTATACAATGACGAAGTGGAAGAGATGGTCACGTGGCAAGTTGCTTTGACATCTGTCAAATTCATATTTAAGAGCGGTATCTATACCAATCTTCGTGACGACGAAAAAAATAATCTCAATTAACTTAAAACCATTTAAAAATAAAATAATAATAAAATAACACGTCTACACAATTTTCGGTGCAAAAGTAAATAAAAACATAAAATACGATAGATAGATGGAAAGACGTGTACACTTTTGCATTTAATAAAAAGTAACCATAATTAAAATAATCAAATAGTAATTAGATAATAAATATATATATATTAATGACAAAAAAAAAATCGGGATAGATCCTCGAAAGATCCTACCCACAAATACATTCGTTAGAGATAATACTTTTCAGTCTGGAATCGTTAATACGCATTGGCAATAATTCACCTTCTAATAACTGAAGCTGGATAGAACTGTTTTCAAATACTTCAGTAACCTTGTACGGTCCATCCACCTCATATAAAGCTTTCTAGAAAATTTCTGATGACGACTATCATAGATTAAAGCATAATCATCAGTTTTAACATCAATAGTCTTGATATGAGTATCTTTCGTTGTTCCTAGATTTTCTCTGTATTATCCTTCGAATTTGTTCAAGCTTCGGGTAGTTCTTCAATAGTCAGCGACCTTTTGTTAGTACATTCTACTTCTGTTTGTTGTGCTTGTTTTCAAAAAGTTGGCACATCGAATTCAATCGGTAGAATAGGATGCATACCATATGTAAGAAAATAAGGTGTCTACTTTTGTCGTTTAGAAAATGGGTACCAGGATCACTAACTAACTCGAGAGGACAACCATAACGTGTGATTATAGATTTGAATAAGAAAGCTGTGACAATTTTTGCATCATTTCATTTCGTCGCTTCAGCTTTCACATTCTTTGTTGCATACTCTGTCGCGGCCTGCACGCAGAGAACTTAGAACCTCCCATCGCAGCGGAAGGACCGCAGAGGACCACAAAGGGACAACATCAGAGACCATAGAGGACCATAGAGACCGTAGAGGTCGCAGATGATTGCAGAGATTGCAGAGGACCGCAAAGGTCGCAGGGGACCACAAAGGACCCAAAGGACCGCAAAGGGACCGCATTAGGTACCGCAGAGGGACCATAGAGGTCCCAGAGGACTGCAGAGGTCATCGAGGTCTCAGAGAACCACAGAGGGACCGCAAGAGGACCATAGAGAGACCGTAGAGAACTCAGAACCTCCCGCCATGGCGGGAGGACCGCAGATGACCACAGATGGACCGCATTAGGGACCGTAGAGGACCGTAGAGACCGTAGAGGTTGCAGATGATCATAGATGACCGTAGAGGGCGCAAAGGTCGTAAATGACCATAGAGGACCGCAGAGGATCGTAGATGACCGTAGAGGTCGCAGATGACCTCAGAGGACCGTAGAGGGCGCAGAGGTTGCAGAGGACCATAGAGGACCGCAGAGGACTGTAGAACTCAGAACCTCCAGCCACGGCGGGAGGACCGCAGAGGACCAAAGGGACCACATTAGGGACCGTAGAGAACCGTAGAGGTCACAAATGACCGTAGAGGTCACAGAGGACCGCAAAGATCGCAGAGGTTGCAGAGGACCGTAGATGATCGCAGAGGTTGCAAATGACCGCAGAGGTCGCAGATGACCGCAGAGGACCGTAGAACTCAGAACCTCTCTCCTCGGTAGGAGGACCGCAGAGAAGACCAAAGGGACCGTAGAGGAATGCAGAGACCGTAGAGGTCACAAATGACCGTAGATGACCGCAGAGGTTGCAGATGACCATAGAGGACCATAAAGGACCTTAGATGACCTCAGAGGTCGCAGATGACTGTAGAGGTCTGAAGAGGTCGCAGAGGACCGCAAAGGACCACAGAGACCGTAGAGGTCGCAGAGGTTCGCAGAGCTTGCAGAGGACGGTAGAAGTTGCAGATGACCGTAGAAGCCGCAGAAGACCACAGAGGTTGCAGATGACCGCAGAGGTCGCAGATGACTGTGGATGACCGCAGAGGACCGTAGATGACCGTAGAGGTTGCAAATGACTGCAGAGGTCGCAAATGACCGTAGAGGTTGCAGATGATCGCAGAGGTCGCAGATGACCGCAGATGACCACAGAGGTCAAAACCTCCCACCGTGGCGGGAGGACCGTAGAGGACCAAAGGGACTACAAAGAAATATAGAGACTGTAGAGGTCGCAGATGATCATAGATGACCACAGAGGTCGCAGAGGTTGCAGAGGACCACAGATGACCGCAGAGGTCGCAGATGACCGCAAAGGACCGTAGAGGTCCGCAGAGGTCACAGAGGATGCAGAGGACCGTAGAAGATCACAGAGGGACCATAGAGGACCGTAGAACTCAAAACCTCAGAGGACCGTAGAGGATCACAGAGGATCGTAGAGGACCAAAGGGACCGCAAAAGACCACAGAGACCGTAGAGGTCGAAGAGAACCATAGAGAATGCACAGGTCATAGAGGACCGCAGAGGTCGCATAGGACCACAGAGGTCTCATAGGATCGCAGAGGGACCGTAGAAGACCATAGAGGACCGTAGAAGATTGTAGAGGACTGTAGAGGGACCGCATTAGGGACCGTAGGGGACTGCAAAGAACCATAGAACTCAGAACTTTCTGCCATGGTGGGAGAACTGTAGAGGACCACAGAGGGACCGCAGAGACCGTAGAGGTCGCAGATGACCACAGAGGTCACAGAGGACCGCAGAACTCGTAGAGATCGTAGAACTCGCAGAGGACCACAGTGGTCGCAGAGGTCACAGAGGACCACAGAGGTCGCACAGGTTGCAAAGGACCGCAGAGGTCACAGAGGACCACTGAGGACCGTAGAAGTCAGAACCTCCCGTCGTGGCGAGAAAACCGCAGAGACCAGAGAGGTCTCAAAGGACCGCAGAGTTCACAGAGGACCGTAGAGGTCACAAATGACCGTAGAGGTCGCTGATGACCGCAAAGAACCGTAGAACTCGGAACCTTCCGCCATGGCGGGAGGACCGTAGAGGACCAAAGGGACCACATAGGAGAGGACTGAGGTTGCAGATTACCGTAGAGGTCGTAGAGGACCCAAGAGGGATCACAAAGAACTCAAAAACTCTCGCCGTGGTGGGAGGACCGCAGAGGATCACAGACGGACTGCATTAGGGACCATAGAGGACCGCAGAGACCGTAGAGGTCGTAGATGACCATAGATGACCGCAGAGGTCACAGATGACTGTAGAGGACTGTAGATGACCGAAGAGGTCACAGATGACTGTAGAGGTCACAGATGACCACAGAGGTCGCAAAGGATCGTAGAGGCCGTAGAGGACTACAGAGGGACCGCAGAGACCGTAGAGGTTGCAGATGATTGTAGATGACCGCAAAGGTCGCAGATGATTGCAGAGGACCGAGAAGGATCGTAGAGGTCGTAGATGACCGCAGAGGACCGCACAGGTCACAGAGGACCGTAGAACTCATAGCTTGCCGTCGTGATGGGAGGACCACAAAGGACCACAGAGGGACCGCATTAGGGACCGCAGAGGACCGCAGAGATCGCAGAGGTCGTAGATGACCACAAAGGTCGCAAAGGACCATAGAGGTTGCAGAGGTCGTAGAGGACCACAGTGGTCACAGAGGTCACAGAGGACCACAAAGGTCGTAGAGGACCGCAATCGTTGCAGAGAACCGCAGAGGTCACAGAGGACTGCAGAGGAACCGCATTAGGGACCGCAGAGGACTGCATTAGGGACTGTAGTGGACCACATTAGGGACCATAGAGGATCGCAGAGATCGCACAGGTCGCAGACGACCGCAAAGGTTGCAGAGGACCATAGAAGACCACAGAGGGACCGTAGAGGTCACAGAGGTCGCAGAGGACCATAGAGGTCTTAGAGGATCGCAGAGGCCACAGAGAAGACTGCAGAGATTATAGAGGGACCCAGAGGGACCGCATGTTAGTCAGATATAATCTGATGAATTGCAAGTTAGCTCCCTCACCAATGGAACCAGGTTTCATATTGTCAAAGGACCAGTGTCCCCAAACAATTCATGAGAAACAGCAGATGCATGAGTATCCTTACCATTCTATTTTAGGATCTCTTATGTACACCATGATTTGTACTGCCAGACATAGCTTTTGCAATCAGCTCTCTCAGTCAGTTTATGACTAATCCTGGCCCTAACACATTGGAAGGCTCTTATCATAATCATGAGATATCTTTGAGCTACTATGGACTTTTGCATTTGTTATAGAGTAGTCGGCAACGACAAACTCAATTTACTCAGTGGTTACATAGATGCAAGTTGGGCAGGAGATGTAGACACTCATAAATCCACTTTCAGATTTACATTCTTCCTCGACAATGGTCCAATTTTCTAGAACAATCGCAAGCAATCTTCGATAGCTCTATCTTCCACTGAATCAGAGTATATCACAGCCTCTCAAGCTACAAAGGAAGCAATTTGGTTGAGAAACTTACTCTCAGATATCGATCTGAATCAATATGCTCCGACGACATTATTTTGTGATAATCAAAGTGCCATTGCTTTATCAGCCAACCCCAGATTTCATTCTAGGAGTAAGCACATTGAACTGAAGTATCATTTTGTCAGAAGCAAAGTTCTCAATGAAGAGGTCAGATTGCAGGACTGTAGAATGCAAGATATGACAGCAGATATGTTTACCAAAGCATTAAGTTTGGAAGCACACAAAAGATTCTGTGTAGAAGTAAGTTTGAAGGTCAATGCATTCGAGGACTCAGATTAAGGGGGAGTGTTGGATTATTCTTTTTCTTACTAATCGACTAATCGATTTTAGTCCTCATCCATTGTTTATCCAGTTCTGCGGATTTTCTAGTATTTTTATATAGTATGCAGATTTGCAAATACTCGGAGTTTGACAATAGTGTCATCTTTTTTGCATTTTTCACCTGTTGGGAATTGCGAGTAAATATGCAGAGTCACGTTTTTCACTTTTTTCAAAGAGTCTCAAATGTTAAAGAAATGACTCTAGCAAAGTGTGGGGCAGCTCTAAATCAGATTTAAAAACATTGTCGGGTTTTTCACAAAATGCCGACACTGTCGTCTTTTTGTGACACATTCACCTGTGGTAGTTTTAGTTCATTTATGTAGAGTAACAGTTTTGGTTCATTTATGCAAACAGACTGTTTACGGCCAATTTCACACATTCATCATTTTTTTCAATGAGAGTACATCACATATATATAGATCCATGGACTCTCCTCCTACTTTGAGTTGAATTGGAGTTGTGAATCCACCTCTCAAGCTATCTAGACTTATTCAAGCCACCTCAATATGTCTAATTGTGCCACCTAGTCTTTTCAGGCATTAAATGTGGCATGCAAAATTCAAATGGCAATTCCTATGGTAGCTCGAGTTTCTACTTTTACCTACCTTGAATATTTTATTCTAAGATGGGTCTTTACTAAGCCAAAAGAGCTTAACTTATCTTTGGCATTTTTAGGACCCCTACTTACAACATTAGATAGATTTTTCCAATATTTTGACAAATTTTTCATCGGATGGTCTGTCTCGTCCATGCTTAGCAATATTTGATAAAGCCCTAATCAAGCACTCTTCATCGGTCATAAGTCCCTCCTCATCATCATAATCAATTCCAGTAACAGGGTCACTTGTTTCAAAATCTACAAAGTCAGAGAGTTTGGAAATTGTGTCGGATAATAAACATAGCACCTCATTTTCACGATAGTCAAAAAATTGATATAAATTAGTTGTAGTAGAATATACATCGTCATTTATATAAGCATAGATGCTACTTTTAGTTAGTTTTCTACTTTCTCCCTTAGCTCTACTCACCATTATACTACTTCTCTTTAACTCTACCCCTCTACACTAACATTCATCATGGTTTTGGTTGAAGAGAAGGAATGGAGAAGAAGAGATTGAGAAGGGAAGAGAAAGAGAGAGAGAGAGAGAGAGAGAAAGTGAGGGTGGAGGTTAGCTCAAATGCACATTGTACTTGCTAAAGGAGAAACTTTAACTATTGAAACCAACAGGCATGAACTTGAAAGCAAATGGAAACAATAAGAGCAATAGCAAGCATTGAATTGCAAATGAGGATGCTTCTCTTCCAAAATTGGTAGAGTTTCTTCCTTCTCATTAAACATGAAAATAGTGTACAAATGGTGTTTTTTTATAAAATGGGGAAGGCCCTTGCCCCTCAATCTTATTGGCTAATATTCACAATGATCCTATCCATTCATCTTGGACCCAACTTGATCCAAGGGTCCACAAAAAGTACATTAGAAATCACAAGATTCATGTGAGTCCCAATTTGGACCCAACTCTAAAAAGTAATCTCTAAGTTTAAGAATGACACTGGGCCTCTAGTTTTATTTTAATTCCAAGGCCCAAGTCAAGTTTATTTTATTTACAACTTTAATTGCATGCTCATTGGGCCATGGGCTTATACACGCAGGATGCCATGCCCTCGCAACACATTTTATTGGAGGATTTTATTTATTTACACTTTGTTGGGAATACCCCCAACGAATATATAGGGGGGGGACTAGAGGGACTGAAGGGGAGTGGGCTGAAAACCCCACGGTGAAAATTGAATATATAGGAGGGGACTGGAGGGGAGTGGGCTAAAAACCCCATGGTGAAATGTGACCCCACGGTGCATAGTCGGGAGGCCATAACTCAGTGGCAGTGGGTCTAGAGGGAGGGAAAATGTGAGGGTTAAAAGTAGAAGGGACTGAAGGGGAGTGGGCTGAAAACCCCACGGTGAAAATTGAATATATAGGAGGGGACTGGAGGGGAGTGGGCTAAAAACCCCATGGTGAAATGTGACCCCACGGTGCATAGTCGGGAGGCCATAACTCAGTGGCAGTGGGTCTAGAGGGAGGGAAAATGTGAGGGTTAAAAGTAGGCATGGGAATCTCAGGTGTGGTGACAAATGCCGGAGGCATAGTATCGTGTGACATACGTGTTGCGTCTTGGGTCAGTGTATCTCGAAGTAGGGACTCCCCACAACGAGATGTGCTACGTGGACGTGCAGGACTCATGACCACATCAGGGAGATTAGGGTCATTGCCACATTCTCCACAACAGGAGACACCAAAGTGGCTCCTCCTCTCCCGAGAGTGTCAAGAGAAAGCATTGGAAGTAGCGTCATGGGTGGGGTGCGACCCTCGTCGAAGTAACCCTCACAGGAAGGGAAAACATGTGACCGGTCTACGCAAGGATTCGACTGGATCTCCTCAGTCGATGATGTGCACTCAACCAATCGAGAGGAGCTACGAGCCTCACGTCGAGCCCTCAATCGCTGTAAGACCCTATCATGTTGTGAGGAAGGCAACTGATCAAGGTAGCTAATGAGATTGCTCTCACTCAAGAAAGGCAGGATGACCCGCGACTATGGACTGACCTCTTACTAGGAGATCCATCATCTGACATAATAGGTGCAACTAAATAAGACGGATTTGCATCTATTATGTGTGTGTAGTGATTTTGGCTTGAAATCAAGTTTTGGAGTGTGTATACGTAGTTGCATCTTGATCATAGTTATTTTTGGATCAAGAGCGGTCTAAATCATATTGATTGGATCCATCCTAGTACTATACAGAATTCAATGCTCAAACACGTGTGAGATCAGTCCACTTTGAGTTTGTGGTGCATCTCCAAGGTTGATCCAAATTTGGAGTATATAGCTGGCTAGAAAGCTAGTCAAGTCTAGTTTGTGTTGCAATTTGCTCCAACCAATTGGATGTGTCTTGTGAAAGTTATAGCCATTTGAATAAAGGTAGGTAGGGCACCTAGCCTTGTTGGACACATCAGGTTTGGCACACATATAGCTTTCTAGATAAAAAAAACTCAAGTTTAGGCTTGCCAATTTTGTCTAGTGTAATCTAGGTGTGATTTTGTGTCCATAGCCACATAGATTCATGAAAATCAAGTAGATTTGTGACGTTTTTGGTGTCTTTAAACTCTTCACACATGCCAAGAAGAAGGTGGATCAAAATCTTGTTGTGCTTCATTCTTGAAGTGGAGCTAGATCTAGATTTAGTAAGATTGTCATAGATTTTGAGATTGTACTCTCAAGATAGTTGCAAGATCTCAATTTCGTTTTGGTTGGACACCATCATTAGGGGAGTTTTGAGCTCCAAAAGGACCTTATAAGAATTCTTGCAAAGATCCCTTCTGTATTATTAAAATATTATAACATTGTTTTGTTGTGGGTATTTCCTGTATAATAATAAATTAGTGGTTCCCACCACTAAAACTACTGATGGCCAAGCCTTGCCAAGTGGGCCCCACCACAGTACAGTAGAGAAATAAGTGCGAGGCATTGGCTTCCCGCGTGTATAAGCCCAGCCACCAATGAGCACAAGTAATTAAATAGTTGAAGTTGTTTCCTAGTGACTTGGGCCTTAGGTACAAATAAATTAAAATAAGTTAAAGGCCCAAAGTCTAAGTTACAAGGTTGAGTCAAAGTCAAATAATGGTGGATGAGGTGTGTTTCTTTGTGCACCACTAGACTTTTGTGTTTCTTTGGAAGGGCTAGGATTGCAATCCTTGCCATTTCAAGTAGCCAATAGGATGAATGGGACAACAACCTCCCCAAGAATAAAAGACACCATTTGTACTCATTTGCATTCTCAATCTAAGGAGAAAACTCTGATGTTTTCTCCATCTCTATTCCCTTCTCTCTCTCTCTCTCTCTCTCTCTCTCTCTCTCTCTCTCTCTCTCTCTCTCTCTCTCTCTCTCTCTCTCTCTCTCTCTCTCTCTCTCTCTCTCTCTCTCTGTGTGTGTGTGTGTGTGTGTGTGTGTGTGTGTGTGTGTGTGTGTGTGTGTGTGTGTTGGGATCGAATAGCTTTGGGTAGGTGCTCGAGCCCCGAAAGACTTTCTCAACCTAGGCATTCTCCCTCACTCTCAGGCTCTCCCTCTCTCTCCTCTCCTCTCTCCCTTTTGCTATGCAGGTGAGGACGGAGTTGACGCTCCCAGCGTTTGGACCCTATGCTACATTGACGACACAATAGTGGTGTCGTTGTCGGGGAGCACCACACTCTCGTCTCACCACATAGCATCTTCTCTTTCTCTCTCTCTCTCTCTCTCTCTCTCTCTCTCTCTCTCTCTCTCTCTCTCTCTCTCTCTCTCTCTCTCTCTCTCTCTCTCTCTCTCTCTCTCTCTCTCTCTCTCTCTCTCTCTCTCTCTCTCTCTTTCTCTCCTACGCTTTCATTTTCACCAAAAGTTCAGATTTTGGTTAGATTAGGGAGTTTTAGAGTTAGATTTGCCGCTTTTTTGTGATTTTCTGCTTGTGTGCACTGTAGAGAGAGATTGTGAGGTGGGAGGTTCATTTCCAAGCATCCAATAGTTCAAAAAACCCCATAAAAACTCAAAAAACACTCAAAATTTATTATTGAAGGGAAAAAGAGAGGCAAAATCTCATCAGATTTTGAGATTTTGCCTCTCTTTTGAAGAAACAAAATGTTTCTATTACCAAAGCTTTGCTAGATTTCAACTCTCAATTTGATGAAAAGACAAGAAGCAAAAATGTTTGCGAACATCACGACAAGACACGCAGCGAAAATGTTCACGACATAAATCCTTTGTGTTCCAAAGAAACCAAGAAGATCAACCAAGTATCATGAAGTACAAATCCTTGATCTAATATGGTGACGTCAGCAGAAGAGCTTTTGGATGTGGCTAATCCACCACTCTTGTAATCCATGATTAGTTATAGATGTTTAATATGTCTGATCGAGAATGTTACTCGAAGTGACAAAAAAAAGTTTGCAAAATATATATATTTTGCTTGATGCATAAGACACATACGTAGATCAGCACTGTCTGTCTACATTCTGGAGGATTGTAGGAATGATATAGCAGGCAGTGACCAGCAATCATATCTGAACTCCATCCTGTGAAGATTAGTAAAATTATATCTTCCTATCTCAAGTTTTGGGGCCATGCCTATCTTATTTCCATTGTATAATTTATTATACATAAAGGTATGTGAATTGAGCACATAACCTTCTAGAATACGTCAAGTTTGAGTTAGGTAGATTCAGTCTTGATGTCATGTAAAAGTTTAGATTACATGCAAAGTCATTCAGTGTGCATGCAAGCAAGATGCAAAGTAGTTTTCATGATCTACACATGTCTAGGCAATTTTGAGAGGTGACATGCAGTACATGCAATATTCATGCTTGCAGTTTTACATGTGGATCTCTATTAGTTGAGCTAACTAAGTTAAGTGGACTTTCCATGCAACTTCACTATAGGAATTCGAGCCTCTTTGATGTAGGGAAACTTTGGCATGTTTTGCCACATTGTGAATATTGAGATTTTGGTGTTTTGGGTTCATTCTCTCTCTACCCAAGTTTTATGAGTATATTTTCTCTCTCTACCTAAGATCAGGCTATTTTTCCCATAGTGAGTACTTAGAATTATTTCTGATATTCATTCCTCATAGTAAGAAGTTAGTTTTTTTTATCTGATGTATGCCATTGTGCTCTTGTCTTAGATTTCTCAACTAATCTGTTCATTGATCAATCTTGTGCAATCACAACACCTCATTAAGACCCTTTAAGGTGTGTGGTGAAGTTCACATGTGCTAAAAACTTCACATGGTATCAGAGCTTCATGCTTTGTAGAGGTGAGGGTGTATACATCAGAACATAAGTGCCTTTGCTTGCAGAAACTCAGATTTGGGAGAGGAATACAAACTCCCTGACAAACAAGCCATATGTGGATCATAAGTGGATCAAATCAAGCATGATCTGCTCCAGCTGAGCCCTGTATGAACAAAGAGCTCACACGTGTGAAATCAGCCCTCTTTGTTTGAGTGCTACTTCTCAAGGAATGATCCAGATTTGATGTTCTATAGCTTGTTGGATAGGTATTGAAGAGTAGAATGTGTTGCTCAAGTTTCTAAATCAATTTCATTTGTTTTTAGAAGAGTTTTAGGCAGTCAGTAGAATCTACTTTTTATACAGCCATATACATAGCATCAAAGTTAAGAAACTTTAAGTACAAAAAGCTTTGATCTAAACTTATCAAACTTTTCTCTAATTAGTGGCTTAGTGAAAATGTCAGCTAGTTGCTCATCTGTACTACAATGAACAACATTAATTTTTCAAAGGGGGAGTATTTATCTCCAACAAACTCAAACACTTATGCAAGGTAACCGAAATACAACAACATTATACAATGAGCTCACCTCAGTCCAATGGTGTAGCTAAATGGACAACTCAGTCACTCATTGAAAATGAAAGGAGCATGCATGTCTTCCAAAGAAGTTCTGGGCAAAAGCTATTACTACAACCTACCTTCAAAATCGATCCATTTCAGAGGTCTTGAATGGCAAGACACCTTAAGAGGTGTGGACAGGATTGAAGTCATCACTCAACCATATCAGAGTGTTTGGATGTTTTCCTTTTAGTCAGATCTCTGCTGATCTCCAAAAAAATCTGACCCAAGGATCGAATAGTCAAAATCCGACCCAAGAATCTGACAACAGAATATCGATTTTCATTGTCTATTCCTCATATTCGAAGGCATACAAGCTTTACAACCTGGACACTCAGAAAGCATACATGTACAGATGTCATCTTTGTGGAAGACTAGCTTTTTGACCACAAGGGAATTGATATAACAAAATCCGACCCAAGGGTCGAACTTTCAGAGGCAGAAACTCAATGGATCGAATAACATCAAAGGATCAAATCTCAACATTGAAGATCGAATCAATCCAGACAACCTCCATCCCTATTCATGGATAATCTACCCTACTACTTTGTGTAGAAACTCAACACTATTTCAGAGGCAGAGTCATCCATTGATGTTGACTAGTGCAAGGCAGAAGATGACACTAAACTTGTAGTTCAAAACAAGAATGGTGTCTGTTCAAACTTGGAAGACTCGAATATTTACTTCAAGTTTGTATCAAATCTTTCCATTATCACTACTCATTATGTAGATGATGTTATATTACTCAGTAACAATCTAAAGTCAATGAAGGATCTAAAATGCATGTTAGCACAAGAGTACATTTTTTGAATCCGACCCAACAGATTGATTTTTATCAGTCAACAAAAATTCGACCCATCAGCCAAGATTCTCAAAGGCTACATAGATGTAGATTGGACAGAAAGTATCCACACTAGAATATCGACTTCTAGATATATGTTCAATCAAGGTCCAATCTCATGTAACAGCCAGACCTCAGTAGCACTATCCTCCACAAAATCGGATTTTATAGTTGTCACAAATGCTACCAAGGAGGCAATTTGGTTGAGGAACCTTCTTGTAGATATCGAATTTCTCCAATCACATCCAAAGTTCATCTACTATGACAACCAAAGCACAAGGGTAATTCTTTTAGTTTACTACAGGATAGAGTTACAGTCGGCAGCTTACTTCACCAAGGAGCACCACCTCAGATCCAACAATTTGTTAAATCTGAAGATTGAAATTTTTCAGGATCCACATTAAGGGAGAGTGTTGGAATTCTATGCTCAAGCCCAATTGAAAAACACAAAAAAATTATGAAAGTTCGAATTTTCAGCAAATGACTGAAAAACTCAAAATTGAATTTTTTCAATGCAAGCATATTTTCTGACCCAATGTCATTCTTGTCAAAGAGAGATTTTTTGACCCTGGGTCAGATAGGATCGACTCTAATTTTTCTGGGCATCTTCGACCCTAGATCGGATTGGATCGGGTCCATTTTATCCGGGTGTCTTCGACTCCTAGATCGGCTTAGATCGGGTGTAATGAATTTGACCCGGTATATAAATTCTGACCCTTAGTTAAATTTTTGATATCCTAAGGTTAGAATTTTTTGAGCTGTATCAACTCGGAAAATCCATAATTTTTCAAGTCATTGTAATTTTTCAAGTCAGTGTGTATTTTCTGAGTCACTGTTATTTTTCGAGTCTTTGTAAATTTTTTATACTGTCTAAAATCCGACCCACATTCTCGTGCTCGATCGATCATGGTCATCGAGAAGAGTTGTACCATGGCTTCGGGAGAGGTTTCGCCGTAGACATCGCATGCATTCTCAAAGACTTGAAGAAATCTTTGAGGATCAGTGTTGTTGTCGTACTTGGTAGATCTAACTTGGGAGTGCGTTTTTTAATACGCGGGGCATTATCTGCAAAAGCTCAATTTAAGTGAGCTCTTGTTTGTGAAGATTCAACAGCGTGAAATTGCGGTCGATCTGTAATGTCTGCTGGCCTAGGTGCTTATCTCTCAAATGGGTTTGTATATGGCCAACCTGTAATCCTAGCTAGTAATCCTCGGCTCTCCTGCTGAGCTCTCAACTTCTTTCTGCTCTCCTCCTTCTGAGACCTCCTTGATCTTGGGTGAGCGATGCTCTGTATTTTCAGCTTGGCTTGGCATCTGGGAGATTCTCTAGAATCTGCTAACATGTCTAGCTTTTACATCACCCATAATAATATTTCCTATAAAATCTTGTGTCTTATCACTCACTTCAGTATCATTCCACATGAACCCCATGCAATCCCATTTCAGACAAAATATTCTTGAGGTTATTAATGCATTTATCATATCTAGATTTTGGTTGCATTGTCCAAGCATATCTAGATTTTGGTTGCATTGTCCAAGCATATACACAATGTAAATATAGTAATTTGTCTAATTCATGTATATTTGCATGCATTGTGCATATGTGGACTCTTTCTAGTGGTATGTTTAAGTCAATATGATGCCGATTTGGTGGAATGTGTTGGTTGCAACTCAAATTTCCCTTGCTTTGGGCTCTTTCATACATGTAATAGAAGCATGTATGTTTAGCATTTGCACCCAATCCACATCCAAACATGCACTTCAATGTTTTTAGATCTTCTGCAATCATCCCCAATGGGAAAAAAGCTTCCATGGATCTGTTCATTTATGACACAGTCAAACAACCAATACACAATCTCATGAATCTCTTTCAGGAGCTCAAAGGCTACAATCCACCAAATATTTTGCCCACTCAAATTTTTTTAGTTCATGCACTTCGCATAATTGTAGAGCATGATATATCAATGTGATGGTGAGTCGCTCCAACCTACGTCCTTTTACAATTCGGGCCTTGTCAAGTTTAAACGCAAATTGTAATGTGTTGTTGCACTCTGCAAACATAATCGTCAATGTATACAATAAATATGAAGACATATATTCAATGCAACATTATAAAAATATCAAACGTATCCTCGTGTGATCTGATAGTGCTGCACCATACATCTTTGCACCTTGAGTAAATCCAAAAAAACATTGTTGGATTCATTATACTGGAAATGAATTTCGCTTGCACCTTTTCCACCTTTTATGCTCATTGTGTCATTTATGTGGTGGTATCCCCCAATAGAAATAGAATTTTAGAATGGAAATTCTTTTTTGCAGGTTCAACCTTTTGGTATGTTCACATGATGCGATGAATGCCTTTCTGGTCTGTATTTTCTAGCACCATGCTTAACTCTCTATACGCTTTATGACTCACACCCCTTTCATCCATCAATTGTACAAATTTGGTTGCACCAATTGGTTTATGCAGGTCAAACATCAATTTTTTAGCTATTTTGTTTCGCAGCTTTTTGTTGGTGTGTGAGATTTCATCACAATTTTTTTTTTCTTTAGAATGTAATGGAATTCACTTCCACTCGAATCTAGTCCCATCATATTTCTCACAGTATCTCTGGTTGCTCATATGCGACATTTGCAAGCTCCACCTTTGTAGTGGGTTTCTTTCCTTGCCTATCCTCAATCCAAGATCTAATCAATCTAGCATCAAGGAGACCATTTATTTCTTCGCGGCATTGGCACGTAATAGGGATCTACTCACAACTGGCGAGGGCTGGCGACGTAACTCCTAATTGATTTCAGAGTTTTCTCAAAAACCATAATTCTCCATGCCGGCTGCTCTCCTAGTGTAGGTATTTTGTCCAACTCTTTGTCAGCCTCAATCTCAGAGGTCTTAAATTTCAGAACCCATCCACCATGCGAGGACTCATGCGGATGTTGCTTTAAGAAGGTCTGGATCTGGTCCTCGACGCTAATGGGCCTTCTGAATAGAGGTCTTGTCCTTGATGAGGATGGACTCGCTTGTACTGCCGGTATGGTTGGCCGTTGATCTACTATATTTGGAGCTCCTCCCTGATCCATGCTCGAATCAATCCCTGTATCCATTGGTACAGCTTCTTGGTGCGGGAGAGAGAATTGCAGCATGACCGGGACGGGGATTTGTGGTTCGGCTTCCAACACTTGAGCGGCTACTTTTTTATAGGCGGTGATGGTCTCTTTTGCCTTGTCCAACTCGGTTGAAGTTGCTCCTTTGAACCTATCAAAGTGGCCTTGGAATCCCTGAAGGGCCACTTTGTATGTCTCCACTTTTTTGAATAAATACGCAATCTCCGTTGGTGTGACCGGATGATCGTATTTGCGTTTGCAGATAGGCATCATGCTCAAGGGCGACGGCAGCAGTAGTAGGACCTGATGGTACTGTCCTTGGTTGGCGTGGAATAGGTGCCACGGTCTCTTCTTCTTAAAAAATTTCCTCCTCTTCAAACCCTTCAGGCACTGTGGCGTCAAACTGTTTTGGTGATTTTACAGCTGTGTCAACCCAAAGTGTGGCTAGGCTCTCGTGTGTGTGAGGTTGTTGGCTGACATCTTCGACACCAACAGTAGATTCATGGATATGTTTGAATCCTCTTCCAGGGGATTTGGGTTCAAAGGGCGCTGGGCTCTGGGGCATTTCAAATATTTCGGTGGCCCCAAGGGGGTCGGAATCATCGAACATATCCATAAAGAACTGTGTGTTGGGTGAGGTGGATTTGGTGTGCGGGGGTGAGGCAGCCTGGGCAGCTGTGATGGAAATGGTAGGCCCAATGGTCACAGACTATCCTTATATGAGAGCAGAGGCGAGGGAAGCATAAGAGGCTAGGGGGATGGAAAGTTCAGTGTGAACAACAATAGTGGGTGGAAGCGCAGCTGACGAGGTATGCCTAGTGCGGCGTCGTGACACGAAAGACGAGTCAGTAATTACGATCTCGCTGCGTGGACGATGACGACTATGAGAGCTTGAGGCCTGATGGGATGATTCTGTCGGTGCTTCTTTGTAGACTGAAAGCACAGAATCCAGGTGGAAGCCATGGATTCTGTTCGTGCTTCTTAGATTCTCTTAGCTAGCTCCCAATGGTACTTTCCTGGATTGTTAGAAAATTGTGCTAAAGCATTGGGCTGCAGGGGTACTGTTAACACGTGTGAGGCTGTACAGTACCAGTTTTGGAGCTATATTTTTTAGTTTGATGCTATATATTACTCATACACCCAAACTAGCAAGTTTTTTAAAACTAGCTAATCTTGAGGTAGCGACTTTGAATGGATAGATAGAATTATTATATTTGTACCAAATATTGTTGTGGGATTCAGGTGTACTCTCACACGTGTGAGGCCCTACACAGCCTGTTCTGAGCAATAAAATTCAGTTTTGGTGCATTTTATGCCTCATACACCCAAAACTAGTCAATCTAGTGCATTTTTCAAGCTTTCTAATGCATTGTTTCTATTCCTTTAATTTGTTCTTGGTATAGATCAATCATATAGATGATTTGAAGCTTTGTTACAGTACAATAAAGCTAATTCTCAGATGTTTTGGGTGTGCATTAAAGTTGAGAGTGAAAGATTGCCAAAAACCATAGATTAAGGAGTGATTTGCAAGGGGAGAGATTGAAATCCATTGCACCTTCCTTCTAGATGTGTTCAAGAGTGAAAGCGTTGAGACTAGAAGCATCTAAGTGCTGGAAGTCACCCTTGGATAAGTCCTCCAAGTGAAATCTTAAGTGAATTTCTAGAGCGCAAACACTCATAAAGGCAAAATCTACCAATACAAGTGATAAGCATTGTTGGAGAGTTCTAGAAGTGATTATTGAGATCTAAGTCACATTGTTCCACTCCTACTCAAAGAGTTGAGTTTTGTTTGGCTTGAAAGAGAGTCATAGAGTTGTGTGAGTCACATGTGTAGTGTTTGATCCAAAAATCCTAAGAGTTTCTTCCTTTGTAGAGGGCAAGGTCTAGTAACTCATTTCTTGACTTTGGTGGAAAAATTGTCTTCTTCATTGTGATCAAATCTTGCTAAGTGGCATTAGCTCTTTGTAAGCACATATCTTAGTGAGAGAGAAGTATCACATTTCTGAAAGTTTGAATTTCATTCCAACTCTAAAGAGGTAGAGTCATTGGTACTTGGTGGAGTCCAATAAGGGTGAATGAATTCATTTTTTGAGAAAAAAATTGACATTGTATGTATGAAACTCAAATAAGTTCTAGTACAAATTTCTTTGTGAGAGGTTGAGGGTCAAGTTGTGATCCCATTGGGAGTATAGAACAAGGAGGAGTCCATATTCGAGTGTTTATACATGGTTGGGATCTTTGTAAATCTCTAGATGTCTAATTTTTAAGCTTGGTGAAAGATTATTGACGTAGATTTTTATCAAACCATTTCTTGTCCATTCCAAATCTCAAGAGTGAGATTCTTTGTATACATGTCAAGTTTATGTGATCTAGTGTAGATCATTTTTTTTTGTGAAAAATAGTGGTTTAATTTGTTGTCAAATCAAATCAAATTCAATCCAAGTCTCAAGAGTGAGATTATTTGGGTCAAGAGTGAGTCCAAAAGAAGTGAGTAAGTTTGATTTTTCAAGTATTTGAAACAAAACCCATCCTTTGTTCAAGAATATCAAAAGTGAGTGAACTAGTCAAGAGAAAAGGAAAATCTAGGTGTCAAATCTTTTCAAATCCATTCCAACTCTCAAAAGAAAGAGTCATTGATGTTTGTTGAGTCCAATAGGGGTGTTTGGATCTGATTTTTGTGATTTGATAGAGTGCTTTTGTCTTAGTGATCAAAGCGAATCTTTGTTTCCATTTGACTAGGTTGAAAAGAGATATGATTCAAAATTTGTGGTCTAGATCTTGTGTAGATCCTTCTACATTGTTGAATGTGTTCAAATCTAGTTTCTTGAGAGTCGCAAATTACATTTTGAAAAGTCATATCACAAGGTTTTACTTCCTCATCATGGCATCAATAGGTGGCAACCTATTGGAGGCAAGTAAGGATCCTAAATGCAACCTTTGTGGCAAGAGATATAATTTTGTCTCAAGATGCTACAAAATGAAGACCAATCCATCCAAGGAGAACCAAATAAAGGGGGCTGAGGTGAAGGATGGAGATTCAAGTTCGAAGTGCAAAGGCAAGAAGGACAAATCCAAGGAAAGGTGTTTCCTTTGTGGAAAGACGCATTAGACTTGGAGTCTCACAAGGACTTACAAGATTTGTCTACAAAAGTCCATCACCACACATTTCAAACCTTTTGAAGTTTTTCATTTGGAAGTGAATTTTTTGGTTCAAGATGCAAAGATAAATGTCACTTGGATTCATTTCATGTCCTTGGAAAGCATTTTGTTTGAAACTTTGGATAGGTTCAATTTTATTGTTATGATCCAAGAGAAACCAAGCAAGATTAAGGAGGAGCAATCACAAAATGAAAAAGTTCCATTTATGCTCTCATGACATCTTTTGAAGAACTATTTTGCTTTGAAGAGATTTTTGTATCTCAAATGTGGATTAAGGCAACAACAGGGTTCATTGTACTTTCTCAGTCGACTCCCATTGACCACATTGTCGAGGATATCGCCTTGAAGGGTTTGGAGTTGTACATATCCAGAGGCAAAGATTTTTTTGATGACATAAGGTCCTTGGCCAGAAAATTTTAGTTTGCCTTTGAAGGCTTTTGCCTGGTATAGTAGGACTTTATCTCCAACCTAGAAGTCTCTAAGTTTCAATGATCGATCATGCCATGCTTTTTGTCGTCATTTGTGGACTTGTTGAGCATGGATGCTGATCCGTTGTGTTTCACAGAGTTGCTCCAGATGGAAAAACTTGTTTGCTAGATTCTGGTGAGTATCAAGCTCAAGGTTATAGGCCACTCGAAGGGAGGGGATATGGAATTCCACAAGCATAATGGCTTCTTGGCCATATGTTAGCTAGAAAGGGGTTAAGCATGTAGCTCGCTTCGGGGTGGTGCGATAAGCCCAGAGAGCAGCATGGAGTTTGAGTTCCCAATCAGATCGGCTGGATTCAATGGTTTTGGTGAGAATTCCACATAGGATTTTATTGGTGGATTCTTCTCAGCCATTGCCTCATGGATAGTATGGGGAACTTTTGCGATGTACCACAAAAAATTTTGAAAGGAGATCTACTATGACAGAGTTAAGGAAATGTGTACCCCTATCACTAATAAGCTCTAGAGGATAGCTGAAACGAACGATAATCTATTCATAGAGAAATTTTGTAGTAGAACGAGCGTCAGCATTGCGAACAGCTCTTGCTTTAGCCCATTTGGTGCAATAGTCTGTAGCTACTATGATGTAACAAGATTGTGTGTCGAGCAGCAGGACTAATAGGTTCGACATAATCAATGCCCCATTTCTGGAAAGCTTAATCAATGGTTACAAGGTGCAAAGGCATGTAGTCTGTCTTTTGAAAGCGTTTTGTGGATTGGCAGACATCACAAGCTCTAGCGTAATTGTGCATATCCTTGAAGAGTGTCGGCCACCAAAAACCGGCCAAGAGAATTTTCTTAGCAGTTGTTTCAGAAGAGAAATGGCATGCACCAATACCTTCATGAGTGAGAGAAATTACAGAGGGTATTTCACCTTCAGTAAGACATCGTCGGATAATTCCATCTAACCCTTGCTTGTAGAGTTGTCCTGCAGTTAACATATAAGGTTTAGTTTTGAGGACCAATGCACGTTGCTCATGTTTAGAGAAGGAAGGATCCATCTACCTTGAAGTTAAATATTTCCTGTAATTTCCTTAGCCCATACAGGTGTAGAGTCAACTTGGAAAAGGATTGCATCTGGTAAATCATCGTTGACGCCTTGATCAAGGGTAGGAAGGTTAGGGATTCAGGATAGGTGGTCTGCTACAAAATGTTGAACTCCCTTACGAACCACGATCCTAAACTCAAATTCTCGCAGTAATAGGATTCATCTAGTAATACGGCCTGTGGTGCAAGTCTTGTTGATGAGATACAACAGTGGTAGTGGTATAATTGACTTCAGCAGTATCAATTGTCGACTAAGAAAACGGATTAGGTAGTCCTTTTTGAATTCTCCCGGTTGGGTGAGCACTGCTCCAATGGCATACTTGGATGCATCGGTATGCACATGGAATTCTTTAGAATAATTAGGAGCCCGGAGGATGGGTGCATTGGTAAGGGCTTCTTTGAGATGATTAAATGCGACGCGTTGTTCATCCGTCCATTTGGGCACTACAACTACTTTGTAGATTAAGTGTAATTTGTTAGCAAAATCGAAAATAGAGCATCGATAGTAGTTGGCATGGCCAAGGAAAGAGTAAACTTCACATATCGTACGCGGTTCCGGTAGGTTTTGAATGATAAGGATCTCTTCAGGGTAAGTGGCAATGCCATTTTGTGAAATAATATGTCCTAACACAATACCATGGGCTATCCAAATCTGGCATTTTTCAGGATTAAGAGAGATGCCGAAGCGTTGACATTGGATAAAAAAAAATTTGAGCATAGACAAATGGTGTGTTTCTTCGGAATGTGCTCCTAAATTGTCCAAGTAAACCTCTAAGGTATCGCCCATCTGTTGAAAAAGGCCGTTGCATAACATGTTGGAAGGTGCTAGGAGCATTGCAGAGACCAAAGGGCATGACTTTCCAGTAGAAGGCTCCCCATTTTGTGTCAAAAGCGGTTTTATGTTGATTTTCGAAGTTTTCCATTTTTCTTGGAACAATAACAATTGGGGAGACCCACTCAGTATGTTCGATTTCATAGATAAATCCTGCATCTAAGAGGTGTTGTAATTCTTCTTTGATCTTGGCCTTATAGATGGGATTGCATCTGTATGGACGACTAGCAGTGGGCCTCGCACCCGGTTTAAGCAAGATACGATGCATAGCTACTTGGGGTGAGACACCTTTCATGTCTTTATAGGTCCAGGCAAAGACATGGCGATATTTTCGAAGGAGCTTTTCAAGTCGTCTGCGTTTTTCGCAATTGAGATGAGCTCCGACGTGGACAAGATCTTCGTTGGTTTCATTTGGCTCACTCAAAGAAAGTGTTATAGTTTGTGCACGGCCTTCATAGGGTGAATTACCAGTTGGCTCACGTTGAGCTTGGGGTAATTGGATTGTAACATCCTCGATCGTATAGTCCTTAAAGTATGCAGGAGCATCATGGGCTGGAGATTCGAGGGGGGCCTTGTCTTTTTCTTGTCGGGATGGTGATTGGGAATGTTTGGGGGCCTGTGTAGGAACAGAGGCAATCTCAGAAACTTGCCTAACAATTGTGAGGTCACCCAGCGGTTGAATTTGAAGCGGTTTTTTTATTTTCTCTTTCATACTATGACCACGTGGTTGAGGCTTTGGTGGTGGAGAGGTGTGTGGATGAGGAATGGTTGGTACATCATGGAGGATCTCATCATCAATTTGAAAGATGGTCTCCTTCTCACAGAGATCCCATGGATAGTGTGGGCATTTGGGACGGTATAATTTTGTCTCAGGCTTTTCAATTGCAACCTTGGCAACTGGTTCCACCTTGGACGCATGTTGCGGATAGGTCGTAAGTGGGACGGCCTCCATATAATTTAGGATCTGAATATCAAAAATGTTCAAATTTTTTGGACAATTCTAAATTCGTAAGACATTCTTGTCATCGATGAATAAATCATTTGATTCATTAGTAGGTAGCCATGCAACATTTAGTAGCTCGTCATGGTGTGGAAGAATATCAAAAAAATTGATATTAATGATAGGTGTATTCAGATCATGTAACTGGCCGTGATCGATCGGGAGTGGAGAGGTACAATAATCCTGATGCTGAGCACAATAATCGGCATTCACACAATCAATGGTAGCTAGACTGTGACTCCAGTTTATGATATCAGTAGATTTAACATAATGATCTTTTTCGTGGCTGGACTGGTATGGCTCAAAAACTGAGTTGGTGGTTGAGGACCCTTCGTCATGGATGCGTGCAGGCTTGAGTTTACCTATTGAATCAATGGTGACATTCACGGGTAAGACAGGGAAATCATACTCTTTGAGAACGAATTCTTAGGCTGGATGGCGAATTCTAACATAGAGGTTTGACTGCAGATAGGGAATATGAGAAAAAATGTGATTTTTTGACAATAAACTGGCAAAATCTCTGAGATAGAATTCGCGGAGCTATTAGAGGACTGATTTTGATGAGATCTAGCCTCAGTGAAGCTGGCAAATTCTAGGACAAAGATTTGGGTGAAAAATAAGGGATTTGGCCAGTATATCAGGCTATTTTCTCATAATCTGATCGTGGTCAAAATTCGTGGAGGTGATAAAATGAAAGATCAAGGTCTGTTAGGGTTGCAGACAGGCTGGCGAATTCTGATATACCTGTTTGGTTTGGAAAAAGGTCACTTGGGTCACTTCTTTTGAAGAAAATGCCCAAGTTGACACTTTTGTTGTTTCCCCCCGGCTTGATAAGTTGCTCCGCAGCTCATCTAGTGTAGGACCTGGAGAGACAACTCGTGCTGTTTGTTGGTAGATAGAGATAGGCAAACAAGCAAATATACAACACGGAAGCAAGAAAACAAAAAGGAGAAGAAGCTAGGTAAAAATACTTAAAAAGCCGCAACAACGCCAATGTTGGAAGTATTTCTAGTATGTGCGGTGGCTAGATCTACTTACGGGTGTAGTATAGGGATGTAGAGATTCGTCCACTTTTTAAGTTTCTACAACAAGCTTCGACGGAAATACGAAAAGAATCAACAGGGATGAGAGCACTAAGGCTTACCCAACTATGCCCAAAACGGAAATAAAGCTGATTAGAAACAACAATAAAAATCCTTGATAAGGCAAACCCAACTAGCAATATTGCTAAACTAAGACCTAGATTAACACCCAGAGGGTTTGAACGATAAGTTGTGGATAACTAAATAAACCAATAAAAACATGCCACAATAAGCCAATGAAAGGAGGCAAGAGGAGGCCCGAGCACCTTCCCTCAAGCTATGCACCTTCCAATGGGAACACAAAGAAATAGAATGATAATCTCAATAGAGAGCAATTTTGCATAATCTCAAAGTGTTATTTACAATGCAAATACATCTCCTTTTATGGCAAGGAGGGTCTTCCATAAGTATCTACTAACTTATGGGACTAATCTGTTTCTAGCCTTTCTAGAACTTCTAACTTAGGATTTAGAACTTCAAAGTTTCTTAAGTTAGAAAAACTTTTAAGTTAGAAAAACTTAAGATAAAATATTTCTAATCTTAAGTTTCCTAAGTCTAAGTTCTAAATCTAAGTTTAAGCTATTTTATTATTATTTAAGCTTCTACTCATGGGCTTACAAAACACATGCCATGGTTGAAGTTTATTGACATATACTCATACGTGGACTCACAAAACACATGCCACAAAGTTTTTATTGCTTTCTTTTTATTTTCTCTGTGCTAGCAAAGTTGCTAACAATTGAGCTCATACATGATGTATATTTTGCTTGGAGTGGAGGATGAGTCACTGAGCTCTACGTGCCATCGAAATGGATGTGGCAAATGAGTTGTGTAGAGAGGTTGGAACTTGTAACCCAATTATAGAAGCTTGGGTTACTCTCTAGACCATTTATGAATATAGTAATAGATCTAGACTATTGGCCTTAAAGAAATAAGCCTTGCAATGCTCATCAAGAAAAATGACTTGTTGCAAGCTGTATTGATTGGAATAGGATATAAATATGCTCTGAGAAACTCAAGTGTGATAGATGCAGGAGTCGCAGTATCATGTGCCCTACGTGTTGCCTCCTGGGTCAGTGTCTCTCGAAGTAAGGAGTCCCCATGATGAGATGTGCTACAATGACGTGCTGAACTCATGACCACCTAAGGCAGATCATTGTCATCGCCGCAACCTCCACAACAGGAGACATCGAGGCGGTTCCTCTTACGCTCTATCATGTATAGAGAGAGTGTTTTAGGTCAAGTAAGTCATAATAGTATGATTTCATTCTTTGTGGTTGTGTATTGACTCAAAAGCTCCATATGTTGTAGGAAAGTACATTCTTCTAGAATCTAGATCAAGATTGCTATTTTTGCATATAGATCTTGATTCTTTCAATAGTATGAATGCTTGTGAGTTCTCAAAGTTTGAATAGTATCTCTTGTGGGAACGACTCTTAATCTTTTCAAGAATGTTTTCAAGATCTTTTAGGTTCAAGATTCATTCTATTGAGTGATTATTTGTTGATGAAGTTTTATCAAATTCTATGTGCTTGTTGACTAGTTGTGAGACAAAGAGGCATTTGTGTAGTTCCGAATATTTGTGATTTCATCTTGATTTATTTGTTGAAGATACAAGTGAGTGCTAAGTGCATTGGAATAGGTTGGAAGAAGTTTGATCAATATTGCAACATGGCAACAAATGGAGGTTTCATGTTGGAGAGCAATGATAGGCTTACCTCAAGCAGTCATTAGGGCCATTGTTCAAAAGGGTCCTAATGATTGCACAATGGCATTTATTGAGTTAACTTTTAAATTTCATGGGCCATTTTGGCCCTCGTTGCCTTTTCATTTGACATTTTGAATTACCAAATGTTGAAAAGAGAAGTTTTTTAAAGATTAATGGACTTTCAAATATTTAATTTTGGAATACGAGAGGTTCGTAATTTATGTTTGAAAGCTCAAAACTTTAAAATAATCAAAACCAATATGGCATGAAGTAGAAAGTTAATATATGGTCCCATAGGCCCACATTTGCTAGGTGCATTTTGGCCCTCACAATGGCATTGTAGGACCGTTTTGCCCATCTGGAGGCTGCAACAGGGCAACATCAACTCTGTCAACTTCAAGTCATTAAGGCTCTAATGACCCTCAATCAAGGTTTAGGGTGACTTGGCTAATGTATATACATGGCTAATGGGCTATAAAAATAAACACACACAATCACATTCTAAATTCAAATTTAAATAAGTTTCTCACTTCATGAAGCAAATTTTAAACTTTTAAACTAGAATAATCATTTTGAATTTTGATAAATGGTTCATGCATTTTCATAAGGATCTTATGTAACTATTGATGCATTTGAATTGCCATCTTATTGTTGATTGATACTGACCATTTCAAGCTTCTTGATATGTAGTTGTGCTAAAATACATTGATAAATTTTGCCTCATTGATCATGGCTAAAAGATATCATTTACATGTCAAACTATCACAAGAATATGTGATCACTCGTATTGTTGAGGGCATTCGTGACTTGGATTCTGAGACAATGAGCCAGTGGAGATATCAGAGAAGGTGCCATATAGATTTTTAGGTTGATGGATCTTTGTATCCACTGTTAGTAGATTCTATTAGCCAAATGTTAGCAGCTTTTGATTTCACTTCAGCTTGCTACCCTATCTTCTTGATTTCCAATCTTCTTGTAGTATGGTGGTAATGTGCCCTGCCTGTCAGTTTAGCACATCTACGTCTTGATCTCGATCCTAGTAATGGCAATGGAAGCTCAACTTGAATATAGGATCTATTAGGACTTGTATATCTACTTTTTGTGAAATTTCAGAGAAATAAAGACCAAGAATGGATCTAGATCAAATCCTCAAGAGGTGTTGGAAGCTAGATTACATGATATACTGATCAACCAATGATTAGATCTAGAATTAGATCAATTTCCCATCAAATTTCTAGCAAGAACAACAAGCAAATGATTAAACTTGAGACCTACTACCTTCACATGTGTGAAGAACAGTACCTGTACAGACTTACAGCAGAGAGTGAAGTACACAAGTGTTAGAAGGCAATAGAACCATAAAATCACGACACAAACATGAGAATAATCAAGATATGCCTCCAAAACCAAGATCTTGCTTCATTGATTAAAGTGGATCCATCATGGATTAAATACAAAAATCATCATTTCTACTGTTTTTCTTTATTTTTCTATTGTCTGCCTGTCTCTTCGACAAAATTTTGCTGTGCTTTCTTGTTCAAACCATCAAGATACTATCTAATCAGGTATACCAACAGTCTTCTCTGAGAAAACCACCAAAGCCATTAGTTTCAGAAGAATTGTTTCACACCATCTCAGATAGAATTTGCCTGACCCCTTTTTTACAGTGCACGATTCATTTTTGGCCTCCGCGAATTCTATCTCAGAGACAAAATAATTCTAAAATTAGAGAAAGGTAGTTTTTTTCATTAGATATCCACTTTCAGAATTTGCAGATAATTCGCTGGAATTTCAAATGATTCCCACAATTTCTCTATTATCTCTACAAATTCTGATTAGACAAATTTTGGCACTGTCCGACACTTTTTTCTCTTTTGGCATAGAAATATCACTTACCAGAATTCGCGGATCCTCAGAATGTTGCCTCGAAATTCGCGACCATCATTACCAAATCGTGGAAACTGAGGACGATTTATGAGTGAAGTTGCAAATTCCTATCAAAAAAAGTCTATATATAGACCTCCACCCTTCTCTCCACGAATTCATTTCAGATTGCTGCTCTCGAGTTCATGCCAAAATTTTTCAAGATTTTCAAAATTCTTAGAGCAATCTAAAATCACTGCTATCATGGCCTCCCACGATTCCTCGCTCAGTTTGCATCGCCGTAAACGCCCTCACCCTTATTTAGGAGATATCTTTATGATCTGTATCAAGAATTACGCCGAGCAGCTCACAAGCCTTGGCTTTGATTTGACTATTTTTTGGGACCAGCAGACCGTGGGCCTCATTCGAGCGGCCTACTCCACATATTCGGATGAATTCCAAAATTTCAGGCTTACATCTAAGAGTAGCAGCTATACCATCATCAACGTCTCTCCGGGGGATCTCTAGAGCATTGGCTTCCCTAATCTCGAAGAGACAATCCATGGCAAGGGCACCAGCTATGATGCCAAATACTTTACTAAGTTTCTGACAGAGGACGGTAAAACCATTGCCCAAACCAACGACGGGATTGCCATATGCCTCATCATAGATCCCCATCTACGGGCGCCTTTGAAATCCTCATCACCATGGTCGAAGTGCATACTGCCAAGATGGATCGCATACCACCGAGCGACCTCTTTTCTTTGACCCTCACCATGGACGATCCCACTCAAAATTACAAGTGGGCTGAGAAGGTAGCAGAGAAGCTGTGCGGAGATCTGAAAGCCAGAAAACCAACTAAGAAATGTGGGTATCTCCTCCACATGTTGGTCACCAAACAATTGGGGTCTAGGACAGCTACTGCCATCAAGGAGCTGGATGATCTCTATCCAAGCACAAAAAAGCGAGCCACCCCCAACCGACAGCAGAACTAGTCTCACCAGCCCCACCTACTAAGAAGCAGAAAGGGAAGGTGATCAGCACCGAACCCGATGTCCCTCAAAACATTCTATCCAGCGACATCGAGAGGGAGTATGCTGAATCTGGAGGGAGTCTTAAATCCTCTCCATCACTTGCTCTCACTCTCCCACCACCACCCCCACCATTTATTGCCACCTCCACACCCTCACTTATTCTCAACACGGGCTTCACTTCCACACTTCCACAAAAGCCCTCACCTATACAAATATCCACCCTACTTGACTCCACAGTCAATGTAAATGATTTTGCATTACAATTACTAAGCGCACTTCCATCAACCACCGTCACCACTAACCCAATCCAAACGTCTCCGCCACACAGTATCTCCCCACCGCTTGTATCCCTCAATCCACAATCACCTCCACCTGCTTTTCATACACCTCTGTCTAGCCCTGCTCCTGATTTTCTACCCTTTAACCCAATGCCATATCCTAACTACACACACACCCTCCCTAACATTGGTCCTTGGGAGCAATTATTCCTTGCAGCCCAAAAAGTGGTATGGTTGGTGAATGAGCTTCAATACAATCTATTCGACACCCTAGGGGGACAATATACTATGCGGCAATTCGACGATGGTGCTATGGCGGACCTTCAAAAAGAAAAAGAAAGGCTGGAGGAGGAAAACAAACAACAACAGCTGCAGATCTAGAACTTCACCAATTACATTCAACAACAGCAGTAGATGCTACTCCACCTCCAAAACCAGCTCCAACTGATCCAACATGCAGCAAACCATCGATACCCTCAAAGCCGAAAAAGAGGAGGCTGTAGCAGATGCACAAGCAATACATTCCGTTATAAGGAACAGTTGGAATTGGTGGACTTCAACGACTTCGCACCACCAGCTATTCCTGAGGGGACTGCCATTCCAGTGGTGGCCTATCAAATGATGGCCCAAAAGTTGAAAGCCACGACGGAGCAGCACTCAGAATTAGAACAATCATACCTTGCTTCCGTCGAGGCTCTGAACCAGCACATAGCCACCTTGGAAGAACGCTTAAAAGCCGTTGTCCAATCGACACCATCGGTTCATGTAGAGCATGCCCAATTCCATGATTTGGGGCACCACTTTGATGGACCAGATGGTGGAGATGGAGCAGGATTCCAGCAGCCTCCTCCTGCAACTCAAGGCTCCGCATTTCAAGGCCAACCCTTGTGACAAGGAGCTCAAGCACCAACCAATTTGTCAGGCTCTGGGGGTACCAGCTCCCAACATTATCTTTTTTCTTCCACCGCTTCTAATCCTCTCGACACCACTAATCCCCCCTTCATTCCACAACAATTTTCTCCTGAGTAAGCTAACCCCTCGCCTCCTCTCTCTCCTGAACCCGATCCACAAACTCAACACGAGGTTGTCTCTGAAGCACCAACCATCCGACATAGAATCATGCCCATAGAACTGAGCAAGGAGTTGCGCGCCTCTCAGGAGTTTGCCAAGAAATATCCAACAACAAAAGAGCAAGGTGGCTACATACTGTCAGATCTAGACCAGAGTAAAACACATAAAAAAACAGTCAAACTCCTGGATCCACAACCTCTCTGGCGTCATCAACTCTTCTTGCAGAGTAAGACCTCAATGTCATGGTATATCGAAGCTCCCTCCTACATGGGCACAAATCCGTATTACTATCCAGTAGGCGAGAACCGTTTCCTGCCACTAAGGTCAAGAATAGAATATTTTGTCTCAAGCTCACAAGCGTCGATACCGGCAACTTAGCCGAAGACATGGTCACCAACTGTCGAGTATTCTACCAGAAGCACCATGGCAATCTTGATCGCAACGTCAGATATTTTGTGGACAATTCAGCTTGGTGGCATTTCTGGCAGAACTCAGAGGTTAAGAGGATCGAGGGCTACCCCTAATCGCCCTTGATATCAATAAACCCTTGCGAACTCAAGACGACCATATCAGCGTAGCAAGGCTCTATCATGCTGCACTCACTTCCGCCCTGCACGTTGGTATGGTGGAGCTATGGAAAACCCATAACTTTCTACAGGGTATGCTCCATTATTACAAATCCATGCCCTTCCTGAACAAATTACGATGGCAAATGATGGAGGGCATCGGCACGACAATCTCCATTCCTAACAGCAACAGTCTCGCCTCCAAGAAGCACAAAAGATCCAGGACAAAAAGGCGTCGATTGGTGTGGGACCACCAATCCAATAAGGAGGGGGATAATGTTAGCAATTGTGCTAACACAGAGAAAATAAAAAGAAAGCAATAAAACTCCGTGGCATGTGTTTTGTAAGTCCACGTATGAGTATCTGTCAATAAATTTCAACCATGGCATGTGTTTTGTAAGCCCATGAGTAGAAGCTTAAATAATAATAAAATAGCTTAAACTTAGATTTAGAACTTAGACTTAGGAAACTTAAGACTAGAAATATTTTATCTTAAGTTTTCCTAAGCTAAGAAACTTTGAAGTTCTAAATCCTAAGATAGAAGTTCTAGAAAGGCTAGAAAGAAAGTAGTCCCATAAGTCCGTAGATACTTATGGAAGACCCTCCTTGCCATAAAAGGAGAGGTATTTGCATTGTAAATAACACTTTGAGATTATGCAAAATTGCTCTCTATTGAGATTATCATTCTATTTCTTTGTGTTCCCATTGGAAGGTGCATAGCTTGAGGGAAGGTGCTCAGGCCTCCTCTTGCCTCCTTTCATTGGCTTATTGTGGCATGTTTTTATTGGTTTATTTAGTTAGCCGCAACTTCTCTTTCAAACCCTTTGGGTGTTAATCTAGGTCTTAGTTTAGCAATCTTGCTAGTTGGGTTTGCCTTAGCAAGGATTTTTATTGTTGTTTCTAATTAGCTTTATTTCCATTTCGGGCACTAGTTGGGTAAACCTTAGTGCTCTCATCCATGTTGATTCTGTCTGTATTTCCGTCAAAGCTTATTGTAGAAACTTAAAAAGTGGACAAATCTCTACATCCCTATACTACACCCGTAAGTAGATCTAGCCACCACACACACTAGAAATACTTCCAACATCAATGAAGCCATTGGAAACAAAATATGGTACAGAAAGTACAAGGTAGATTAAAAAAAATAGATCAAATTTGATATTCCACTTTTCTTGGAACTGAAATAGAGTTTATAAGCTTATTCAACAAGATCAACAATGATCTTGAATTATGATCTTTTAACTAGCTGCAACCAACCTAAGATTTGAGTGAAATAAGACTCCTTGACCAGAAGACCAAAAATGAATTCAGTTTCATTGATCCAAACCTCAAAAAGAGAATTCATATAGATCTCTTAACCAAATCAAGTCTTGTGAGTTTTATACAATACTCCAATCTTACTAAAGGTGAATTTCAAAGTAATGTAGAATTGACTAGCTTGCAAAATGCACACAATAAATCTCAAGTACCAAAAATATGTTGATCCACAATAATGCATTGTATGGACAATTCGTCCACAAATTGAAAATATTTTATTTTTCTCAATGAATAAAAAAAATTGAGGTTTTTCTTTGATTTTAGTTTTGAAGAGACCTTCTTTTGGGAATTAGTGTGAAAAAATACAACCAATTTAAGAGTTATAGTTGCCTTCAGAATCTCGTAACTTATTATTATTATAATTGAATATACCTACAAGATTGTTGGTATGCATCTATTATAGTCATGTATACATTTCATATGAGGTGTCTAAGACAATCGTGGAATTATAGTTGACAATCTATTGTTAATTCTTGCAAGAAGTCATGAAAGTAAAACTATGGTTAATGCATTAAAGATTAGAGCATATGTAACTTCATCAACATTAACAACATTCATAATGTCAAAATGTGCGAGGACCTTTTTGTCAGTTATAGATCAAAACTAGTCGCTTTGTTGATAGAAGAAGATTACAAGATGACAATGCAAAGATGTTGCAAATCAGAGTTTACTAAGGAGGGTGTCACTCTTCTTTCTTACTACCATTCTATCTATCACTATCGCTGATGCAAATTACTTTCTTGGAGAGTTGTACAATGTCTATTCTCTATTTGATCTTTATTCTATCTCTCTCTCCCCATGTTTTCTACTGTCCACACACACACACACAAACACACACACACACCTCAAATGATGGATTTTGTACACTTACTCTTAACTTATTCACAATTAAGTGGCGATCAAAATCTTTATATATCGCTAACTACAAAAGTCACCATCTCTGCTATTTTAAACTATTGAGGTGTGATCATGAAGCTCAAACAATATTTCAACCTTGACTCGAATAAATGTTGGGTCGAATATTGCGTATTCTGGGTCAACTCGAACATTGCGTATTCTGGTTCGACTCGAATATCAGGCTGAGTTGACAATCGACTCAAATATTGTTGAGTCGAGTCAAGTTGAGAGAAACATTATTGGGTAGTGTAATGATTCTATTTTTATTTTTAGCTCAAAAATGTAAATTTACATAGTCTCTCACATAGTAGTGTATTTTTGTAGGCCTTCCAGCTTTGATTGTCTTTGATAGACTTGTTAGTGGCATAATAAGGTTGGCCCTTTGAGGATCGGATTGGAGTGAGAATAAGCATCAGAAATTAATAATTTCCATTGATACAAAAAACGAAAATTATTTGACATGCTATCTTAAGCATTGAGATAAGTAGTTGGAGCAAGAAGATGAGAGAGACTAAGAATCAAAATACAAATTGTCTCTATTCTCTTTACTACCAAAATAAAAGTTAATATGGCCAAAAGTAATGAACCTAGCTACATTATATGGTCTAATTATATTGTACTAATGTTGAAGTTATTCAGGAAATAAAAAAAGTACTAAAAATGTAGAGTGGTCATTTAATTCTAACACACTCTTTTCAATGATGAATTTACATTCTTCTAAGCCCAAGTTGCTTTGCCGAGTTGATTACAACATTTCCCTTGGGGCTCGGACCGGAAGGTGGTCCAGTCTTCTGAGACGACAGATATGGCGACGCTTTGGGTGATATGTGAGAGTACTGTGTGCCACTTGTACTAGCACGTTCAAAAAGGGATGAAGATGATAAAGGGCTCATCTTGATTTTGTTGGGGTTGATAGAGTCTTTCGCTGAAGAAATGGGACTGGAGCCTGGACCGTCCATTCCCAGGCAAGGTGTGGATTGCACGATGTAGATATTTGATTGACATGCTTGTGATCCTTGACTGCTCAAGTTATTCAGGGCAGGTCTGATACAATCCACGTGACAGATCGTAATAAGCAGCAATAAGGCAACTAAAATGCATATTGGGCAGTACTTTGCCTTCATTGTGTCAGATCCAATACGGATTCTTGTTTGCCGTGTACTATTGAAATTTGGAAAGTATATGTTGTGGATGTTCTCTATTCGATCACACTTAAAATAGATTAGCAGGAATTGGAGGCATAAGAAATGTAGAGATCCATAGAGAGAGCTGGTGCTATTATATATTAGCTCTTGCTTGAGCTGCATGACGAAGCGCCTCGCTTGTTGAAATTAATCTTCTCCTTGAGACGGGGAAGAAAGGGACTTGGGTTTGAAAGTGTGTAGAAGGAAGGAAAGTGAAGCAAGTCATTGTGAGTAGTTTAGTTGTTCTGGTGCAGGACTTGAGGCAATAGTAGCCAAGTCCAGAAGAGACCGAGACTTCGCCAAATTCACGTATGTAAGGGATACTGTTCAGCTATGTTTATCGATGCAGACTTCGCCAAATTCACGTATGTAATGGACACTGTTCCTATGGAAGAAGGAAACAATGTGTGATGCAGACTTTTTCATTGAAGTAGATGCCGGTTAGTCTCTCCACCTTTGATTAAACCAAAAATCACGTCAAGCTAGATTTACTCATGAATTACAAAGATTTTCCTCCTTTTGAACGATAATCTTCGGACAGGGACTTTGAATTTGGTCCGGGCTTGAATTGGCTTGCATGAGGATGCTAAACTGTATGTTGAAATTTGACCCATCATGTCCTTCAAAGGCCAAATTTGGACGTATTTGATACGGTTTTCCATTTTTGGGCCATCAAAATTAAAACAATATATTTTGGATGTTTTGAGTTAAGGTCCTTATAGTACATCATTATAGTACATGATGTAGGCTTGAAACTTGAAAATTGACCCTTTGCAAGTTCATCATAGCTTAATACTCAATGCAATGATATTGGAATTGAGGTTCACAAACTTCAAACTTCAAGGACTTTTCACTCTAGCATGGACCATTGGAGAGATTGGCTCAAGGTTTAAAGTTTGAACAATGGGCCAAATTCCCAACTTCCAAGTTAAAATCATGCATTCTCCATAAATGTTACAATTTAACTCCTACTTGCAAACTTTGAAAGTCTGGCCTTCATGTGTATGTTGTGCTCATGGAAGTTGCAAACTTTGAAAGTTTGACCTTCATGTGTACGTTGTGCTCATGTTTGCTATAATCCATCTAGATTCTAGCCTAAAGCCTCCAATCTTGTTAAGTGAAAGTTTTACTTGATATTTGATATGAGAAATTCATTTTTTACTTGGAATTTGATATTAACATTTTTAAAATAAAATTTGCATGAAAATTAGATCGTCCATAAAATGAAATTTGAAGGGCGATTTCTATTTAATGACATCACACATCATCCCTAAAAATTATGAAAGATATGATGATAATAGAGAATGAATGTCAAATTTTAGCAATAATGTTGCATACCAATTAGAGCAATAAGCATTCATTCTTAATTGGCGACTGTCATGTTTCCCCAACTACAAACATTTTAGTAACGTCTAACTGCTGTGAGATAAATTGCAAGGCATAACAATGGTTGGTACTTATCTTCCCTTAATCATTGGGTGCTTCAGTGGGGATTCATGGGCAGTTTCGTCAGACTTATAATCACTTTTTACATTTTTCACGAACAAAACGCAAGCACTTGCAATATGTCCAAACGGCTTTCATGTTGGAGAAGGTCCACTTGGCCCTTTTGTCATCAGAAGGGCCTTTCACCTTGGGCTATTGCTCTCCAAGGCCCTTCTGCATGATATGTAATATGCTTAGAGTGGAAAGCAACATTATTTTTTGGAGATTAGAGCCAATTCTAGCGCAGACTTATGGGCATTAATGCACAACTATAAATAGATATATTTCGGTAGCCGAATGCTTACTACTATTATAGGCAAACTCAATCAATGGAAGGTTCTTTTCCCAATCAGATTGCCGTCTAGAAACATATGCCCGAAGCATTTGTTCCATCGTCTGATTTGTTCTTTCCGTCTGTCCATCCGACTCAAGATGATCAGAAGAACACAAACTCAGTGTCGTCTCTAGTTTAGCGAATACGACCGACCAAAAGTGACTAGTGAACTTTGTATTGTGATCGCTCACAATATCACTTGGTAATCCGTAAAGCCTAAACAGGCGCTCTACAAATATCTGAGCTAAATCAGAAGCCTTCGCGATGGTTTTTACCAGAATAAACGTAGCCAATTTGGTAAGATGGTCGACCACAACCCAAATTGCATCATGTTGTTTATTCGTCCGCGATAACCCAACCACGAAATCCATGGAAATACTATCCCATCTCTTATCAGGGATATCCAGTGGATGCAACAAACCGCCAGCCTTATGGCGTTCAGCTTTATTCAACTGGCATTGGTCACACTTGACGACATAAGATTCTACAAAGGGCTTAAGTTTTGGCCAATAAAAATCCCTTCGTACCAAATCCAATGTACGACGTATGTCGGGATGTCCTGCTGTGCATGGTGAGTCATGACATTCATAAAGAATTTTATTCTTAACAACATCCACATCAGGCACACAAACCTTCCCTTTCCTAAACAATAGTCCATTACAGATAGAGAAGTCATCAGTATCCTTTATATCCTCCCCCCCAGACTGACCACCATGATCATCAGTCATGTTGATGAAACTGCTAGAACCCTATTCCAGATTGGTCCAAAGTGTGGGTCTTTCTCATAAAGACCTCTCAGGGAGAGATATAAGTCTAACTGATCTCAGTGAAGGAAAGTTCGTTCACTTCACCAATTCGACTAAGTGCATCAGGCATCTGATTAGATGAGCCCCTCATATACTGTACTTCAAAGTCAAATTCTTGCATGAGTTCTGCCCATCTGGCCTTACGACCTCACAAATCATTCTGATTACAGAAATACTTTAAAGGTTGATGATTGGTATTAACCACGAATTTATTACCGTACAGGTAATGTCTCCATGACTTCAAAGCATAGATCATCACAAAAAGCTCTTTTGCCTGAGTGGTGTACCTGACCTGTGCATTGGTTAGTTTCTTACTCTCAAAGGCAACGGGCTGACCCTCCTGTAAGAGAACAGCTCCAATAGCCGTATCACTCGCGTCAGTGTTAATGACGAATGACAAGTCTGGATCCGCTATTCTCAAAACTGGAGCTGAGGCAATTAGAAGCTTGAGTTTATGAAAACTCTCATCTAATTTCTCATTCCATCTAATAGGAGGACTTGGCCTACCTTTGCGGCTTTTTACTCCTTTCAACATATTATTAAGAGGTGCAGCAATCTTCGAGTACTCCTCTACAAATCTATGGAAAAACATATTGAAACCTAAGAATGACTTAAGTTCATGCATCATTTTAGGAATTGGCCATTCCACTACCGTCTTCACCTTTTCTTCGTCAATCTTGATCCCAAATGAGATAATCTTATGACCTAGGTAAAGAAGTTCCTTCTTGAAGAATTCGCACTTTGATTCTTTTGCATAAAGCTTCTCTTGTCTTAAGATACGTAAGACAGTACGGAGATGCTTAGCATGCTCTTTGACTGTTCTGCTATAGATTAGAATATCATCCAGAAACACTACTACGAACTTCCCCAAATATGGATGAAATAAATCGTTCATCATTTGCTGGAAAGTAGCCAGAGCATTCGTCAAACCAAAGAGCAATACAAGAAACTCGTAGTGGCCAAACCTGGTCCTAAAGCCGGTTTTAGATACATCTTCCGGATGTATCCTAATCTGATGGTATCCTGTACATAGATCAATTTTCGTGAAGTATTTAGGTCCATTCAATCGATCTATGAGATCGTCCATCCTGGGCAACGAGTATTTATTTTTAATTGTTAGTTTGTTTAGACCCTTGTAATCTACACATAGCCGAAAACTCCCATCTTTCTTACTCTCAAGAAGGACAGGTGCTCCCCATGGAGATTTACTAGGTCTTATGTGTCCCATCCTAAGATACTCCTTGATCTGCCTAGCCACTTCTTCCTCTTCCTTCTGACTAAACCGATATGGTTGTCTGAAGATAGGACGACTATCGGGCAAAATATCTATCTTATGATCTACTGACCGAACGGGTGGTAGTCCATAAGATAGCTACTTCGGAAAAACTTCCGTAAACTCTTGCTTCAAATCATGCAAAAGCTCTTGTTCCTAATGCGAATTTTCAGTGTTAAAGCATGAAAACACATTCACATCCACAACATCACAATGCATACGAACAATAGAACCGATGATATTCGTTTATCTTCTGCGACGTTGTGCAAGCTAAAATAGCTTGTCCAATGGTTTATCCAGTCTTCAACAACTTTCGGACGTTTAAACTTTTTATCGCCGGAAAATATTTTCGGTTGGTAGCCCAAGTTGTTAAGTTAATAGCTTGTAGTTGATTAAATAGATTTTGCATTTGTTTATCCCGTTGTTTATTGCTCTAATGAAGTTCTAAAACTGCCTTGCCTAAGGTTTGCAACAGTTTGTTTGAGTCTAGAGTGTCATCACTGCCAGGTGAAGCTGGCTGAATTTTTGTATTTCTCCCATCACTTCCCGGTGATGCTGGGCGAATCTCGGTAGCACCCCCCTCCAAGATTTCATCAGTATCCCCTTGCCAACTGAAAATTAAAACAACTTCGTTCAGTTTATGCACTCATTGCGGGTATAATAATTGCTAAATTAAGCAATGTCTACAAAAAACTAATTTACAGACATACGTGCTTTTTATTTACAAATTATACCAATGAATCTGCAATTGGATTGCTTACGCAATAAAATTGGAATTAACCGTCATGCAACGTAAATCTGTTATCAACTCGTTAACTCAGATGATACTGCAAAAAATAATTATCAGTTCTTTTAAAACTAAAAATCCCTTTCGGGCAAGAAATTCACAAGTTCAAAAAACCTCAAAAAACTTGAGGAAACCTTACAAGCCCACTTTTTCCTTTACTTCCTCACCTACCCCCTAACATGCAAACCCCAAGTTTACAAAAAAAGAACTTGAGTTTGGGGCCACCTAAGTCCCCCCCCCCATCCTTCTCCTCTACTCGGGCAACCATTCGGCCCATCAACGCTCCCTTCTTGGGCCCCCTGTTAATGCGACGCCAGAATGAATTGAGAGAGAGAGAGAGAGAGAGAGAGAGAGAGAGAGAGAGAGAGAGAGAGAGAGAGAGAGAGAGAGAGAGAGAGAGAGAGAGAGAGAGAGAGAGAGAGAGAGAGAGAGAGAGAGCGCTTCAAAAAGCGCTATCAGGCGGAATGAAGAGGTGCCCTCCCTCATCAAATACAGAGTTGTCTTGGAGTACACAATAGGACGACCAGGAGGAAGGAAACAGGCGGATCTCAGCATGATTTTTGAGTTTTTTTGCATAGTTCCTTAGCCTATAACCTGCAAGGAAGCAAAGAACATAATGTATCTGCTGTTGTTTGCAGATTACCACTGTTCTATCAACAGTTGCTATAGCTTTCTTTTACTTGTTTTCAGCATAAGCAAAGTTTCTATCCAAGATTTGTAGGGTTTGCCCTCATTGTGCATGGAAAACAACAGTTATGCTGCCAAAATTTTCCAGAAAACCTAATTTTGCAAGATCTCAAGTCAAAAGGGAGAGATGAATGTGAAGTGTTCAAAGTAGGATGTACTTTGAATGATGCTTTTGTGAATGATAGTGAGGGTTTATTATCATTACCTATATCATTGATTAGAAGTCCAGGTTTGACAAGAAAAAGTACTTTAATTATTATTATGTTGAAGGTACTATGTATTCTTTTCATGGCTTAACATTCATCTTGATCATGTGTAGAGCCCTTTTGGCCCACTTATCATACCTCATTTAATCTTGTTGTGTTGCTGGTCTCTCATACAAACCTACAACAATATCCAAAACATCATTCATCTCAAGAAGTGATTCCATCCTCACCTTCCACAATGAATAGTTACTTGAGGTAAGCCTATCATTGGCTTCCAACATGACTCCACTTGAGGTAAGCCTATCATTGGCTTCCAACATGACTCCACTTGATGCTACCATGTATCGATGACCTGATCTTCTCTTTCAACCTGTTTCAGTGCAAAAAGCATTCCTTTGAACAACAACAAATGTTTTCAAAGAGAAATCACAAATATAGGAAACTACTCAATTCTCTTCTAGCACTTATACCAAGCAAATCAACACATATAATCATGAAATCTTGATCAACTTACGATCTACCCTCAATCTAATGACTCATGCCACTTCCTAATATTTTTAACACACTCAAACGAAGTCCAGCAACCTCACTATCTAGAGGTCCAATCAAAATTAGGGTTTTGACAAAATCACAAAAATTTGAATATCTCAAAATCTACATGCAAATGCTGAAAATCTAATATGCAATCTATTATCCACTACTTAGGCTGATCCAATGATCCAAAAATCAGCCAAATCCAGTATGTGAATTTAAAAATAAAAATTGATCAAGTTTATAAACCTATATAACGTTTTGATCTACAAAAGATCCAATCTACAAATGCAAGAAACTCGATGTTGGTGTAGAATCCTCTCTAGCATGTCCTAGCCTTGATATCTTCACCAAATCAGTGATAGATATGATTTCCTCCTTCACAACCTGAAACACAAGCTCTGATACATGTGAAAGATTTGGGATCAATTCAGATCCAAATCATCTAAAGATCTTTGGTTACAAAACAAGATACTCCACCAGTCTTACCAATGTAGAAAAATCAGCATTTACATACAAAATTAGATGCAGACTCTAATAGAACTTGATCAAACATGAATCAAAACATAAAGCACTGTTGTTTTCCATAAGAAACTAGCAAGCTACTATATTTCACACATGTGGATCCAAAAATAGCAAGTATAGATCATTCTACACATTGAATTGCAAGCAATCACAAGTATAGTGCACCAATAGATAGTAGAACCCAAGAGAACCATGTATAAGCATGAAATGAGATAGATAAGAGAGAAGATATGTCTCTCCACTAGTTATATCCTTTTATAGTAGGTCCAAACCCTATATGGCTACTTGGCTTTCCCTCCAAAATGTAAACCCTACTATTTTTGGGTCTAGATTCAATGTACCCAACATTTAAATTTGAATATATACAAACTTGACTTCTAACTTTCCCACACTTTCAAAAAGTGTTTATTCAAATGAAATTGAGACTAATGAACTTTGAAAAGTCAAACTCTAAGTCTAGTGTAAAGTTGGCCTCAATTTCCCAAATATAGAAATGTAGCAAATATGATCAAACTAGTTGAATCTTTCACACACGGTTGGTGCGATAAGGTTTTTTCTTTATAGGTGTTGTATCATCCTACCATGGAATCGTATGCACTGCAATTTTGGGTGGTACCCCCTTCATTGGCCCAGAATCTTGATTCACCTAAGATTTAAGATGAAAAGGTCTACTTCCATCATTCTGATTATCGTTCAGTGTGTTCTCATTAAAAAGTTCTTCTGGTGTATTTTCCATGAGAATTGGTTTGATTCTATTTGTTTTGATTTTTTTTTTTGAAATATTTGGCTGACATTATTTTTATAATAGAATTAGATTTACAATAGGTAATTCTATAAAACTGGTCTGTTGGGTGGATCTGAACAGAAGCTCGTCGGATGTAGCTTTAGTTATAGTGTTAGATCTAGAATGTGGCTGCTATGCATAAAGATGGGATTAAAAATTCAATTGGCATAACAGCATCTTGACCATAAACCAATTGAAAAGGTGTTTGATTTGTACTATTTTTGTAAGCGGTTCTGAATGCCCATAATGCTGCATACAGTTTATGTTCCCAATCGGACCGACTTGCTTCAACTGTCTCTGTCAACATGGTACAAAGAATCTTATTGGAAGATTCAGCTTGGCCATTCCCTCTGGGATAGTAGGGAGTACTAAATCTATGTATAACGAAAAAATCTTCCAATAAACACTATATTGTTTGATTAAGAAAGTGTGTACTCCGGTCACTAACAATTTCGATCGGACATCTAAATCTGATTATAATTTTTTCATATAGAAACTTGGCCGTAGATTTTGCATTAGCCACTTTGACAACTTTGGCTTCAACCCACTTGGTCATATAATCAGTTGCGACGATAATGTATCGGGCCTGAGACCCTTGCGCGGCAGGATGAATAGGACCGCCATAATCCAGTCCCCATTTTTCAAACGGTGCTTGTGATAAAACCGGATGCAAGGGTTCATAATTTTGTCGAGTAGGCTGTCGTGCTCACTGGCAAACATCACATGTTTGAATAAAATTTTCTGTGTCTTTATGAAACGTAGGCCACCAACAACCGGATTGCAAAAGTTTGCAAACAGTAATATTTGTAGAGAAGTGTCCTCCACCCATGCCATCATGTGAAAACATGATTAAATCTGGTACTTCTGTGGTAAAACACACCTTCGTAAAATATTATCTGATCCACGATGGTACAATTGTCCTGCAATTAATTGATAAGGTTGAGTCTTATGAATCAATTGTCTCTTCTGTACTTTTGTCAAAGAGTCATTTGGTTGTCCTAGCGTCAGGTACTCAACAATATCTGCCACCCACTCAGGTCCTGCTTCAACATAGAACAACGCAGCATCTGGCAATTCATCATCCACTTCAGTATTAACTGGTGCAGATTCAATTCACGAAATGTGATCGGCTAGATAATGTTGCTTTCCCTTTCGAACCACAATCTGAAAGTCAAATTCAGTCAATAAGAATAACCATCTTGCAATACGTCCAGTATTGCATGTCTTGTTCACCAAGTAAAGTAACGGTTGATGATCCGTATAAAATGCAAACTGCATTTCCATGAGGTAGTGACGAAATTTCCAAACAGAAAAAATCATGGCTAGCGCTTCACGTTCTGTTGTTGTATAATTCTTCTCTGGATCTGTAAGTTGTCTGCTTGCAAATCGTATAGGATAATTCTTCTTATAGTCACCTAGCTGCGTCAAAACTGATCCAATGGCGTATTTTGAGACATCCGTATGAACATGAAACTTTATCGTCCAATCTGGAGAATGCAGTATCGGTGCTGAAGTTAATGCTTTTTTTAACTTTTCAAAGGCTTTTAACGCTCTACTGTCCAAATAAGAACAATAGCTAGTTTGTATATAGGTCATGCTAAATCCGCAAAGAAGATAATAAAAATTCGATAGTAGTTCGCATGACCCATAAACACATAAACTCCTCGAATTGTTGCCGACGGTGGCAATTCCACAATAAATTTGATCTAAGAATAATTTGTGGCAATACTATGTCTTGATATCACATGTCCAAGCACAACTCCGTGCGAAACCCATATCTGACATTTTTCCGGATTTAGATAAATCTAATATTTGCGGCATCTTTCAAATACTCTCTCTTATCGATCCAGGTGGTCTGTATCTGTACTATGAACTCCCAAGTCGTCCAAGTAAATTTCAAGGAATTTCTGCAGATAATCTTTAAACACAAAATGCATTACTCTTTGGAATGAACTTGGTGTATTACAGAGTCCAAACGACATTACTTTGTAAACATAGGTGCCCCATTCTGTTGCAAAAGCAGTTTTGTGGCGATCGATAGGGGCAATCTTAACCTGGTTGTAACCACTAAATCCGTCCAGGAAATTATAAGCTTCTGCTCCAGCAAGACGATCCAAAATGCTTTCAATAAAAGGCAACGGAAAGTGATCCTTCCATGTCACTTTATTCAATGCTTTGAGATTCACACAGATCCTCAATTTTCCATTTTTCTTAGGAACAATGACAATTGGTAAAATCCATTCAGTGTGCTCCATCTCATAAATGAAATCGGCATCAAGAAATCTCTGAAGTTCTTTCTTTATCAGATCTGCCACATTAGGATTACAGCGATAGAACTTTGTAACCTTTGGAACTGCATCAGGTACTAAAGGTATGGTATGTTCAATCACTGATGTCGGAATATCCTTCAAATCTTGATAAGTCCATGCAAAGCAATCTTGATACTTAATAAGTAACAAGCGGAGTGCTTGATATTGTTCAGGAGTAAGTTGTGATCCCACTTGTACAATCTTTTCGGTTCTCCTGGTTCGGCAAGATTCATTGGTTGCGTCCTAGTTGGGCCATCGTAAACCTCTTTAAATTTCGGTATGTGTTCTTCAGGTTCACGATGTGCTTTAGGTAACATAACAACCACATCATCCAGTGTATAATGTTTAAAATGCTCTGGCATATCATGCTGGACTACATTTGCTTGTTCTTTTTCAAAAGGACTTGTCTTGGGTCTTCGTTTAGCCTTCTTAGTAGGAATTGATCGTGGAGGTGATGACTTTCGAGATGATAATTCTTTCTTCATAGGTGAAGACTTCCTAGACGATGATGTCTTGCTGAAAGTCTGACTTGAAGAATCATTCTTGACTTTTCCTTTGTCTTTATCCAATAGAGGTGGTGTGAAAATTGTCAACATTTCCTAGCTAGTTTGAGGCCTAAATTGGCTAAAATTGTGAATAGTTTTGGTTCTGGAGTTTCACACGTGTGAACCAGGCCACAATGTTTTTATTTACTGTATTTTTTCAGTATGATGAAGTTTCAAACTTCATACCCTTCAAAATGAGACCATTTTGATGTATTTTGGTCATATAAGCCATTTTTAGCTATTTTTCCTATATAGGGAATATCTAGGGTCAAGTACCTTCTAGAGAGAGGAGAGAGAGTCATCTTCCTCATCCATAAATAGTAGGGAAGTCGTGGAGAACAGGTTGGAGAAACCTTTTGTATGCTTCATTGAGATCAATAGATCATTGTCATTGTTTCTTCCTCCATTGAGAGCATTGTTGTGTGTATTGTCTTCAAGCTATTGTGTATGATCTTAGGTGCTTTCCAAAAGTGGTAGGCTGATGTATTATGGACTGTATAATGCTATTTTGGGCCACACTTGATGTTTATGGAAGTTTCCATTTGTGATAAATGCTTTTTGATCAAGTTCTTTGCATTCTAGGTAGCATAGAATGTGTTGCCAATTCCTAGCTTATGTAGTTTGGAGTGCAAGCATTCAAGCCAATGATCTTGGAGTTTAGATCCACTTAGGATCTGTATTTTTCACATGGTATCAGAGCTGGTTGGCTTCTATTTACAGTAAGTATTCCATTTTTGGTGATATTTGGATGTTTGATCAAGTTCTAGCATGATTTTGCATTGCTTTGTTGATCAAATCTTACTAACCTTTGTTTTGTGAGTTGAACTTGTGGATCAAAATCATATTTCAGGTCTATTGAAGATCAGAGGCTGAAAAGAAACTATTTTGGATCAGATCATAACACCTAATCATTTGTGATTGTGAGGCTTGTGCATATTCAATACTAACAATGTTCTTTTCAATCCTATTGTTGACAATCTCCATTCTTGGATGAACACTCTCCTTAAGTGGATGAAACTTCTCCTTAAGTGGATGACAAATGCTCTTTTGAGTGAGTTGTAATTCTCCTAAAGGCTGAGCAAAGCTCCCATTTGGATGAAAGATCCCCTTTTTTGGGTGAACATATTGTAAGCTCCATTGTGAAGAGCATATTGTAAAGATTGTCATCAATTTTGGCATAAATTTTGGTGTACTTTGTTGAGCATGTAAGTAACTCTCCTTATGTAATTTGATTGGAGCATTTGCTGGAAGGTGTTAACCATTATGCAAGTGTGTTTTCAGGTTCTTAACAGGTTGAGGAACATTCTCATGTGAAGTGATCTTAGATCTACATCTAAACACCAAGATTTGACAAGATAGTGAAGCTAGTCTTGTGATTCACTAAGTGTGCTCATTCATTCACCTCTAAATCTTGTATTTATCACTTGCTGGAGTTTATAAACTTTTAGAAGTGTGGTTTACATGTGGTTTTACAGGTTGAATCAATATCTTAGTGTGTTGATCATATGTTGATCAAGTTTGTTCATTACTAGGTAATCTTGGCATCCTAGTTTTGGGTATTTTCTAAGAATGCAAGTAACTCTTCACACCATAACTTGATTTGGTCACTTGCTGGAAAGTTTGAGAGCTTAAGCAAGAGTGTGTTCAGGTTGGTTTGATTTTGTAATCCATTCTTAGTGTGTGCAAAGTGTTGCATGTGTTTCAATCTTCCTTTCTATGCTTGGAAACCATCTAGGTTCAAGATAGAAGTGTTTTAGGGTCCTAAATCTTCATAGATCTCTTTATCTATCATTTGTTGAGAGAAAAGTGAGTGCTAAGTGCTTTAGGACAGAACCTAAAAGTTGAAGAAACATTAGAATCATGGCTTCCAATGGTGGGATCATGCTAGAGTCTAGTGAAAGGTTGAGTTCATCAAACTACTCTACTTGGAAAGTGAGGATGGAGTCCTTACTTGAGTTGAATGAACTCATGGACATAGTTGCAGAAATTGAAGAGAGACCTCTCACACTTCAAGAGCAACAAAGGTTTGATAAGAAGGCCAAAAGGGCTCTTCATATCATTAAAATGAATGTTACAAATGAACTTCTCAAGGAAGTTGGAAAGTGTCAAAGTGCAAGTGAGGCATGGAATGCCTTAAAGAAGCTCTTTGAATCAAAGTCCACATCTAGGGTATTGACCCTAAGGAGACAAATATTTTCTAGTAGGCAAAGAGAGGGTGAAAGTGCTCATGCATTTATCTTGAGAGTTAAGTCCCTAAGTGATGATTTAGCATGCATTGATGAGAACATAAAAGATGGTGAAATAGTCCAAGTTATGTTGAATGGTTTGCTAAATGAACATGCTAACCTTGTGCAAAGTTTTGCCATTCAAAGAGTCTTGCCAAGTGTGGTTGACTTGCAAGAAATCTTATTGGCTGAAGAACATAGGTTGCAATCAAAGCTTGATGGTGCATCCTTGCAAGGTGGAGGTGAAGAGGCTTTCTTCACAAAAGGCAAATTCAAGGGCAAAGGTAAAGGCAAAGGGAAATGGTCCAAAGGTGGTAACTTTGATCATGATGATCACTCTTCCTCTTCCTCTTCTACTAAGAACAATAAGTCAAAGTTCAAGTGCTTTTATTGTGGGATAAAAGGTCATTTTGCAAATGAATGTTATAAGAAGAAAAGAGAGCAAGGAGAGAGGCAAGGAAATCTTACAATAGATGAGGAAGAACATAACACATGTGAATCACTTGTTATGACTTCAAGTTTGTTAGCCAACATAGATGATAATGATCCTTGGTGGATTGATAGTGGAGCCTCATCTCACATGACAAGACATAAGGAATACTTTACATCCTTATTGTCTTATGAGGGAGAAGGTAACATCATCTACACTGCAAATGATGGTCAATGTGACATCAAAGGCATAGGCACTATTCCTATTTCCCTTTCAACAAATAGGAAAGCAAATCTTGAAAATGTTTTGTACATTCCTTCAATCACTAAGAATTTGCTTAGTGTAAGTCAAATGATTGACAAAGGACTTGATGTGGAGTTCATTGGAGATGCATGTTTGATAAGTAAATGTGGATCCTTGATTGCTCAAGGTAGGAGGCATGGTAAACTTTTCAAGCTTGATGCATGTGTGATCTCTAATCATGAAGGATGTATGGCTAGGGAGCAATTGACAAACCAACAATTTTGGCACAAGAGGTTGGGCCATCCCAACTTCAAATCTTTGGAGGTAATGGCAAAGAAAGAGCTTGTTCTTGGTCTCCCTAAAAGTCTTGTTGCAAACAATAGTGTTTGTGAACATTGTGCCTTGTCCAAATCTCATAGACTTGCTTATTCTAGATCTACTTCTAGATCTAAAGAAGCTTTTCAACTTGTGCATTCTGATATTCATTCTTCTAGTACAACTAGCAATGGTGGGGCAAAGATGTATGCAACTTTCATTGATGACTTTAGTAGGTATACTTGGATCTATCTTCTTAAAAGTAAGGATGAAGTGTTTGCTGCATTTGTCAAGTTCAAGAATGAAATGGAAAACCAATTCAATACAAAGATCAAATGCTTAAGATCTGATAATGGAGGGGAATACACCTCAAATAGGTTCAAAGACTTTTGTATAGCACATGGGATTAAGAGGGAGATGTCTAGTCCTAGGACTCCACAACAGAATGGAGTGGCCGAGAGGAAGAATAGAACCCTTTGTGAATGTGCCAAGGCAATGAGACTACATGCTAATCTTGCTAAGTCTTTTTGGGGGGAAGCTTTAGCATGTGCTAACTATCTATGTAATAGATGGACAAGTGCTTCCTTGGATGGTAAAACTCCTCATGAGGTTCTTTATGGTAGAAGGCCGAGTGTCAAGCATTGTAGGATCTTTGGATGTACATGTTTTGTCAATATCACACTTGATGATAGAACTAAAGAAGATCCTTCATCAAAGAAGGGTGTGTTTGTTGGCTATAGTGAAGTAAGCAAGGCTTACAAAGTGTACATTCCTTCTACAAAGAAAGTTGTCATAAGTAGGGATGTCATCTTTCATGAAGAGAATGTTTCCAATGTTGTTGATGTTGATGTTGATGTGCCTACTAATCATCATGATGTGCAAGATGTCTTGGATGAAGATGGAGATGCCACTCCAAAGCAAACTTCAAGGAAGACTCAAAGGCAAAGGGCTAAGCCATCAAGGCTAACCTATGATGAAAAAGGAAAGCAAGTGGTGGACAACTCTAACTTTGCTTTTCTTACCTCTTTTGATGAACCAACTTGTGTAGGTGAAGCAATTCAAAAGAAGGAATGGATCCAAGCCATGGATCATGAGCATCAAGCACTCATCAAAAGCAACACATGGAGGTTGGTAAAGCTTCCAAAGGACAAGAAGGCAATTGGTTGTAAGTGGATCTTCAAGATCAAGACAAATCAAGATGGATCAATCAACAAGTACAAGGCAAGGTTGGTGGCAAAGGGGTATGCTCAAGAATATGGTATTGACTATGATGAGACCTTTGCACCCGTGGCAAAGATGGTAACTATTCGAATCCTAATCTCTCTTGCAACTCTTTATGATTGGGATATGTGGCAAATGGATGTTACTAATGCCTTCTTGAATGGTGATCTTGAAGAAGATATTTACATGGAGCAACCCGAGGGCTATGTTTCACATGATGAGCCTAATCATGTGTGCTATCTCCAAAAGAGTTTGTATGGGCTAAAGCAAGCACCAAGGAGTTGGTATGCTAAGCTCAATTCCTTCTTACTTTCTCAAAACTTTGTTATGAGTGAGTATGATCATTCTCTCTAATTTAGATTGAATGAAAATGATATCACTTTACTTTTGATCTATGTTGATGACATTATCTTAAGTGGTGGTAACAATCTAGATATAGATGAAATCAAGATGGCACTCAAAAGAGAGTTTGAAATTCAAGATCTTGGTAAACTTCATTATATCTTAGGAATAGAGATTATTAGAACTTCTAAATCTACATTCATATGTAAAGAAAAGTATGTTAACTCTATTCTAAAAAGGTTTCATATGGAAGATTGTAAAGTTGTTTCTACTCCTATGGAATCAAATGTAAAGCTAACTACAAGAAGTAATGAAAGATCCTTCAAGGACATTACTCTCTATAGAAAGCTAATAGGATCTCTTATATGGTTAACCATCACAAGACTTGATCTAAGCTTTGTGGTTGGTAAACTAAGTCAATTTATGCAAGATCCTAGTGAGGCTCATTGGAAGCTAGGAAAGAGAGTACTTAGATACATCTCGGGATCTAGAGATTTTGGCATCTTGTATGGAGGTACTACACCTAACCTTTGTGGATTTTCAGATTCAGATTTTGCAGGTGATCAAATGGATAGGAAGTCAACAAGTGCCTTTGCAATCTATCTTGGAGATGGAGTGGTCTCATGGCTATCAAAGAAGCAACCAACTATCTCTCTATCTTCCACCGAAGCCGAGTACAAGGCATTAACAACATGCACCAAGGAGATTCTTTGGATCAAGAGGATGTTATTGGATCTTCACTTGCTGGAACCAGAGAAGACTCCAATCATACTTTGTGATAACCTTTCAGCCCAAAGCTTGGCAAGCAATCCTGTTTTTCATGCAAGGAGCAAGCACATTGAGATTGCTCACCATTTTGTGAGAGATCAAGTCATTGCCAAAGAGGTGGAGCTTCAACATGTCTCTTCAAAGGAGTGTGTGGCTGATATCTTCACCAAACCATTGGGAAAGGACCTATATTTAATGCATAGATCTAATCTTGGAATGTGCTCAAAGACTATGTTGAAACTAGCATCCAATGTTGAAGAGGGAGTGTGAAAATTGTCAACATTTCCTAGCTAGTTTGAGGCCTAAATTGGCTAAAATTGTAAATAGTTTTGGTTCTGGAGTTTCACACGTGTGAACCAGGCCACAATGTTTTTATTTACTGTATTTTTTCAGTATGATGAAGTGTCAAACTTCATACCCTTCAAAATGAGACCATTTTGATGTATTTTGGTCATATAAGCCATTTTTAGCTATTTTTCCTATATAGGGAATATCTAGGGTCAAGTACCTTCTAGAGAGAGGAGAGAGAGTCATCTTCCTCATCCATAAATAGTAGGGAAGTCGTGGAGAACAGGTTGGAGAAACCTTTTGTATGCTTCATTGAGATCAATAGATCATTGTCATTGTTTCTTCCTCCATTGAGAGCATTGTTGTGTGTATTGTCTTCAAGCTATTGTGTATGATCTTAGGTGCTTTCCAAAAGTGGTAGGCTGATGTATTATGGACTAAATAATGCTATTTTGGGCCGCACTTGATGTTTATGGAAGTTTCCATTTGTGATAAATGCTTTTTGATCAAGTTCTTTGCATTCTAGGTAGCATAGAATGTGTTGCCAATTCCTAGCTTATGTAGTTTGGAGTGCAAGCATTCAAGCCAATGATCTTGGAGTTTAGATCCACTTAGGATCTGTATTTTTCACAGGTGGCACTTCCTTTGAATCATTCTTCCGAGGGGGATTTTCTCATTTCAGGACCGTATTATAATGTTGCTTAGCTTGTTTCTTCGTCATCGAACATGTCTCCCTTCAATATAACTGCTTTGGGAGGTTTGATTGTTGGTTCATCAGGAACATTACGCACTCCAAATCTGGTCGGATCCATATGATTTAAAATTTGCTCATCCGTAAGTTCTGCATTGCCATCATAAGTCAAGGCATGGCTCACTGGTATGAGATCATCCTCAATTGGATCTGGTATAGGTTATGTTGATATCCAGACTACATTCAGCACATTTAGTGGAAACGTGATAAGTGTATCCAAAGTTTGATCTAATAAGGAAATCTCGCTCAACTCTGATTGAATATCTTGTTGACACATATATCCTGCTATACAATCAATTGTTGCAAGAGCTTCATTCCAATTCACAGTATCCGTTTCAGAATCGTAGTGAACTCCCAATTTTTTCTCTGGTCGATCACAAGTGTGATCCGTTGTTGATGAATCATCATCTTCTTTTTGAACCACTGGTTTGATAGTCCAAGTTGTAGATGCACATTCACGATTTTTAAAAGTGATTTTTCCAGTGCCCTAGTTATGAATTACTTGTGCAACTCGTAACCATGGACGTCCTAATAGAACTTGGTAGACATTTGGCGCTTCTGGTAAGTCTATCACGACGAAAGTAATGACGAACTGTACTCCTACAAACCTGACAGGTATATCTTCCACCATTCCTTGTGGACAAACTGTCGTTTGATCAGTTAGCTTAATAGCAAAAGTAGTAGGTTTGATCTTTGTAAGGCCCCATTTTGCACATAACCTTGTAGAAATCAGGTTAACTCCTGAACCGCCATCTATCACGGTTGCTTCTTTAGAAAATTGTCTATGTTGTATTGGCAGAGTGATATTCTTTTGTTCACTTTCCCAAGCGGCTCCAACATCGTTAGATTCTTTAAATCCAGCACAAAAAAGTGGCTTCTGATGGACTTCTGGTTCTTCTTGAGCTAACTTTTGCACTAAGACTTCTTTTTCTTTTGGCACCAACTTTAGGAACTCTCCCAATGAAATATTGATCTTGCTAGACAAAATGTTCGTGAGTAATTCTGTATGCGGTGCTTCCGGTTCAGTCATCTTGAAGGGTTCTTCATGATGATGTAATTGATCATTCATATCCATACGTAAATTTCTTGGAGGCTGCAATGGTGAAGACCGAATTTCAGCTGTTACTTTAGCAGCTTCAAGTTCCTCTTCTTTTTGCAGATGTTTAATCCATTGTCTCATATCCTGATATCTTCGTTTTTCTACATTAAGATTTGGACAGACTCCCGATGTTGTTGGTGTATCGTTCAATGGTATAGAATCAGCAGGTACTAGATCCACTACTGGTTCTTTTTGCTTTTGTGCTCTGGTGACCACCATCAAGGGTGCACTTGGTTTATTCTAAGCTACTGATCCTTGCTTAATTGTTATCAAATTTACAGGTGCTTAAGCTGGTGTGGCTTCGGTCTTGCTGGACAGTCCTTATAGCAATGCCCATATCCACAATCACGACAGAATGGTACAAATTTTCCTTTATTTGGGCATTCTGCAGCTCTATGATTTTCTTCACATGCAAAGCATCCAAGTGGTGCTCTGGTCCAACTTCTCGAGGCTTGTTGTTGAGCGGCAGCATAAATGGCATACTGTTCTGAAGATCCACTTTCCTGATCATTACCATAGTTCCATTGCTCAACACTTCCGTAAGGTTCTGGTTCCATCAAATTGGCAAGAGGAGCGGAGTGTTTTGGTGGGGCTGGCAAAGCTAAACATTCCAAGTATCCAAGAGTAGATTGTCGCAGTCTTGCTGTTGAATTTCCTCCATATTGTGGTTCTCGATATCCCATCTGGGCATACCATTGCTGAATTATCCGAGGGTTGAAGTTGCAAAAAGCAGTCTCATGGTCAGGTGAATTACATAGATGGCAAACGCTGATTTCCATTCATTTTTTCAATTGAGGACACTCGTTCACTGTGTGATTTTCTGTACAAATAGAACACCAGATATTTTTCCTGGTAGGAAAAGTCTTTGCAACCTTCTCAGGTTTCTTGTTTGCTTCTCCGTGGAGATTTTCCAATGCTTTGATCTTCTCATCAATTTGCAACTGCAACTTTTCCATCTATTTTTGCTGGGTCTTCCCAAGTTTCTCAAACTCATTGAGCATCATTTCTGTAGTAGCATTGGCATTCATTGATGCAATAGTGGTGGATGTCATAGTAGTCTGCCCTACTATATAAGGCAACATACTGACATTTGGCTCATCATCTGAATCTTCATCCTCCTCCCGAATTGCATCGTCTATAGCATTTTGCAAAAGTGCGTACTCATTATGACGTTTCAGCTCACGTCTGATCCATTTAGGTAGAACTGACAAAAACCACATAATCATGGCATTTTCATTAATCAGCTCAGGTTCGCATTCAGATCTGAGATGTTTCACCCTTTCGATGTAATCTTGAACCATTTCCCGCTTTCCCATTTTAACTCTACTTAAAAGTAGGAAAGGGTCTTCCATAAATATGCAGGAATCCGCAACCTTATGGATTTTAACAGATTTTGTCTCCACATTAATTGGAGATCTAGGCTAAAAACTATACATAAGCATAAATATATTGTAACCTATAGCAAATTGCTTTCTACTATTGTATGCAAACTTGATCAGAGGAATGTGTAATCTTCCCAATGAGATTGCCTATGAGTATTCCACTTATATACTTGCACAAAGGTCTCCTCATAGTCAATGCCTTTATACTTTGTGCATACCCTTTGATCACCAATCTTGCCTTGTGCTTTGCTACCCTTCCATCTAGATTGTACTTAGTCCGGTATACCCATTTGCAGCCAATGGGTTTCTTGCCAACTGGTGCTTCTACTAAGTCCCATGTGCTATGCTTAGCAATTGACTCCATCTCCTCTCCCATGGCCTTGACCCAAATGTCATCATCCTTTGCTTCACCATAAGTCAAAGGTTCTTTGCTTTAAATAATGCTAGATAAGAGAGCATAATTTGCTTCATACCTTTCAGGTTGTGTCTTCTCTCTTGTTGATCTTCGTAGCTCTCCCTGGCTAGATGATCCTGGAAAGTCATTCATGTCGCGGCTCTCCAACAATCTCTCAAACCATTAAGGGAGCTCCCTGTCAGGTGATCGGCTTCTTGGTGAAAATGTATCCCACGACACATCCTTCTCCTTGCAATTGTCACCTGCAACTTCAATCCTTCTTGCACCAAAAGGTTTGTATCTACCTCTCCAACCTGTCTCTAGAGGTTGGGTAGTAGTATCTTGAGATGTATCCTCATGTTCATCACTTGGAAGGTCAATGAATGGATCATCATCAGGATGTATCCTTATTATACCATATTTTCCACTGGATGTGTCTATCTTCTTAGCATCCTCATCTTCATACATCTTGGATTCATCAAAGATAACATCACGACTTACATGGATTTTGTTTTTCAATGGATCAAAACATCTATAGCCTTTCACACGATCATCATATCCTAGGAATATACACTTGATAGCTTTTACATCAAGTTTACATTTCTCTTCCTTAGAAATGTGTACAAAGGCCTTACATCCAAAGATTCGCAAGTGGTTCACCTTTGGCTTCTTCTTTGTGAATGCTTCCTCAGGTGTTATCTTTGGTATGGCAATGGTAGGACTTCTATTTTGAAGATAGACTGCCGTACTACATGCTTCTGACCAAAAATCTTTTGGTAGTTTCATCTAAGCTAGCATAGATCTGGCACTTTCCACAATCGTACGATTCTTGCGCTCAGTTACACCATTTAGAGCAGGAGTATGAGCTTGCATAAATTGTCTTTTAATCCCACATTGATCACAAAGATCATTGAAGTCATTAGACTTGTACTCACCTCCACTATCTGATCTTAGGACTTTGATCTTCCTACCTGTTTGATTTTTGACCAATGTTTTGAAGCTCTTGAAATTGTCAAATGCATCCGATTTCTTCTTCAAGAAGTAGATCCACGTCTTATGTGACATATCATCAATAAAGGTCATGAAATAGGAGGCTTTACCTAAGGACATGGTCCTCATAGGCCCACATAAATTTGTGTGGATCAAATCTAGGATGCTCTTTGCCCTTGCAACACCACATTTATTGGACTTCTCTCGATGCTGCTTTCCATGTAAACATGATTCGCACATCGATTTCATGTGGTCTTCTATACTAGGCAATCTTGTTACCATCTCCAATTTTCTCATCAAACTGAGGCTTCCTAAGTTCAAGTGACCAAGTCTCTTATGCCACAACTCAGTTTGCGATGGAATGGACGATACAGGTCTATGTTGCCCCTTCATTGTAGCATTCCCTGTACAATTTTGTATTGGCTCCCTTACTCCATCTGCAAAAACTTTGAACTTTTGGTTCACATCCTTCACAAAGCAACGATCATGGATAAATTCTACTTTCAACATTTGATCAGTAATGACTCCAATAGAAAGTAGATTTTTCTTCAAACTCGGTACGTAAAGTACTTTCTCATCATCCTGCTTTTGCCATCAGGTAGTTGGATTGAAATGGTGCCTATCCCGTTGATCTTGCACACATCACCATTTGCTTGTGAAACGGATGTTCCATTATCCAACACTTTCAAGCTACTAAACCAATTCTTGTTACCTGTCATGTGTCTTGTGGCTCCCAAGTCAATATAACACACTTGATCATCTTGATCAGATGACAATGCAAATATGAAGATGCTAGAGTCTTCAATCTCACCCTCATCGACAAGATTACCTGCTTGCTTTGGTTTTCCCTTGTCTTGTTCCGTCAAGAATTTGTGACATTCACTCTTCCAATGGCCCTTTTTACCACAATGGAAGCACTTGTCTTTCTTCTTGGTCTTACTGAAAGATCCCTCATCCTCCTGAGTCTTGGCAAATTGCTGTTTAGACTTCTTCTTGCCCTTGTCCTTGCCTTGTTTTTGGTGTGTCGCAAGTGCCTGAACGTCAGTATTTTGACGTCTAGCTTTCACCATTTCTCGTCGTTGCTCTTCTTGCATCAAGATTCCTATGAGCTCGTCAAAGGTTGGCAATCTTTCTCTTGATGCTATTCCGCTCACAAACATCTGATAGGGTTCTTAAATGCCGCACAATGCATTGTGCACCAGCTCCACATCACGTATGCGCTCACCAATAGAATGCAGTTCATCCCTCATTGTCTTGATTCTGGTCATGTACGTCTAAATGTGCTCTCCTTGTTCCATTTGGGCACTATTCAGCTTTGACTTCAAAAACATGATTCTTGACAGATTTAAAGTCTCGAACTGCTCCTTTAGCACATCCCATGCCTGTCTGGGTGTAACAACATCACAAATGTGGGTAATGATGTGATCCTTCAATGACAAGTTAATGAAGTTCAAAGCTTTCCTCATCTTTTGTTCGAAGACTTTGATATCTTTTTCATTTGGCGGCCTTCACTCATCACTTGTGACGACTTCCCACATGTCTTTCTCCATCAGTATGTTTTTCATTTTAAATTTCCACACTGCATAGTTGGAAATCCCGTCCAATTTGCTACTCACTCAAAATGGACTCTCTCATGTTTGTCATCGCAAAACGGCTTGAAACTTCTGTCGTAGGCTAAAAGTAGTATGTTGAGGCCAACTATGATGTCAAAAGTTAAAAATAATGACCTGCACTTTTTTCCTTACCAGGACATTCCCCGCTTTTCCACCAAATTGAAAGCCAAATCGGCGTCGCCTTCTGAAATGCACTCAGTCGTCAACTCCCAATTATGTGCCCAATGGAATGATGAAATCACTTTTGGTGCACTCTGAACACTTTCTTCGCTGCAATCACTCTGTTTTAATGTACCGTACTTGCAAGTACAGTATGGGTGCCCTTCGTTTGGGGGTTATAGCCTTTCGTTTGGGTCAAAATGGGCAAAGGACCCAAAAATAAGAATTTTTTTTTGTTTTTGAACTGTTTCTTCACCTTGAAGAAACTTCACACTTCACTTGTGAAGGGACCCAACTCCAATTTCAGTATGAAATTTTTTAAGGAAAATGAAGTGCCCCTTGCACTTCTCTGCCCTTAAATCCAACAATGGGTTTCAATCCAGCGGCCCTCCTTGTACACAATCCCCACCGTGGATACACAATCTCCTCAATCCGACGGTTCTGAACACTTTTGTGCACTGATGGAAGCTCTTGCAAACGCTGTCCACTTCAAAATGCTACATGTTTCTCTTGGTTCCTAGCGCAAGCAGGCCCGCGACCTCCTCCATCTCTCTCTCTTCCACGGGTTGTAGCTATGGCTGCCCTCAAAGAATCGACCTAGCACTCTCACGTTCCACGACCAGCCACGACCTTCTCAGGTCTGATTCGCACTGCTAGGGTGCCCTCCTCTAGAACTTCACAGCTTCCAAAAAGATTCAGAATGGAGAGAAATCCGCTTTCTTGAGATTTCAAACCCTAGGCCAGGGTTTTTCTCAGAAAACTACTCTTGGCTTCCTATTCACAGTCTTCTGACAGGCTTATCCTCTTCCTCTGAGGTCGCCCTACTGCTGGAAAGTTGATGCTTCAATCTGTTTGTCAAATGGTGTCCGATTGAATGCAAACTAACTGCAAACACCAAGTAGCCTTCTTTCAAAATTTCAAAATTATGTTTGTTGAGGTTCTGATTCAGCCGACAACTCTTGTCTCTGAATCCTTACACAATCTCAAGCTCACCAAGCTTCTGTGTGCTAAACTCTCTGCACCAGTGCTTCTCCTTCTGTCTTCAACCCGCCGTAAACCCCGAACTCTCAGAAGACAGTTCTCCCGAAGCTCTCTTCAGCAGTGATGTTGTATTGTGTAAACTCCCTGTACGGCTCTGATACCAACTTAGAATTTGCTTCAAACAGGAACATAGACTATGCTACACAGTAACACAGACATAAAACACTCTCCACACCAAGCTCACGTAGCAACTGTATTTCTCAAAATGAAATTACATTGTACATATAGTTGTTCACTTAGGCAACCCATGCATGACCCAGGTTGCGTTGGCGGGACGCGTACCCTGTCGACTTGCCTCGTGGTGAGGCCAACTGATAGGACCCACAGTACAGTAACACAATGATTCTACTTTAATTCTAACTAAAATTTTCTTGTCTAGTCAATTTAGGATGGTAGATCTAGGACTTCTTAAAATTATACTTGGAATAGAAGTCACTAGAAGTGGTGACTTTACTTTCATATGTCAATCTAAGTATGCTAGATCAATCTTAGCAAAATTTGGCATGATTGATTGCAAAGGAGTTGAAACTCCCATGGAACTAAGTGTAAAAGTTTCTAAGGAAAGTGATGAAGCATCCTTTGAGGACATCACTACCTATAGAATGCTTATTGGTTCCTTGATATATTTAACCATCACTAGACCAGATCTTAGTTTTTGTGTTGGCAAATTGAGTTAATACATGCAAAGTCCATTAATATGTCATTGGAAAAGTGCCAAAAGGGTGTTAAGATACATCTCGGCTACAAAAGACTTTGGCATAGTTTATGAAAGGACTAATATTTGTTTAAGAGCATATTCGGACTCAAGTTTTGTAGGTGACAAGATGGATAGAAGACCCATAAGTGCATTTGCTACATTCTTATGTGGAGGAGCTATATCTTGGCTTTCCAAAAAACAAGATACCATCTCTCTTTCATCAACAAAATCCGAGTATAAAGCTATGACAAAAACAACAAAGGAGGTTCTTTGGCTTAAAAGGCTTTTGGAGGAGCTTCATGTGATCAAGAATGAAGACATTCCATGCATATATTGTGACAATCAAGCAGCTCAACAACTTGCAAACAATCCAATCTTCCATGCTCGAACAAAGCACATTGAGATTTCACATCATTTCGTGAGGGAGAAAGTGCAAGCAAAGGAGATCAAGCTTATTCATGTTTCATCATCAGATTGCATTGCTGATATACTCACCAAGGCATTGCCTAAAGATATCTCCATTTGTAAAATTAAGATTGGCTCTTCGAGTTATAGATAGATCTATGCTAGATTTACCAAGCTAGAGTTTTGAGGAGTGTGAAAAATGCAAAAATTATGCTTGGTCAAGGCCAAATCCATGTATATAGAACGATTACACATGTGCGAAGCCAGTTCCCACTTGTGAAATTAGTGTACTTGTCATGTACCATAATCATATAGGTTGTACATATGATTTAATTCAAGTTCTAGTGGCTAAAAAGGCCAAAATCTAGTTTTCTAGTCGTATGACACATAGCATCAATCTATTGATTGCATGATCCACATCCTTAGGTTAGGTGTCATATCCGATGTGTAGAGGACTGCTCACACGCATGGAATAAGCTGAAGTAGGCAAATTTTGACTTCTAGAAGGTTTCTAAGTAGATCTCCATATAGTAGGAAAATGGACCAAAAGTGCTCAAAATAGAAAGTTTGATCCAAGTGTCAATTTTGCATGATGATTCACCATATGACAAAGCATCCTCACACGTGTGAGATCTGATGCATGATCAGTACCTCGAGCTCCAAGAAATGTATATATAGAGACATATTTGGCCATAATCAACATGAAACATCAATCTTGATTTTGGAAGCAATTTTGTGTCAATCTCTCCATTTGTCTTGATTTGTTTTGAATGTTTTGAGTTTCTATCATAGTGTACTTTGATTTCAGGTTGGAGTCCGTACTCTGATAGGTTTTCACACATGTGAAACCAGCAAGTACATTTACCTTCACTAATGATTGTTCTTGTTAGATTTTCATGTCTAGAATTGATCTAGATTGATCTAAATCTTGTGTAGATTGATAGATCAATTGTATCTAACATCCAATCCCTCTTGTGGATCAGTTTAGGATCCATTCTTGGTCCTATTTTGTAGATTTCCACATGAGGCAGACACCAAGAGGCTGTTCGAACAAACACAATCACTTGGATGAATGCTCTAGTAGGCAACGCAAGAATTAGATGTATATAAAGGTAACAATAAAGCACTTCAGGTAAGTCTACAAATTTGCAGAAATTTTTGATTCTTTGCAAGCTGAGAATAATAAGGCCAATGCAGAAAAGACAACTCTACAGACCACTCTACAAGATGAGATAACGAAGAGAATAAAGGTCAAAACTGCCTTTCAGATATGCAGCAGCTTTGGGTCCATTCAAATTGACCCTATTAAATTACAAAGTATTCAAGACCAGATGCTCGAAAACTTTCGAGTCGAGTTTCTTCTTCCTCTTGAGAACGACAAAGCCTTAGTTGAAGAAGAACTCATCGAGTTGAAGGAGTTATCAACAAAGACAACAATCTGTTCTGGGCCAGATGCACATGAAGAATATCTGCAGGCCCTGAAAAGATTGAGAGTCTTTCGAATTAGCTCCAGTCAACTTAGAATTGTTTGGGAGTTGTTGATCATCTGGAGTATGCTAAGGCCTGCATAAAGATCTCTGATCTTCAAAAGGAGGTCGCTGACCTGAAGCAGCAGCTCGAAGACCAGAAGCTAGCTGCGGATATTCTCTCCCAAGGCGTTGCTGATGCATTGTCGAAGACAAAATGACCAAGAAGAAATTAGTCGAAGGTATGTGCATAACGTTTTAAAGTTTTTTGTGAACGATTTTGGAAGTGGAGTCCACATCATCTTAACATTGAATTTCAATGACATTTGGATTATTTGATGCTACCCGACACAATAGGCATTGCATTCGAGGACTAGCTAACCGTTTCGAAAAAAGAAGATTTTCTTTGGTTATGGGACCAACTTAGCATTAAACAGAAGGGTTGTCTATGTTGGGCCATAATCTAGGATAAATTTAAAGTTTTTCCATTCGAGTCAGTAGAATTGTACAAAGGTTCTGCATCCATGTATGTTTTAGAGTACATGCGAACAAAGGAGTACCAATTTTTGAAACATAGCGATATGAAGCGAAAATTTTGGAGGCGTCATGCAGAATTCAAATTGTATACATACTAGAAGGCCGTGCTAATATAGATGAATTCGACGATGCAAGTCTTTTGTTGAATATTAATATGGCATACCCAGAGCTATACGATATATACATTGATTGGAAGTGCAATTTTTCAAGTTATTTTGAGGAAATCAAGCACAATCTATAGGACAGAGGCAAATCTCATGAATATAAAGCTTTCAATACTTATACTTATTGGCGATTCGAAACTTTTGTAGCTAAGACATTATTTTTTGTCCAAAATTTATTTGTAAAGTATAAGTTTGTACAATTGTCATCTTGTTTGTTTGAAGGATTTTGAAGACTTCCAATTAGTACAAGAACTATTTGATGGCACTTTACTTCTTGTAAGATTTTTAGGATATGACAATTTACCTATCGACAGATACTCAAGAACAAAAGAAGATTTATTATTGCTCGAGTGTCAAAAAGATTTGAAAATTGCACAACAATTACATGACGATATGAATACATGAAATATTTTTTCCAAAGTCTTCTTGTATATGTTGCTGATTATGTGATGCTGAGCTCTCATATGTGAATGATGTTTTAAGCCAATCCAATTGTTTTCTCCAACATATTTCGAATCAACCCACTCAACATCTGATTCTGAAATAACAAATGAAGGTCATATATTCAACAACTGAAGAAATATCTTTACATTTGACCTAACGAATATTCAAAAAGAAAATTATTCAATGACACCAAAGTATTCTTTTCTAATGAATGAACAATTCTCGAGAGAAGATTATATGTTTACCAGGACGAGGAGGGGGATATGTGATGCCATGTATTTGCTAAATAATGAATATCTACTCGAATATGACAATATATACTCTAATATGAAGATATGCGATGGACAATTATATATTATGAAGAGGCCTATATCATTTTTCGGGATATAACTGCTAGAGACTTGTCTTGTACTAAAGGACAAGACCTCTAAAACTGAAACGATGCTTAGAACAACCTTAATCTAGTCACCTACACAAATCGACTAGATTCGAATCGCCATTTTACACTAGAATAGTTTGAACTTGTAGTTAAATATACCTTTAATGGTATAATTTACATGTATTTGTAACTCATCTATTAACTAGAGTTATTAAATAGAGCGACGCACCTGTAATCTCTAGAGGTGTGTTTGCTTGTTTTGTAGGAAATATATGGAAGACATGCTTCAGTCTCACTCACCAAGAGAGAGATTTCATGTACTTGTGAGAGATTGAAGAAGTGAATAGAGCATCAAAGATTAGTTTCTCTAATCTCTGTTCTCCGCAATCTAAGTGTGAGTGATCTTGAGTCTACTAGCAATCTCTTCTGCATTACTTAAATCACTCTTTGGTCAAACAATTGCAATAGTTCATTACAGACGCTTGTTGTGTTTCTGTAAAGCTGATCTAAATAACTATCTTTAAACTATCTTATTCGTCTGCGCAAATACTTTTTATTCAGCACCCGAATAACGTATCTCTTTGGTACAATTGAGCCAGAAGAATGAACAAAAGAAAGACCATCCAATATACTATGCTAGTAGACAGCAGTTCCTCGAGGAAAAATAATTTGGCAACAAAAAGAGAAACACTTGGAATGAATTTATTGTAAAGAAATTTTGACATTATTTGCTAGGATATGCTTTTATATTCCATGTTGATCATTTTGCTTTGAAGTATCTTGTGAATAAACCTAATTTATCTAGCCGAATTGCTTGATGGCTTCTATTGTTACAAGAGTTCACTTATCAAGTTAAACTTTGTCAAGGAAAATATCATACTAATGCTGATTATCTTTCACAACTCAGCACAGGAAAAATTGAAGAACCAATTAATGATGACTTTCCAGATGAAAATTTATTTGAGATATCATCTTTGAACTCATTATATTCTGATATTATTATTTATCTGAAAGATCAGATATATCCTGAAGGATATGACTTGGAGAAGAAGACAATATTTCAATATATATTCGCATCTTATACTATTATTAACAATGCTCTATACAAGCTTGGTGCAGATAATCAGTTAAAAAGGTGTCTTGAAGGTGAAGATATTCCAAAGGTTATTCGAGCCTTGCATTCAAAAGATGTCGGTGGACATTTTGCCATGAAGAACACTGATAATAAGATATTGACCACCAAATATTCGTGGCCTACAATGTTTAAGGATGTCTCTAATTATATTCGATCTTGTGATCCATGCCAGAGATTTGGTAAACCAACGAAAGGTATGAATTGGCCGCTGACGCCAATCATACCACTTGCACCATTTGAAATGTGGGAGATTGACTTTGTGGAAAAATGTAAAAGCTGAAACGTTGAAACAAAATGATGCAAAAGCTGTCGCGGCTTTATTCAAATCTACAATTACACGTTATGGTTGTCCTTTCAAGTAGGTCAATGATCGTGGTACCCATTTTCTAAATGATATGATTCAACTACTGACAACCTATTTTTTGATCAAACACAGAAAAACAAATGGGTTAACTGAGAGAGCGAATGGATATTATGCAAGATTTTGAACAAGATTACTGTTGCACATACTACAGACTGGGATAAAAAATTACCCTCAGTTCTTTGGGCATATCGAAACATGGAAAAGATAACAACGAAGCAGACGCTTTATTTTCTTAAATGGTATGCATCCTATTCTACCGATTGAATTCAAGGTGCCAACTTTTCGAATACAAGCACAATGAATAGAAGCAGAATGTACTAACAAAAAGTTGACGATTATTGAAAAACTATCTGAAGCTCAAACAAATTCGAAGGATGTTACAGAGAAAATCCAAGAACAACGAGAGACAAAGCATGATACTCATATCAAGACTATTAATCTTAAGGTTTATGATTATGTTTTAATCTATGATAGTCGTCATCAGAAATTTTTTGGAAAGCTTCATATGAGGTGGATGTATGAAGAATTGCCAAAGATCCAAGTACAAGAGCATAATCCATTGATCTAATCAAGGGAGGTGGCTATAAGTTAGGAAAGTTGGTCCATGTGCCATATTGATGATTATTGGTGGATCCTTTGATGAGTAGGCACTCTCACACGTGCCAAATCAGCTGAGTAAGCATCAACTCTTGTGTATATATGGTGGCTCATTTGGCCATAATTGACATGGAAGCTAAATCTTGGTTTTGGAGCAATTCTAGTGTTTTCTCTCTATTTGTCTTGTGTTTTTATGCATTGATTGGATTCTAACTTAGTATACTTTATTCTCAGCCTAATGTCTGTACTCTGACAGGTTTTCACACGTGTGAAACCATCAAGTACAAGTTTTGATCAATAATGATTGTTCTTGTTAGATTTATTCATCTAGATTTGATCTAAATGCTATCTAATCTTGTGTAGATTGATAGGTTGATCTAATCTAACATCCAATCACACTTGTGGATCTGATTCAGATCTATTCTTGGTCCATTTTGCTATACTTTGAGATGGTATCAGAGCCAAGTACAAGTGCATTTAAGGCATTGATCTAAACTATACCCAAATTGGCAGGTTTTTGGAAACAAGCTAATATTGAGGTAGTGAGGTTGAATGGATAGCTAGAACCATCATATTTGTACCAAATCTTGCTATGGCCTGCAGGTGTACTTTCCCCACGTGTGGGGCCGTACAAGACCTATTTTTGACAGTAAAATTCAGTTTGGTGCATTTTGAGCTTCATACACCCAATTTTGAGTCAATTTAGTGCATTTTTCAAGCTTTCACTTGCATTGTTTCTATTCCATTGATTTGTTCTTGGTTTAGATCAATCATATAGATGTATTAAAGCTTGTTTACAGTACATTGAAGTTTATTCTCTGATTTTTTGAGTGTACATTGAAGTTGAGAGAGAAAGAGTGCTATAAACCAAAGATTAAGGAGTGATTTGCAAGGGGAGTGATTGGAATCCATTATACCTTCATTCTAGATTTGTTCAAGAGTGAAAGGGCCGAGTCTAGAAGCATCTAAATGATAGAAGACACTCTTGGATCAGTCCTCCAAGTGAAATCTTAGTGAATTTCTAAAGCACAAACACTCATAAAGGCAAAATCTACCTATACAAGGTGATAAGAATTGTTGGCAAGTACTAGGAGAAAAATTTGAGATCCAAGTCACATTGTTCACCCCTACTCAAGTGTGTGAGTGTGTTTTTTGGCTTGAATTAAAGTCATAAAGGTGAGTGAGGCATATGTGTTGTGGTTGATCCAAAATTGTCAAGAGATCCTTCCTTTGTAGAGGGCAAGAACTAGTAACTCAATTCTTGACTTTGGTGGAAAAATTGTCTTCTTCATTGTGATCAAATCTTGCTAAGTGGCATTAGCTCTTTGTAAGAAAATATCTTAGTGAGAGAAGTATCACATTTTTGAAACTTTGAATTTCATTCCAACTCTAAAGAGGTAGAGCCATTGGTACTTGGTGGAGTCCAATAGGGGTGAATGAATTCAATTTTTTGAGCAAAATTTTGACATTATATGTATGAAACTCAAATAAGTTCTATTCAACTTTCTTTGTGAGAGTGTGAGGGTCAAGTTGTGATCCCATTGGGAGTCTTGAACATGGAGGAGTCCATATTTGAGTGTTCATGCATGGTTGGGATCTTTGTGAATCTCTAGATGTCTAAATTTTAAGCTTGGTGAAAAATTATTGACGTAGATTGTTATCAAACCATTTCATGTCCATTCCAAATCTCAAGAGTGAGATTCTTCGGGTCAAGAGGGATTCCAAAAGGGGTGATTGGATCTGATCTTTGTGTGTTTGAATCAAATATACATGTCAAGTTTTTGTGATCTAGTGTAGATCCTTTTTTGTGAAAATTAGTGGTTTAATTTGTTGTCAAATCAAATCAAATTCAATCCAAATCTCAAGAGTGAGATTATTTGTGTCAAGAGTGAATCCGAAAGGAGTGACTAAGTTTGATTTTCAAGTATTTGAAACAAAACTCATACTTTGTTCAAGAATCTCAAAAGTTGAGAGAACTAGTCAAGAGAAAAGGAAAATCTAGGTGTCAAATCTTTTCAAATCCATTCCAACTCTCAAGAGGAAGATTCATTGGTATTTGTTGAGTCCAATAGGGGTGTTTGGATCTGATTTTTGTGATTTGATAGAGTGCTTTTGTCTTAGTGATCAAAACAAAGGTTAGTTTCCAATTGACTAGGTTGAAAGAGATATGATTCAAAATTTGTGGTCTAGATCTTGTGTAGATCCTTCTAGATTGTTGAATGTGTTCAAATCTAGTTTCTTGAGAGTCACAAATTACATTTTGAAAAGTCATATCACTAGGTTTTACTTCCTCATCATGGCATCAATAGGTGGCAACCTATTGGAGGCAAGTAAGGATCCTAAATGCAACCTTTGTGGCAAGAGAAATCATTTTGTCTCAGGATGCTACAAAATGAAGACCAATCCATCCAAGGAGAACCAAAGCAAGGGGGCCGAGGTGAAGGATGGAGTTTCAATTTCAAAGTGCAAAGGAAAGAAGGATAAATCCAAGGAAAGGTGTTTCCTTTGTGGAAAGATGCATGAGGCTTGGAGTCTCACAAGGACTTACAAGATTTGTCTTCAAAAGTCCATCATCACACATTTCAAACCTTTAGAAGTTTTTCGTTTGGAGGTGCATTGTTTGGTTCAAGATGCAAAGATAAATGTCACTTTCATAGGTACAACCTATATGACTCATCTAAATGATAAATGCATTTATTTCACACGTGGGAACACGCTCCACACATGTCTAATGATGATATGTACTACTCATAATGGTATTTATAAGATTTGATCAAGTTAGCTTTTGCCAATTTTAACAGTTACAACTAGGTCAAAATTGCACCGGCAGATCGGCACAAAACAACTTTTGCAACAGAATGGGGCACCTATGCTTACAAAGTAATGTCGTTTGGACTTTGTAATGCACCAAGTTCATTCCAAAGAGTAATGCAATTTTCTTTTAAAGATTATCTACAGAAATTTCTTGAAAAATGAGAAAAGACCGATGAGCAAAAGTCAGAAATGTCATCAGATCAGAAAGTAGTCAGATCTTTATAGAAAAATGACTTGAAAAATTATTTTTTTAATCATTTTTTGCACAAAATGTGTTAGAATTGTTCGTCGAGTTTTCAGAAGCAAGATCTACCTCAGATATACCCATATTGAGTTGGGCGAATATTCTTTTCACCGGTTACTACATGTTTCTGAGTTAGGCGAATGATCAGCAATAGGCCATTTTGGGAACCTTCGCCGAGCACCTTACTCTCCTCAGAAACCTTCACCGACATGCTAGATGGACCCCTTCGTCTTGCCCCTTGGTTCTTCTCCCTTAACCCTTAACCCTTGGTCCTTAATCCTTGTCCTTTAATCCTTGGCCCTTATAGCCCTTGACCTTGACCCTTGATGCTTCGCTCTTATCTCGTATCCCTTAGCCCTCGATCCCTAACCCTTGGCCCTCAATGTTAGAGTTAGGAGAGCTTCTTTTGTGGGTAAAGACCTCGTGGTTGAGGCAAATGCTTTCATTCATTCCACCTTTGGTCTCAAAGAGGATGTCATATCTGATGCTTGGGTGGGTAAGCTCCAATCCACCACAGTGTTTATGCGTTTCAAGGATGCTTTGCTTCATCAAAAGGTTCTACGTAAAAGAGGTTGCTTGAAGGGATCTACTATTTTTATGAATGAAGATTTGACGCCCATTCAATGGCTGTCACCATCTCAACTCTCCCCTCCTTGTTGTTGCTGTCATAGCTTCCCCTCCCTTCGGTGCTACTATGTCATCCCCCGCTGGTGCCACCTCATCCCCTTCCCACCTTGCGGCTGCCACCGTTTCAACTCCCCTCCCCTTCGATGTTGCTGTCACAACTTCCCCCCACCCCGCTGCTACTAATGACACCTCCATCCTCACTACTGTTGTAATCTAAATGGCAGCTAAGATTCAAACATTGACACTGTCTCAATTAATTTTGGACTTTCTAAAAAGTTTCGAACTGTTTTTGGGATGTGGCAGCTCCAACCGCCGTGGCTGGTGGAGCCTTCCGAAAAAAAAAAACGATTTCCTAAAAAAATAATTTATTTTTTCTCTTCTTTTTATTTTTATATATTTTTTAATATGGGAGGCTTCTCTCATCACGGCGGGTGGACACCTCCCACATACCTTTAACATATATATCATAATATATACAACAATTTGTGTATATGCATGAGGTGAGAGGATTTATGGGGGTGTGCACCCATACATCCTCTTTTGACACACTTTGTAATTGTAAGTTTCTTTTTGTATGGGGAGGGTGCATCCTCCCAAGATTCAAAATTTAGGGGTAAGTGCCTAGGGTTTCGGGTTTAATATTTAGGATTTAGGGTTTAGGATTTAGAGTTTAGGGTTTAGATTTTAAGATTTAGGATTTAGGGTTCAGGGTTTAGGACTTAAGATTTAGGGCTAAGAGCTTAGGGCTTAGAATTTAGGGTTTAGGGCTAAGGGCTAAGGGTTTAGGGTTTATGGCTAGGTTGGGATTTAGCATTTAGGATTTAGGATTTAGGGCTAACGGCTTAGGGTTTAGGATTTAGGATCTAGGATTTAGGATTTAGTATTTAAATTTTAGGGCTAAGGGCCTAGGGTTTAGGGTTTATTGTTTAGGGTTTAGGGTTTAGGATTTAGGATTTAGGGTTTAAGATCTAGGGCCTAGGTCTTAGGGTTTAAGATTTAGGGCTAAGAGCATATGGCTTAGGATCTAAGATTTAGGATTTAGGATTTAGGGCTAAGAGCTTAGGGTTTTTGGATTTAGGATTTAGGATTTAGTGTTAAGGGTTTAGGTTTAGGGTTTAGGGAGAAAAATTTAGGATTTAGGGTTAAGAGTTTAGGGCTAGGGGCTTTGGGTTTAGGGCTAAGGGTTAAGGGTTAAGGATTAAGGATTTAGGATTTAGGGTTTAGAATTTAGAATTTTGGGCTAGGAGCCTAGGGTATAGAATTTAGTGTTTAGGATTTAGGGTTTATATTTTAAATTTTAGGGTTTAGGATTTAGGGTTAGGTCTTTAGGCTTTAGGATTTAGGGCTAAGTGCTTAGGCCTTAGGGTGTAGGATTTAGGGTCTAGGGCCAAGGTCTTAGGATTTAGGGTTTAGGATTTAGGGCTTATGGTTTCAGGCTTAGGGTTTGGGGCTTAGGGCATAGGGCTAAGGGCTTACGATTTAGGATTTAGGATTTAGGATTTAGGGTTTAGGTTTTAGGGTTTAGGGCTAAGGGCTTAGGGCTTAGAGTTTAGGGTTTAGGGCCAAGGGCTTAGGATTTAGGATTTAGTGTTTAGGGTTCAAGATTTATGGTTAAGGGCCAAGGGTTTAGGGTGTAGGATTTAGGGCTAAGGGTTAAAGGACAAGGGTTAAGGACCAAGGATTAAGGGTTAAGGGCCAAGGGCAAAGCACTAAGGGACAATGGTGAAAGGCCAAGGGTCGTTGTACATAGCGACATTTGTGGCCCGATGTAGACTGCTTCCATAGGGGGAGCTCTCTATTTTCCAGCCTCCATCGACGACTTCTCTCGAAGGACTGCTACCTATTTTATGAAGAACAAATCTGAAGCATTCAAGTTCTTCAAGCAGTTCAAGGCATCTGTAGAAAATCATACCCAGAGTAAGATCAAAACTCTACATACAGATGGAGGGGGAGAGTATTTCTCCACAGAATTCAAGGAGTTCTGCAAGGCCAGTGGAATACATCAACAATATACAACCAGCTACTCAGCTCGTCCAATGGCGTAGCTGAATGGAAGAATTGGACACTCATCGAAAGTGCCAAGAGCATGCTGATCCATGCCGCTCTTCCAAAGAAATTCTGGACAGAGCTGTTACTACAGCTATCTATTTGTATAATTGATCCATTATCAAAGCCCTGAATGGCAAGACACCTTATGAGGTGTGGACAAAATCGAAACCATCACTCAAAAATATTCGAGTGTTTGGATGCATCGCTTTCTCTCAGATCCCTGAAGATCTAAGAAAAAAGCTGGATTTTCATCGACTATTCCCCAGACCACAAGGCATACAAGCTCTACAATTTCGATACCGAGAAGGCATTCACCAGTAGAGATGTCATTTTTGTGGAAGACCAGTTCATTGACACAAAGGAAAAGCTGTTGATAAATCCGACCCAAGGATCGAACAACCAGACAATTTTGATTCAAGGATTCAACTACAAAAAATCGACACTGACTCAGACAATGAGTCAGAACCTCAACAAGTCAACCCACATCAGAGGACAAAAGTTCAACCTAGAAGGTCGAATAGGTCCAGATAGCCTCCATCCAGATTTATGGATGATCCGACCTGCTACTTTGTATAGAAACCAAACACCATTTCTGAGACAATGTCTACTTCTGATGCTGACCAGTGGAAAGCAACGATGAACACCGAATTCAATTCTCTGATGGAGAATCAAACATGGACAGTCACTGAGCTGCCAAAGGACCGAAACCCAATTCCATGCAAATGGATATTCAAGGCAAAGTATGACGCTGAAGGAAGACTAAATCATTACAAGGCCAGGCTAGTTGCCAAAGGCTTTTCCCAGATTTCAGATCTTAATTATTCAGAAATCTTCAACCCAGTTGTCAAACATGCTTCGGTCCGTCTACTACTCTCCTTTGCAGCTGCAGTAGACCTTGAAGTCCACCAGGTGGATGTCCAGACCCCTTTCCTCAATAAGAGAAACTCTATATGACATAGCCAGAGGGATACAAACTCAATGGCAAGCAACAACACCTTGTATGCAAAATCCACAAGGCGCTCTATGGGCTGAAACAGTCACCCAGAGCCTGGTTCTAGACACAAATGCAACCAAAGAGACAATCTGGCTAAGACAACTGCTTGCAGACATCAACCTTGCACAAACACTTCCTACAACAATCTATTGTGACAATCAAAACACAATAGCATTATCTATCAATCCGAGATTTCACACTTGAAGCAAACATAATATCAAAATCAGGTATCGTTACCTTAGAGAGAAAGTGCATAGCAAGGAATTAGCATTGGTTTTTTTGCAGAACAAACTACATGGCAGCAGATTACTTCACAAAGGCTCTATCAAAGTAGCAACATCTCAGATTTAACGATATGTTAAATCTGAAGGTCAAGGTTTTTCAGGATCCACATTAAGGGGGAGTGTTAGATTTCTTATGCTCAGTCTTAAACAAATCATTCAAGTAATGAGCATCCTGAAAACCGAAGGCCGACTACATGTTTTGGACCTTCACATTTTTTTCTTTGAGATTTTTTTGTGCCTTAAATGTTTTTAAGGCACCTTTGTCTTTTTTGCCTTTTTTGCACCTTCGCGAAAAACACAACATAGTGGCCAGAATGCCTTGGAATCCATCTCAGGACCACCTTCGTCTTTTTCACCTTTTTTGCACCTTCGCAAAAACAACACAGTGGCTAGAATGCCTTGGAATCCATTTCATGACCACCTTCGTCTTTTTCGTATTTTTCCTGCCTTCGCTCTAGAGACACCCTTGGGATTTACATGCCTTCAGTCTAAGGGCACCTTCAGGTTTTTCGAGTTTTTCCCAACAGTGGCAGACTGACGTTGCCAACTTATCATCAACCCTGAAAACAGCTGGACCGCTAAATATCCCAAGGGCGGTTACCCACTTTGTACATATACAAAGACTAGCGTAAATAGCATTCAATGCTTGTAAGATATTTTTGAAGACACTTGTAAATATATACTACTAGCTGAATCAAGCAATAAGGGTGTTCTTTTCCAATCAAAGTTATCTGTAGCCAGTATTATCATGCTCAGCAAGCTGAAGTAAATACTTCAAGCCATTGTACTCACTATTGATATTAATCAAAGTGCAATTTTTGCCTCACTACTGTATTGCTCATTTGAGCAATTTGTATGAATCATTCTTCTTGAATATTTATGTTGCTAACTGTTGCGTTTCTGTTCCTACATGCCTACGCTCAAAGCTTCAAGCTTTCGCTGTCAGTCATCCCCACGTTTTACAACAGAGTTAAGGGCCAAGGGTTAAGAACTGCCTCGATCTATAAAGGTGGAACTGCAAACTCGGCCAAGATTGTGGGGAGGATTAGTACTGATGCAGCTGTGTGGAGAGAGGTGGTGAGAAAAGCAGCCTAGGTGTCGACTGGACTGCCATGAGGAAAGGAGTGTAAAAGTGAAGCCAAGGATGATACTATGGCATGTGAATGGGATAAAATATCTATGTGGGTGCTTGAGTAAGCATAAATGAATGAGTGGTTGGAAGGTGGCCGATATCGAAGGAGAGAAATGAGTGATCGGAAAGGGTGGTGAGGAAAACGTGGAAGTCAGAGACTATGGGTATAAAGGGTGGTGATCCCATGAGATAGTCAACAACATTGTCCTCCACTATGAGAGTGGCATGTATAACTGTCTGAATGTGCCAGCAGAGTAAGCCATTATAAATGGCTAGCTCATGTGCCTCTCCAAACTATAGTAAGTGCTTCCCATATGAAGTAGTTGGTCCCAAACTATCCGTAGAGGTCCTGGTAACTCCAAGCATGTCACTGTCAAGGGCACGAACACGCAGCTAATCATTGGTATCGAAAAACTCTATGTGTCTCGAAGACGTTTGGGCATTACAATCCCTTGTGAGGAGAATGTGCACCCGCTCTGAGAGTCTGAAAATATCTGGTGAGAGGTCCTCAACAAAATATGAGGACTCTAGTGGAAAGTAACATGCTCCAATAAAAAGTAACACTCTAGTGGCTGAGATGACTGAGAAAATGGAGACGCTAGGCTTGGTGTCTTTCTTCAAGACTACTACCCATGAATCTTTATGTTGCTCGTCCAATGAAGTGACTTTGGAATGCAGCAGGTTCTTTTCCTTTAGTAAGGAGACCATTACTTCTTTCAATTGTGAAAATTCTTGTTTCAAGGACTGGAGATCCGCTCTCATTTGGTCAGCTTCCCAAGAGGAAAGTGTTCAGTTGATTTGGATGGAGTGTAGAGAATGAATGTCGTGGATGGGGGAGCTGTGTGTGTGTGTGTGTGTGTGTGAAGATGATGCGGAAGAGGACGATGATGAAAGAGAGGGAGAGACAGTAGTGAAAAAAGGTGGAGGGGGGGTGCCACGGTAGCAGCAGACACATTGGACAAGGCTGAGGTGGCAGCGGTAGCGAGGGTGGAGGTTGCAATAATAGCGTGCTCCATCCATGAGACGTATTATTTGAGCCTCCCAGTAATTTTTGGTTGTAATTGGTATTTGTATTGTGCTTCAGTGTAATATAGCAGCAACACGTTTTTATTTGTGTACAACGTAGATAAATGCTTGTGGTGATTGAATGCACTTTCATCGTTGTTTGATTGCGCTTGTTTACTCACTCTGATCATAATACGAACGTCTATGACTCTCAGTTTTTGATCAGACGATGGCTATCTTTGACGCTTGAGAAACTCGCGATATCATACTGCTCTTCCATTTATTTCAGAACCATACTTCACATTGAATCTGATTTTCAGTAATACCACACACAAACCATTTCTAATCTCTTTGGTGGACTGTACTCTTGTTTTTAGAGTATGATATAATTTATAAGATCTTGTTGGGCAATTAGAACACTTATTTGAAGATTGAAATAGTTTATTCATGCCTTGTTGCATATGCATGTCGTATGCATAAATTTTATCAACAATTTCCTTTGTTTCGATTGAGAACTGCTGGTACCAACAATATAAGTTCTCTTTCTCTTCATCATCGGCATCTGTGGCATCATCGCCAGCAATTCCTTTGTCTTTATCTTGCATTTGTGTATCAAAAATTATGTCTTCATCATCTCTGGATATGGGGCTCTTTGGCTTCTGAGAAAACCCATCCACAATTGGAACGACTGCCATAGAGTCGGGTGCAGTGGAGGAGTCTGGTATTTGGGTAGCAGCATCCGAAGCAGATTCCTTCTGGACTGCAACTGTGTCAACCTCCATAGCTACAATAGGGGTTGGCTAGATGGGTGAAAGAGAGGTATTTTGCAGGGAGGATTGGCCTTTTGCGAGTAGATTTCTACGAGTTTAGTGAGCTTTTCTGAACAAAATACATTGATCATGACAATCATGGTTTTCTTCGACATTTTGTGCAAAATCAAGTACAATTTCAATACATACAAAACTGTGTTTCCCAAGGCATCCATAAACTGCTATAATTGAAATGCGGTTGAATAATCGACACTCAAAAAATAGTGATCATCACTTTTTGCAACAAGTGTGACACATGCGAGCAGTTCATAGAATACAATTGACACAATCTTAAATCTCCTTTGACACAATTTTTGACAAAACACTCCTACAATTTTTAAGTAATATCATTCCCTGAACAAGAAAAAGTCGTTTCTGACATTCGATATTTCACTTATAGTTTTCATTCATGTGAAGACCAGAAACATCAAATTTGTATCATGCACACTAATCTGTTTATAAGAGTTGTCTTACTTTGCCAAGGCATCTAAAAACTGCTATAATTGAAATGTGATTGGATAATTGACACCAAAAAATAATGGCCATCACTTTCTACAGCACATGTGATAGACGCGAGCAATACATAGAATACAATGGTGGAGACAACCACAAAATGTTATTTTAAAACTGCCCTCATGGTTTGAATAACACTGCAAAATTAACGACAAAACTTGAGAATAAATCTTAAAACTCCACTCTTAGATCTCCATACTCTTAGATCTCATTTGGCCCAATTTCTGACAAAAGACTCCTACAACTTTGAAGTAGTATCATTCCCTGAACAAGAAAAAGTCATCTCTAACATTCGAAGTTTCACCAGTAGTTTTCATTCGTGTGAATACCAGGAACATCGAATTTGTGGTATGCACACTAATCTATTGGTAACGTTGTCGGTGTGGAAATTACTTGACGCAACTCTTGGCGAGTTAATATGGGTTGGTGAATGAACATGTGTTGATTCATGTCCAAGCCTTTTAGCTTCAAAAACACATAGTATAATTGTTTGCAAGGAATGTATTTGCCATCTTGAATAGATTTTTGAAAATCCATGCCAAGTGCAACTAGGTTCAACATCAATGACAAACAGGCCAAAAAAAATAAACTTACTAAAAATATTTTTTTTTTTGAAATAATAAATGTGAGAAATCGGACGAAAAAATACACTTGTTAAAAATAGAAAGTGTGCAAAAATAGACGAGTAATCATTTTCAAAAATGGCAATGCCGAGTAATAGGCTGTTAAAAATAGGGACGAGTAATAGACTTCCGAAAATGACAGGCGAGCAATAGACTCACACGTGTGGCCAGCAATAATAATTTTTTTTATTGAAAATAAACTTCAAAATGAAAGGTCTGAAAAAAATTTACAAAGGGCCAAAACTTCCAAAAATGAAGAGTTGAAGGGCTTCTCTCCCAAAAATCCTACCAAATCTAGGATTTGACCTCTCTCACAAGAATTGCCATATCTCCCTCAATTTTCAGCCAAATTGGCTGCAAATTAGCTCAGATTCAAGCTAACAGTGGGACTACAATCATTAAAAACATAGTCAAAAAATTCGGCCAAAAATTCAGCCAAAATGGAGGCAGACAGACTGCAAAAACTGCAACTAACTAAAATTGGAAAGAAAACACTAATTTGGCCATAACTTGGTCATCATAGCTCCAAATCAGAAAGTCTCAATACCTCCAAGAAGCTAAACAAAAGATATACTGATCTACAATAGGATATCACCAAAAAAAAAAAATGAAGATTAAATGGTCAAAAATTGAATCAAATCTTGCTAGAAATTGAAAAAACAAGACAACTAGCACAAGAAACTCTAGCAAACTTAACCAAAACCACCAAATCTGATAGGGAAAGGATCTAATGCTCTGATACCAAAATTGTCATATGCCAATCTTAGTATTCAAACATCTAATCCATTCATTAAAATATCAAATTACAATGGAAATACAAAAAATCAAGAAACTAGTCAAAATTCAAGAAACTAACCAAATGTAGCAAAACTTCACCAAAATGAGTAAAGATAGAATCCATTATTTATAATTATTGATCATTCACAAGATTAGGCCTTAAACTAGAAAATGATCATAGCTCTCATGTGATTGTAGGCACATGAACCATCAATACTATCAAGAAAGCTCACAAAGAGAAGCTTCAAGATCACCAAACGTTCAAAAATCATAAAAGTAGAATAGCCCCCAAATTAGCACGACCTCAGCTATTTATAGTGGTCCTTTATTGTCTCTAATCAACATTTGGGGCCTTATTACCTTAATTTGGGCCTTACAACCATTATTATAATTCCCCCCAATACAAATGTGGCGTGGTTGTTTGCGTCTTTTATTAACAATTCCAATGACTAGTTCTAGTCTAGTTTAGCTCCATGGCTATTTTGGTAATTCATTATTAAGCTCATGGGCCAATTACATACAGCACATCACACATACACATTCATAGTTCCACTTATGTAAAGATGATTCAAAGCAAGCATCGTAAGGAGATTGTTTTTTCTTTCAGGAAAATTTAGAACCAATCTCATTGGTTTGATGAGGATATTGCCCACTTGCCAAACCCTCTTTATGCAGATCCAATCAACTTCGTATCAGCAATTCACGCTTGCTGTAATTTGGTTATTTGAATGCAAAATGAAGGAGAATGTGACAATTAAAATATGTAGTAGTGCCCCAATAGATCTTGGACAACATGTAATGCATAGAGCAAATGAATCATTGTTTTGCAGACTTGAGCTACAGGAAAAAAGATATTATGCCAAATCCAAGCTTAATTTAGAAGGTTTCTATTCATATTTTTCATCTTTGACAACCAGATTCTGTTTCAACATATTATTTCTCGTTCTCATGAATTTCTGTAGCTATGAAAAAAGGGTCTCGCATTTTATTTACTCGCAAAATGTCCACGCTCTTCTGCAGGAGACTAGATACATCAATTTTAGCTGTCAAAATCATTCTCTCTGTCAGAACACTCTGCTCCGTCTATGTCAAAATGTTCACACAATCTAGATATGCGTGCTCCCACTACATAAAATTCACTACAACACTCGTCGCGATTTGCGATGTGAATCGCGAGCTGAATTTTCTTGTAATTTGTGAACAAACTCCAAGTTTTGTTGAGCCTAATCAACAAAATAGACCAGAATTATATAGCAATTGGTCCCACTCATGCATAATGGGAATGGAAACCTAGGACCATCATTGGACCGAGCATTCAAAACTTCTTTCTAGATTGTACAACCCTTTCGCACCCACTTTGCCTATTGTAGTTTCGTGAACCAACTTCGTTGACCTGTATATCAGCTGCATTCTACCTGGGATTAGTACTTTCAGGTTTGTTTTTAGGTTGCGGACCACACGGCTCCCAAACCCAATCCCGTTTCATCAAAATGGACCCTGCCATGGCAACATCACAATATTAGGAGCCCTATTAGCAGTCGGTCTGACCCAACTGTTGTTTTTAAGTAGGATAGGCTAGATTCACACGACAATTGGTCCTAGTGGTGCGTAATGAGAATAGGAACCTTGTGTTCACCATCTGACCGAGGTGATGGGCTCTCTCAAGACTACAAAATCCTTTCACCCACTTTTCCCTATTGCAGTTTTTTGAATCCAACTTCATCGGACCCGTAGCTCGGCCGCAACTCCTCTGCTCCATTCTGCATGGGATTGGTACATGCATGTTTGTTTTTAGGTTGCCTCATAGCCGGAACAAATGTCTCCCAAACCATCGCAAAGTAGTCCATATTACAAGCCCTAATTGTAGTCGGTCCGACCCAAAAGTATAGTGGAAGAGAATGCTAGTTCATAGGGTCCAAAGATCTACTCAGATGGAGCACAAGCACAAAAAGGAAAAAACTTTTGCACAAGGTCCCTAGGAAAAATGATAAGTTGATCATGTCATCTTTGGGGGCCAAATATTACGAGACAACCAATATCTGTACAACAAATTTGAAAAAAGTTAAAAACGGTTTTTAGGTTCCCAAACCAAAAGAAGCCTAGTACCCAAACCATTAGAGGAGTTCTGAGCTCCAAAAAGTCCCTTTAAGAATTCGTGCAAGATGTAGTTTATATTATTAAAATATTATAACACTAATACTTTTGACTTGCCATAACTTTTTAATCGTAGCTCAGAAGTATGTCATCTAACATATCATTGGAAAGCCCTTGTCGAGCGTTTTCCAATGCACCAAACTTTGCTAAATTCGGACTTACCACTAAAAAGTTATGACATTTTTAGTGTGGAATCAAAATGTGGACTCAAAAAGTTACATTACGTAGATTTCAAATTTGAGTGTTTTGATTGGTCCATGTGTAAGAAAAAATTGAGAAAAAATATAAAATGAATCTTTACAAAGGGTCTTTTTTGGATTCAGAACTCCTCTAATACCTGGGCCCTATCTCCATATTTTCCAAGTCCATCAACGATCTAAACTAGACGTGATTGTCACACACTAGTGTGGGGGTCTATGCTCAAAAAAGTAGTTGCTTGATGTGAACTCCGGACAAGTAAAATAGGGTCTTCAAGATGTATCAACCCACCTTTTTCTCAATCTTACAGGCTGTACTCCTTGCATCAGGTCCCTTGAAAAATTTTATTGCACTTGTCGCGTTCAGAGTCCTAAGCACACAACCCTATTTTGGACATGTCTGTTTAGGAGTCCGACAATACAAAAAACAATTTTTTAATAAAAAACAATACTTAAAAACATGTTTAAAAATGGACCCTAGGTACCCAAACAGTTATAACCCTAGCAACTAAATCTTGGGGCTCTTTTTTCAACGGCTCTTACAGAATTAAAAGAGCACTTCAAAACCAAAAGTCCCTATTTTTTTTCATGTTTATTTTTCTATTCTCCAGTCTCCAATCACAAGCACCTCCACCCTCCAATTTTTGGCCTGCACCTTCCAATAGCCTAGCCTTCTTAGATATACCTTGAGTCGGTAGTGAGGTAGTCTATACTGTACTGAGTGATTGCATTGGTGGATGAAGTAGCAATATACAACATTTGTGCTTCCATCGTTCTCCAAGACTCAGCCATGTGAGTTCACTATTTTTTTTTAATGCTTTTGGTTTCTCAGTTTCACAGTTTCTTGTTGATGTTTGATCTTCAAAAAGGAGAAAAAAACAATGACACTGCCCGACCCATTGATTTCAATATTTTTTTGTTTTTGATCACATTTTTACGGTTTCTTGATCTTTTTGATGCTTGATCATCAAAAAGCATATCTTGTTTAACTATTTATTGTCCCTGTTACAAGACGATACTACAAAACATATTCTCCGCTCACCTGTGAAGATCCCGCTTAATTTAACCTTGTGCCATCTTGGAAGCAGCAGCAGCACCAGTTCTTTGCATCAAACTTCTGAATGATTCAGTCTAAACAAACGCATCCACCTACCGATTGTACGAAGACAGTAATATTATAGAATTGCAAAAATAGGGACACGACATTAAGACGCTTGCATCGCTAAGATTGCTTGCCACTGCACAAGCCACAAGTGCAAAACTAAATAGTACGTTGAAGACGAGTGTCTCAAAATTTATGCATAAGCTCTAGTCAAAAATGTCAGATGGGCCGGAGAAGGGCTTGCGCTGGCGCAAGCCCTGGCCAGACCCAGTGTCATAGTTTTTTTTGTTCTTTTTTATGTTTATATACTGTTTTTTGATCAAACGTGTAGCTAACTTTTTTCCATTGATCAGACAATGGTGGTCTGTTGACAAAAACGGTGTTGTTTTTTCAAATGATAATATAAAAAGGACACGACAAATACTGAAACTGGGCCGGGGCAGGGCCCTGCCCCAGCCTCTGACTGACTAAACTTCCACAATACAGAAGCTCTGCCCCAGACATTACTACTCATGTGTGGCCCGCCAATAGATGCATAGTTGAAATTTTGTCATTCCTAAATGAAGTTCATACTCTTGAGAAACACCTTAATCAATCTGGTCCTTTATCACTCTGGGAACACTTTATTGGAGTTAACATTTGTTTTATTGAAATAGATGATAATGCTTCTTGGTTTCCAAGGGGAGGTTCGAACCTGAGACCAAAGAAACTTTGGATGTCAAGCTAACCAACTAAGACAACCCCGTTGGGTGAAATAGATGATAATGCTTCTTGGTTTTTCGAAGGGAGGCTTGAACCTGGGACCAAAGAGACTTTGGATGCCAAGCCAACCAACCAACTAAGCCAACCCTTGAACTGAAATAGATGATAATGGTGAAGTTAGGATTGATAAAGGTATCGTTAAATTGTTGGAATCGATGGATTTGTAATTCTATCTTTATGATGACACCAAAGCACTCCACACTCGGATTGTCTTGTCAGTGGAGCCACTGTAGAGGAGGTCCGCCGAACTGGCAAGACTCAGTATTGTCTGCAGATGGCCTCTAAGAGTACCCAGATGACACAGTTGTGTTTCCTTCAAGCTCTTGGTTTTTTTGTTCTTTTTGATGTTTACATATTGTATTTCGATCTAATAAGTAGTTAGTTTTGTTTCATTGATCATAAAACAGTGGTCTACTACCAAAAACAGTGGTCTGCTATTCCTTTGAACCCATAGACAGGCTGGTATTTCTTTCGAACCTCTCAAAGATCATATGTGATAGCAAAAGAACATTGAGCATATAAGGACCTTTTAACTAAAATACGAGAGATGTGGAGATATGAGTATGGGTTTATTGATGCACTTCTACGGTTGTGCCAGGTATTTAGCAGCAATTTTCTCTAGAAACTCACAATTGAAAAAAAAGAAGCCAATCCAAACAGCTCGAAAGCAAAGACTAATTGTGGATCAACACTGATTGCAGATGCCATCGCCACCCATGTCCATGTATAAAAATCTATAGCAGTGATAGGAAGCTCAAACAACCACAAAATCTATGACTTTTCTTCCACTATTAAAGTCTTAAAGCTACACAACCTTCGATATTGACTTGTTTGCACGTTAGAGATTTGTACGTCTGTAAATTAAAGCCTCCAAAATCTAGAATCTAGTAGCAATTGTCTTGAACCCCCGACTCTTTTTCTCTTTTACTTTAATGTGATCTCCTGGCCCTGTGTGATGGTTCTTTGGAGCGCTCTCATGTTACCTACAATAAAAAAAAGCACCAATAAAAAAAATAGTCATCTTGATTTCATAAATGTGCTTTGAAATGGCTTTAGATATGTCTCTCTTCGGATATGCAAGTTTTATTCCATTGGCCTATCTGGCAATTGGATCATTATCTAAGCCAAAAGCAACATTGTAGAGATAGACAAGTATGATCAATATCATCTATAAGAGGTGAATTAGATTGTAACATATAACCTAATCAGGTGATGGATGAATAATGGAGCTCATATCAATTGTACGATGCCAACAATCGTAAGTCCTAAGATTCCAAGACCAGGGCAAATGCGTATCATATCTTGTTTGAATTCCCACATTCAACAAAGTTAATTCGATGAATGGCATGGAGCAGAAATTCAATGCGCACACTTGGACCAAACCAATAACAAGTAATGTCACTTTTTAAGGGGTGGTCCGAGTGAGTTATTGTGCTGGGGAAGATTGATAATGGCCACCACAATAGAACCTTCTTCAAAGGATTATTAAAGAAGAAATGCCCATTGGGATATGTGGCTGATTTTGATGGAAACATTACTTGTCACTTCTGCAAACGACATGCAACATGTGTTGACACTTGCTCGTGCATTTTGTAGTATGTGATGCCAAACGATGAGACACTCACTAGGTTAATGATACACTCTAGAAACCATTTACATGATGTGTAGCCCGGGACATCAAAGAGGAGTATTGACAACACTAGACTCTTAGTTGAAAGGGCGGTAAAGGCTGACAAGAATGTTGGATCACGAAAAGTGCAGATGATAATAGCAAGAGATTTGATCCCATCAACTCTAACAAAGCTTGATTGTCTACAAAATGAGGTTGTCAGAGATCTGAAACTTGGAAACTTTTTGGATGAGTTGATTCCTCTTGTCTAGGCATTTCTTTTTTTGAACTCAAAAATAAGTTCCAATTTACGGTGTATAGATTACGTCGGATGGTCTCCAAGACAAATAACACAGTAATGCTTTAGAAGATGGTTTGGACAATCTTCTACACCTAAAGAATGATTGAATGTATGACTTCTTTCATGGTACTAAATTTCTAGGACAAGGTTCTTTGGAAGACCGATGCTTTGTTTTCAAAATATCAATGAAGAGACTTGCTTCAGGAGTAGATCTAGTAAATCGAATGTGACGAACAAGCAATGGAGATTTCAAGACTGCCTGGGTTTAGTTTGATCACACCAGAAGAGTAATTGGATCGTCAACAGTGGCATGCCATGTCTATGACCCAAGGTATATTTTTTCTTTTCCAACCATGTTGGATGAAACTATTTCCAATTTGAAGAAAAACTTGTGAACATGCTCTTGATTTTTTTGATTAAGTGTGCATGAACTATTGAGCATAACTACATGTGAGATGAAGGAAGAGGATACTGAGGCACAAATTCTATTTTTAGACATGCTCAACACAGTCATGGAGCGTCCTGGTCAAGACAATGTGGACTTTTGTGGGTTCATTCGGAACAAAGCCTTTTGAGACACACCAATACATATGTTCCAAAGGGACAACAGACAAAACACAACATATTATGCGAAAATTGGAGGGTCGTCACAACTAGGGAAGAAGCATTGGAACATTACAGGTTAATTAGACAGTGGTGGTGGATAGCAAAAGTAAAGGAGTGTGATATCCTAGCTTTGGATAGTTGCTTAAGATGGTGGAATGTCAAAATTGCTCATTGGGGCGATTTCATGGTGGCAATAAATTGTTTCTATAAAACAAGGCCGCAAATTCTAATTTATTTAAATTTGACCTAAAATTAAAATTGAACATCATGAATTGTTTTCAATATTAGATATTAAAACATCTATGTTTGCATTTGTTAGGTGTTGGATAGCAATGCTATTGCAAATATTCCATGAGCCAATTTATCGGAATCCAAACATGGAAGTTGGCTTGTTGGAGAGGTGCAAAAAGATAAAATTTCTTTGTATCATGCAGCTATCTTTGACATGGCAAATGCTCTTTTGCAAAGTGCAAAACAACATGCATGTATTTCGGAAAAACATTTGGGAGCACCAAGCTTGAAGAATCTAATTGATAGAAGCTCATCAAAGTATCCATTCAAGCCAGCAACAATAGCACAAATAGTTCAACAGGTTGTCACTGGCACTCCAATGTACCACAATAGAATCAATTTAGAGGGGGAGCGAGAGACCATGCGACAAAAGAGGAGGCCTTCCTTGGTTGTGGATATAGAGGATGATCATCATTGCCCATTGCTTATGTGAATAATCATTGCCCATTCCTGATGTGAAAAAGCCCATGAAAGCTTAGGTGAAAGGAATCATATGGCATGATATGAAATGATGGGGACAAAAGAGTTGTTACTATCAACATGGGCCAAAATCTGATTGGATGTCCAGGGGAAAAAACTTTGTTATTTTGCATAATAATGTTCAACTCATATTTTTTCAGTCTATCTTGCATAGTCCTTAAAATAGTAAATTTGTTGTTCTTATGATTCCTTGAATTTAAAAGTTTTAGCTTGTAGTGAATTGTACTTTTTCCCTATTACATAGTTGTTTTGTATTGCCTAAAATCATTTCTTTTGCACATATGTAAAGGTGATGACAGTTTGTTCTTTTGGCTCCATGAATGTTTGATTGATAGTTTATTTGTCCTACATATCATGGTTTTTGCAATGTAAATGCAAGATGTTCTAATGGGTGACATTTGGAAATAGAAAAAACTTGTATGTTATAGTGGGTGAAATGTAATAGTAGAAAAAGCTCGCTTCGAACACAAAAAAGCTCGCCTTCAAAAGCTCACCCACAAAAGCTCACCGCAAAAAGCTTGCCAAAAAATAAAACCCGTCATCGTGACGTTCAGTCTGCATGAACACAAGCAAACAAACTACATTAATATTTAATGCATGATTGTATTATATTAAATTAAATTGACATCAGAATAGATGCAAAAGAATCATATAAGCGACAATGTTTAAGAATAGTACTATCTAAAAATTAAAACATAAGAATCATACAATAATTTTATGTTATTTGTGTATTGTACTTGTGCATATATGCAATTTATCACAACGAGATGAATTACATTCAGATCAGTCTAGCAATGAAGACACTACTCAAGTTAACAGGGTAAGTAATAAACATGCACACTTTTTTGTTCATAAAAGCTTTGTTATTATAAGTTAAAATATTGTGCTAAAGTGACATGTACTTGATTTTTGTTTCTCGTAGAGAAATTGTTTTCAAAATAAAATATGGTGCACATGCCTCAAGTGTGATGGACAAAAGATGCGTGAAAGACGCATTGTTGAAAATCATTTGTGGAAGTTTGGACGAAAAGACGAAGGTCAACCATCAAATTTGGAAGACATTGAGGTTTGTTAATTTTATATAATTGTTTTTTATTATAATCTTCGTCAATCTATATATGTCACTTATGGAATTTGTTTCATGTGTGTAGCCTATACATCAAATGCCATTCCACAGAGTTGATCCATCCATGTTTAGTTACAATCAACGTCAAGTTTTGATAGACATGAGAAAACAAAGAATGAAAAAAATTGAAGAGGTAAACACAATTGGAAAAAAGAATAATCAACTTGATTCTAATGATTATGATGATGAGGTGCAACCCGATGAAGCAATGCACAACATGTTTGAATCTTACTTTGAAACAAATGACAATGATGATATGCATGCATCTTCTAATGAAAACGGAGATCACGAACAATTTGAGATGGATGAAGATGAGATTCTATTATGCAAGGAGGCAGACACTCCTCTATATCCTGGAGCATCCATTTCGAGACTAGCTATGTCAATTCTTATTCTAAACCTTCAAGCAACATACAAATGGAGTGATCATAGCGTGACATCTTTATTCAGGTACTTAACGCATAGCACAACTATTATGCTTTATAGCGTATTTACATTAAGTTAATTTTTTTTCTTTTCTAACAACTCACATTGCTCCTTTTTTAGGTTGTTGCATCGAATACTTCCGAAAGAAAATGTGATACCTAAAATACAATATCTTACAAAATGCCAAAGATGCCCTAAAAGCAAAGGCACCCTGTAAATCTAATCCTAAGGCTACTCGTAAGAGTGATGCACTTTTTGCATTGTCATCACCAACACTTCAGCACTGACTGACGTCGCACCCTTTTCACGCTCATCCCATGCAGCTGCGCTAACAGATTGGACAACGACTGCAGCCACCCACGATCTCTTACAGACAACACATCCACTCTTTACTTTCCACATCTGCACACCTATAATATAATGTATATATATTGGATACCATTTGTGTATTCAGGTTAATGAGGTTAATGGGTGAATGAGTTGATGAATGAGACGAAGTAGATGCCTTGCGCATTGATTCTTGATTGTCAACAATAAGGTTTTATTCCTTTACAGATTGGATAAGCTTTGTAGGGCACGCGGTTTCGTTCGCTATTGTCTTGTGCTCCACCGCATTTTTGACATGTATACATGATCTTAATCTGATACAGTTCTTTGTTCTGCATTCAGATCTATGTTAATATTGCTATGCTTATCATTCATTCTGTCTGATCTTTCTAGTTGTTCTTTCTGGTAATAGACCACTAACATTTAGTCTTGTCTTTCGCGAATCATTCGTGACTAATTATCAGTTGAGCACCGTTTAGCTCTTCGCGATTCATTCGTGATGAATAGTTTGTCTTGCTATTCGCGACAAACCATTCTTCTGGAGCATCATTCATTTATTAAAGTTTGGCTACGTAATCAAGAACGACTGTGATTTCCATCACTATCGTTTTGTTTGTTCTGATAGGCATAGTCATGCTTACGGTGAGAGTCGTATAGTTCGCTCACTATATGACGTGAGGGACATAACTACTAAGTTACATCTTCGAAGAAAATTCTTCACATTCAAGATGTCTACTGGTGATTCTCTTCAGTGTCACATTAACCAATTTAAGAATCTCTTGCAATAGATGGTCGTTGTCGGATCAGTCATAGACGATCAAGACGCAATTATGACATTGCTTTCAAGCTTGCCCTCTACATATGAGAACTAGATAATGATTATATCAACACACTCAAACTTAGCTCTTACTAGAGTTATCACTATGTTGTTGCAAGAAGACAATAGAAGAAGTCAAGACACTTCGTCTACCTCATCCTCTCAAGCTCTATATGTCAACAAAGGCTCTAAGCGACAAAAGCAAAAAAGCTCCAAGAAGACTACACGAATCAGAAAGAGAGTCAAAGTCAAGTACAATCATCAGATCCACAGTTTAAGAAGATGTTTTGTAGGTATTGCAAGTGCAATAACCATGAGACCAAGGATTGCCAAATTCTTCAAGCGAAGAACGCAGCCAAGCAACCTGATCAACAAGCAAACATAGTTTCATCATCTCCCCAGGTTGAAGTCCTCTCCACCTCTCTCTCTCTTTCTAGTTTATTCTAGTTATCAGACTTTATCTAAGAGACAACTATCTACATAGTCTGATTGAGAAATAATAATTTTTTTTGAAGAAAAAATTGGAATTGAAATATTTTTAGAGGGGGTCTATCCGCCGCGGCGAATGGACCTTAATTCAAATTTGTTTTTTCATCAATTGATTTTAAATGGTTTTTTTAGAAATAAAGTTTGTTTGAGAAATAATAAATTTTTCTTAAAAACATAATTTTACATTGAAATTTTTTGAGGGGGGTCAATCTGCCGCGGCCGATTGACATTCCTCCAATTGTTTTTCTTATGAATTTTTTTTTAAAAGATTTTTTTCAGAAATAATGTCTGATTCATTATAAATTTCATTCATCCACTGATGTTTACCTTTTACAAAATCGTAAGAAGTTTTAGTTCTACAGTTTTTGAAAAAAAATAAGATTTTTCAAGAAAAAATAAAAAAATAATAATGGAGAAAGTCGTCCGTCCTCCTCCCCACCCATCTCTCTCTCTCTCTCTCTCTCTCTCTCTCTCTCTCTCTCTCTCTCTCTCTCTCTCTCTCTCTCTCTCTCTCTCTCTCTCTCTCTCTCTCTCTCTCTCTCTCTCTCTCTCTCTCTCTCTCTCTCTCTCTCTCTCTCTCTCATCAGCTTATTCTAGCTATCAAAGTTTATCTAAGAGGGAGGTCCATCCGCTGCGGTGGATGGATCTCCATCCAAAATATCTTTTAATAAATTCTATTTCAGAACTAATAAAAGTTAGAAACTAATTCTGTGGAAAAACTAATTCAGGTTAAAAAATTAATTGAAATTTTTTTCTAAAAAGTTGTACAAAGCTTTCAAACCTTTTTTTGAAGATCCTTAAATCCACTTCCTAAATTGCCATTATTGGAAGGTCTGAAAGTCTTTGGAGGGTTTGAATCCCCCTCCAAGCTACCCTAACCTCATGGCTACTCCTTCCTCAACACATTTTCAAAAATATATATACATAAGATAAACGAGAATAAAAAATGATCTCTAAAAATGATCTAAAACTACTTGAACAAAAGCCTCTCAAATACAAGTTTGGATTAAAATAACATAGATTGAAATGGCTCAGATTATATAGTATTCCTAAGTTGTGTACAACTCATCAATCCATGACCGCATTTCTCAGTTCTGTACAACTCATTAAGCCATGTTACGTTTTTTCTTTTGTCTGTGTATAGCTCATCAATCCTTGCCTACGATTCTTAGTTTGTGACAACTCATAAATCTATGTCTTCAATTTTTATTTCAATACAGTTCACAGAGCCATGTTATGTTTTTCATTTTTCTCTTGTTTGTGTACAACTCATCAATCCTTGCCTACGATTCTTAGTTTGTGACAGCTCATGAATCCATGTCTTCATATCTTATTTCAATACAGTTCACAGTGCCAAGCTACGTTTTTCATTTTTCTTTTGTTTATGTATAGCTCATCAATCTTTGCCTATGATTCTCAGTTTGTGATAGCTCATGAATCCATAGGTTTCTCATTTGTTTCATTGTTTAAGTCCTATTGTTATTCTGAATAAACTTCATAAATATTGCATGGTTGCTTAGCTCTCAGTTTGAACTTTGTATTATAGAAGTGCTAGACTCAATTGTCTTAATTCTCTAAAGACTTCTTAGTTTTTTAGCCTCTCTTTTTGTTTGATAGAAGAGGAGGTCAAGGTACTTTTTTCTTTCTAGCTTTCTAAAATAGAGAGCTAAAAAATCATTCACTTGCCTTGGATCGAGAAGAGAAAACTAGAGCTCTCAATTTCTTCATAAATCTTGGTATGTTTGTTGTTTTTTGGGAGCTTTGTTATTTGCAAATGGCAACGTCAGCTGCTGCTGTTGTGAGCAAATTCTTTTGTGCTCCTCAACTCAAGTGACAATGGTCATCATGCCATATCCTTGGAGCAATAGCGGCATGGACTGAAATACTACACCAAATACTGATAAACGAATAAGCAATTTATTTTCGTCGAGAGCAGCTTGATAGGTAGTTGTCCCCCGCATATACTAAAAAAGCCAAAAAAAAATGTAGGAAGCCATCCGTCCCGCGGTGGATGGCTTCTCACATTTTTTGGATTTTTTTGGGTTTTTGGAATTTTTGGGATGTATTCGAGATTTTTGGATTTTCGGAATCTATTCGAGATTTTTTTTTTTGGAAACAAAAAATGTGGAGGAAGCCATGGGTTTCCACATTTTTGGGTTATTTCGGGATATTTTTGAGATTTTTGAGATTTTTCTTTTTTTGGAAAAAAAATGTGGCGGATGGATTTCCACATTTTTTGGATTTTTTTGGTTTTAAGGTTTTTTGATTTTCGAGTATTCAGATTTTCAGGATTTATTCGAGATTTTTGGATTTTCGAAATATATTACGTTCCTTTGAGGTCTATCAACAAGCAACCAACTTTCATTCTCAATCAAGGCATTATACTCATCCAACATAGCTTTATACCATTCTTTGGAGTTCAATGATTATTTAACATTAGATGGTTCTTCAAAACTAGATAAAGCATAAGAAGTGGTTGAGATACCCTCAGCTTGCTACCCTTTGCCTTGATATGTGAGCCTTGATGGCTCCACTTTTGCCCTTGAAGATCTCCTTAGTGTGATAGGTGGATTTGGTGCTTGCTCCTCCATGAGCTCCTCCTCAAAGTCAAGATCTTGCTCCTTGGCCATCTTCTTCTTGATTGTTGGAGCACTTGAGCCTTCTTCAAGCACATGCATATTATGTTTATTAAATATAACATCCCTTGAAACAACAAAGTTATTCAAGGATTAAGATTGGGTTTCTTTCCATAGAACATCTCACAAGGAGTTTTGCCTTCAATTGCTTTGCAAGACACTCTATTCATCAAGTAGTTTGCACATACAAGAGATTCACCCCAAAAGGATTTGGGCAAACAAGCATCCAATCTTAAAGCCTTAGAACATTCACATAATGTTCTATTCTTTCTTTCAGCAACTCCATTTTGTTGAGGAGTGTAAGGACAAGAAGTCTCTTTCTTGATCCCTTCCTCTTCACAAAAGGCCTTGAACTCATTGGAGATGAATTCTCCACCATTGTCACTTCTAAGAATCTTGATGCTATGATTATGATGCTTTTCCACAAACATTTTGAACTTTACAAAAGTATCAAATACTTGAGACTTGAAAGAAAGTAAGAATACTTGAGTAGTCATCAATGAAGGTTAAGAACATGGATGAACCTCTATTAGATTTGGTGCTAGCAATATGCACATTCACGTGTATGATTTCAAGAGGATGAGATGACTTTGTGATGGAGTTAGGAAACACCTTCTTATGTGCCTGGGATAAAGCAAAAGCTTCACAAACCTTGTCTTCCTTCCCAATAGACCTTGGTAGGCCTAAAGCATACTCCTCCTTGATCATAGCCTCCATGGAACCCAAGTTGACATGTCCAAGTCTTTTGTGCCATAAAGTGAAGGTAGATATCTTGCTCTTCTCGGCCAACATGACAACATTAGTATCCACAAATGCATCCAACTAATAAAGTTTGCTAAGTCTAGTGCCCTTAGCCACTATCTTACCCTTATTCTTGATAAAACATTCATTTGAAACAGAATGAACATTGAAACCATTGTCTACCATTTGGCCAACACTTAGTAGATTTTTTGTTATTGTAGGGATGTACAAAACACCTGTTATGTTGATCTTTTTGGAAGATCCTAAGCAAAGGAGAACGCTATCAACTCCTTCAATCTTACAAGCTTCATCACATGTTGTATAAATAGATTTTATAGGTTCATCATAAGATAAGAGAGAAGAGAAAAACTCCCTTTTGCTAGTCATGTGTGAACTAGCACCTGAGTCGATCCACCAAGGATCTTCTCCTTTGAAGCTTGTTGAAGAAAATATGGACATTATGAGAGAGTCCTCATGTGAAATCTCCTCCTCCTCTTTGATCATGTTGGCTTGGCTTTGATCTTGCTTCCTCTTGAAGCATTCCGAGGCATAATGCCCCATCTTGCTACAATAGCTGCACTTCACCTTGGATTTGTCCTTCTTGACTTTGGTGGTTGATGGAGATGCCTTTGAGGGTCCTTATTGAACCTCAGGCTTTGTTGAAGCCTTTTTGAATGTTGATCCTTTGCCTTTGGACTTCCCTTTGTCTTTGGTGAAGAGAGCTTGGTCATCTCCACCTTGGATGGAAAGCCTATCCATCCTCTCTTGCATTTGGCTCCTTCTTGACTCCTCGGCCACGAGTGTGCCTTGGAGCTCTTCAAGTATGGGTAGCTTACCCATAATTGCATATCCCTGAACCAAATTTTCAAATTCAAAGCCTAGTTCATGCCATATGAGTTGAACAAGCTCTTCATCCTTGATAGAATCACCTATGAAGGCTAGCCCTTTGTTCAATTCCTTCACTTTTAAGACAAAAGTATGTGAACTTTCTCCTAGTTTGGTTCTTAGATTCATAGACCTTTTCAAAGTCTCCCAAGCATCTTGAGCGAAAGTGCAATCTCATATCTCTCTTAAGAGTTCATTTGTAACATTCATTTTTATACAATGTAGTGCAATATTGCACCTCTTGTTGTATTTGGCTTTTTCTTGAGAATGAATAGGTTCATCCTCCTTGCCATTTACAATCTCCATTAGATATTGCATGATCATGATGGATTCAATTCTAAATTTCCATATGGAATAGTTAGTTTTGTTGAGCCTCTCATTAGTATCCAAAAGATATGCATTTAAAGATGCCATCTATTCTCCTAAAAATGAAGGCTACTTCTATTGATTTGATTGAAGATCTACCTTATCCCACTTCTTAGAAACCTAAATAGATCAGTAATAGACTTCCTATAAAGATCTAAGAATGATCTTTACTGCACTTGCTTGATTGAAGTAGACGATACTAGTAGAATTGCCTCTCTTTCTATAAAGAACATAAAAGCATCCAGATGATCTGATCAAGAGTGAATTTCAGCAACCTAATATCCTTCCAAAATCAATTTTAAAACATCTAAATGGAACTTAATGAGGTGCAACACAATCTATTATCCAATCATAAGCAAAAATTGATCAAAATTGATGAAAAAGTGATCTAATTTGATGCATAAGTCAAGCAATGGTTGGAGTAAACCTAAATCACTTTAGGAGGTGTCCTCTATACCTTAGAATAGCCTTGAATAGTCCCCAAACCTCTGATCTTCCCTCTCCTTGAATGCTAAAAAGCCTCCTCTATGAAATCACCTCCAAAACTCGCTTAGAAATCAAAGCTTGGAGCAAGCAAAACTTGTTATCTTGGTAATGTGGATTGAATTCAACTTTGCCTCTGGTTTTAGACACCTAAATACCTACAAATGAGGTCACAAATTACCAATCTCCAATGGATCTGACTCACTTTGAGTTCTAGAATCAATGTTAGATGCTAAGATCCAATCTACACAAGACTTAGATAAAAAATTGTGATCAGATTGAATGAAAAGCAAGGATTTAGCTCATTTCAATATTTAGGCTCTGATACCATGTAAAAAATATAGCAAATAAGGATTCTAAAACACTTGAAATGTTGAGGGAAACAATAGATTATGATTCCATAAAGTTAGCACAAGTTGCACCATCAAAATCCATCAATAATCTATGCTTGAACCTCACTGAATGGCCCAAATCCTTGAAAAAGCCTTCACACGTGTGAAAGTACAGCCTCCCACAGTCTGAGCACTGTACACTAGACCCACATTCAATCATATAATGATTAGGAATCACAAGAACTCAAATAATTATGAACATAGAGAGCAATTGCACCAATATGAGAGAAAAATCATGAAATTGCTTGATTGATTTTGGTGAGAGATCATCACCTATATATACATGATCCATCATGGTTTTGGGCAGGTATGAGTAGCCCTAAACCGGATCTTTCATCCCTAACAAGTTAGGATTGGAATCTTGGAGATCCCTCAACAATGTAAAAATTACCAAAAATAGCTCTTACTTTTTCTCTCTTGTATCTAAGCATGATTTGGACTCATTCCAAAGGTTCTATCACTTAGGTAAACTTGAGAACATCATTTTGAATGGAATCCTATTCTATTTGGCACGTGTGACAAGCCACATCATGACCATCTAACTATTTACAAGTCATATGACCAAAATTATTCAAGCTAGAATTGTGAATTTTTAACAATTGTCACATTTACTGGAGATCTAGGTTGAAAAATGTACATTAGCATAAACAGACTATAACTTGTAGCATAATGTTTTCTACTATTGTAAGCAAACTCAATCAAAGGAACATAATCTCCCCATTGAGATTGCTTGTCAACAAACACATATGTTCTCAACATATCCTCCATAGTCTGATTAGTTTTCTCAGTTTCCCCATCTGATAATTTTCTTTTAGGATAGAATGAAGCTAGTTTATTGGCTCCATTCTTCCCTAAAAATGGACTCCATCTAACCCCAGGAGTCTTTTGCACCACTTCTTATGAAGTTGGTAAGCAAAATTTTTTGGTCATTATTATTAATAAAAAAATTTGCAAAATTTATTTGAGCTACATTTTAAGCACTTAAAAATCGATGAAGAAAACTTAAATTCAACAAATATATATTCATACATAAATGTTTCAAGTATACATATATGTTACTTTTATGGAAATATACCTAATTATAATTAGATCCAGCTGAGTCATCCTTGTCTTGGCCATTGGCGTCGCCATCGGACTCATGTGACTATGATGCATGAGATTGAGACTGTGATACCTACATTCAATGAAGATGATTCAGTTATCTGATAAATGTGATGAGAGTGAAATTTAGATGTCATGAATGTAGTGAAGTTAAAGTATATCTTGAAGCCATATATACCTCAGATCTAGAATATCCATGAATATAGTGCCGAAACTCAAGTGCTACCATTTATATCATTAGCTTCATTTCAGGAAATGCTAAAAATTGAAGTACATGTATTCAAAAACATGGAAATTGATCCATGCAAACGAGTATATATATTACTACAAGACGTAACACCCTGCAGCAAAAGACAAAATATCCAAAAAGATGACATATATACATATTCGAATTTATGGAATAGAGAAACAACGCATGAACAAAAAGAAACATCAATGTTTAGAACAAAAGTTTCTGGGTTGCCATTACTGACTAAACAAAAATAATTCATCACATTAAAAAAATGCAATCTTCTCATTTCTATTTCCATTTGGTCATGATTACTACAATGGGAAGATACGTTCTATCAATTACATAAAAATGAGAGTTTCTTCATTGTTTTTGTCATTTACACTATATCCACCATATTTACTTATAATGTATCAAATACAACAAGTGATTTTGATAACAACAAAGGTGTCATCCGTTGTCCTACAAAAGACATTATCAAATTTGTTAATAAACATCCAAATGCAAATGAAGAATAGATTTTTAGAAATGTTTTGAATTTCACTTTGTCATGCAAAATGCCAGGCACCCCATCATGTCATAGACAAAATTTTAGAAATTTATTAACGATGATGACACATTGGGGATTACCAGATTTTTTTTTGACATTGACAAGCGATGAAACAACTAAATTATGATGGTCAGAAATCCGACAAATAGAAGAAATAGTGAAAAATTATAATATGGATTTCGATTGGAGAAATTATCCAATTGAATGTTCATTGATATTTGTCAAGAAGTTAGAATTATTTATGAAAGAAATCATTCTTCCAAAAAGAGCAATGTTAGTATGAATTAAACATTACATGTTATGATAGAAATTCCAAAATTGAGGTTCTGTACATGCCCATATCATGCTATGAGTTAAAAGAAAAGATGTGAAAAAAATTGGAAATGAAATCGTTGCATTCATTTCTACGAAACTCAATCTAGAAACCAAAAAAATTCGAAATTCCATTAGATCCAATCAAAAAACAAATATATGAATTAGTTGTACGAAAACAAATCCATTGTTGTCGATCAACTTGCATCATCAAAGGTGATAAAAAAAGAACAAAGATCTGTAAATATGGATTTCTATTCCAAAAATGTTCGACATCAACTGAATTAGACACAAAAACTGAACGTGACTATACTTCCGACCTAGATATGAAGATCGTAACGTAGTACCTTATCATCCGGTAGTGCTATTGTTATTGCAAGTGCACATGAATTTGCAATGAATTACAAACACAGGCTGGTCATATTACTTATTGAAATATGCAATGAAATAAGAGCCAACATGGCCATTGAATTTGAATATAGATGACGCAAAAAAGATCAAAATATCCCATACTGATGAAAACGTGTTAAAATTAATATCTAGCTACATCTTGACAAAACCAATATCATTGCCAGAAATTAGTTTCACATGCTTACAAATCCCCATTATCAAAAGAAACGAAGCTATTCAATACGTAGATAGCTCTTCTCCAGATCTACGACAAAAATTTATAATAGTATAACAATACAATACTATTGCATCCAATTGATATGAAGCTTGTGTTTTGGCAAAATCACACAGAAGGCTTTTCCCAAGATCAAGCATCAAGACAAGGCATCCATTTGAACTCGTGCACTCTGATGTTTGTTTCTCTTCAAGGCTAATAACTTAAACATTTTGAGTCATTTAGGAAAATTCCCAAAAAAATTTCCATTCTGAAATAACATAAAGTTAGTTATTACAATTCCGGTATGATCTTCAAAATCCCCTTTTTGAAAAGCCCATGCAAAGCAATTTTCAGGCCCATGCAAGGTTAAAGGTCAAGGCTCTTCCATGGTGAGTGAACCGGTCCACCACAAAGCCCTAGAAAAAAAAAACTCTAACTAGCCAAACTAGCTACGCAATTTTGTCCAGATTTGAGTCAAACAACAATTGTAAAAAACGAAGCGCATGTCATAATCATGATTGAATTTTGTATTCAATTTATCTGTTTTTTGTATTCGATCTATGTATGTTTCATATCGTTATTTTGTAAGTTAAAAAAATTTGCACTTTGAAAAGAGACATGAATAGCATTATTTATGTGTTTAGTAAACATAGAAATGTGATTTTCAAGAACGTATCTGTAATTAGATAGTTAGTAATTACAAAAATGTGTTTTGTGATTTTTTTAGAAAAAAATATTTCAAATGAAAGCTGATGAAGAACAATGTCAAAATTGGAACAATTAGTAGCTGATTATATCTTGTAAATAATTTTTAGTGCTAATGGCAATGTTGTTCAATTGAGTTTGAAAGGAAAAATAGAAAGTTATTCAAAATATCGCTAAACAATGAATAGGTAACTGAACTAGAGATATGAATTTATATTAATATTGGGAATCAATAAAATGTGCCAACAATTTTCAAATATAAGATCGACGTTTCAAATACCGATATTTACGCGAGAGCGATGGACGACTGCTTAAGTTATTACAAATTCGTATTTTCTGAGATCTAAACATTTTGATATAGACTTTTTCTAATCTATCTGCACTTGAAGAGACATTAATAATTTCTAATATCCGAGCTTTATAATGATCAGAAAATTTGCCGCGAGTCTTGTCGTAGGTCATCCCTTTCGGTGGTCTATGAGCATGTTGTCGCATGCGTCTATCAAAATCTGTTGTTTGGTCAATGTAAATTGATTTGCCTATTCGAGAAACTATTTTGTAGATTGTGAAGAACTGCCTCGTAGGCGTTTTGGTGGCTGTGGCGGTGTCAGATCCTGCAAAGAATATTCAAAATTAATAGAATTTTTTTAAATGTTAGAAAAATATTTATTTAGAACAAAAAAATAGCGTTAATTTGCCATACCTCTTTGCTAGAAGAAGATCGTTGTGATATCGGTTGTGGAGATTCGAGATTTATCACTTGTTATTTGTTAGTTGCAAGCTTGTATTTACATTTGTGTATAAAATACATTGTAGGCAAATTGAGTATTAAAATGATTAAAAGACATGAACCTGATGCGTGTCAGTTGTTGTCTTAATCGATGTGTTAATAGTTTCTTGTTCTAAGATTTTCAAAACGTTTTCAATTGTGATAGGACCGTCTGTTAGTCAAACTCCGGTGTCAGAGAGGTGGCCAAGTTGACTCCCTAAGTCTGTGTTGATAGCATTTAATTATGCTCGAGACATGGTTTTCCAATTTGAAAAAGCAATGTTGTAATCGAAATATAGGTTACGAATTGCATAATAACTTTTGTTAGAATGTGCTTTAAAATGTTGTATCACCATCCTATTCGTCTTGATCAAATCCGGGATCGGAATAGAAAATAGTTTATAAAAGTGTTTCAAAAATCCTGAAAATTTGAAATATGTTATGAAAATGATATGACTTTCATATGTTTGATGTAATAAAGTAAAAGAATAGAATGGAAAATAAATAAAAGAAAATAGAAGTGATTTGTTACCTTCTATAGGATCTCTGTGATGTTCATGTACATAGGTTTCTCTCGCACATTTTTGTGCTGTAATATACGTGCTCATAGTATAACTATTTTAAAACCCATCTTTGTATTGTTCGGATCGATTCCGCAAGCATTTAACAGGAACATTTGTCGCGTCATAGGATAAATTTGCAATTCTTCAATATCTTCAGATGTCAAAGCTTGCGATTTTTGAGTTTCTTCTTTTAGTTTTCGGAAAAGCTTGTGAAAGTTTTCATCATAAAAGTAGTTATTAGAATTAAATTATGAATTTCGAATAGTTACAAGTATTATTTTTTTAGGTATTTTATTTGAGTCTCAAAAATGATTCACGATATTTATAACAATGTACCTTTTGAGCCTCTATAAGTTCTTGTAGTGCCTTATTAGATCTCTGCTTTCAAGTAGAATTGGAAAATTAGAAATAAAATATTTTGGATATAGTATTTCTAAAATAATGAACAATCAAGTAATGTGTTACAAACATTCAGATGTTGTAGAATCAGATTATATTGTCAATATTAATTACTTGTTGGATTTATAATGGCTGGTGTTGGATTAAAATCTGCAGGTGTTAGTTTGCATGTGAGAAATATGTGTTCTCGTCTTGTCACTCGAGGTAACATAACATAAGTTAATCCTGGACAGAAACTATTTCAAATATCAATTATTTTATTGTTACTGATTGTTATGCCTTGGGATTAATGAGCCGTAATAGCGTATGCTAATGTTGAAGAAAAAGTGCTTTTGTAATATATTTTAGAATTGTATCTCATTTTTCTAATAGTTGATGGCATACTTTTCATTTTTTTGTCAGATCCATCGATTGTTATCATGATAGAATCGATTTCATTCATTTGATTTGAATGCGCAAAGTTTTGAATCGTTCTGGTCGTTCCATTAACTATTCTGTTTGTTATGTCTAGATTCGCAAGAACCATGATCTTTGTATTCTTTTCAATTTGGTCTAGTTGATGAAATGACGAGTCTTCAAGCCATGATTTTAATTCTAGATTGTCTGATGCATTTGTCTTGACTGGTACATTTATGATGTTTTTCTCTTCGAAGAGTTTCTGTAATGCACATTTGTTATATCTTTTGACATTTTCTTTATGTGTGCATATTATCATCACGTTAGAGCTAATCATTTTGAGAACTTCTTCTTTTGGAATAATTTGTTGATTCAATGTATCATTGATTTTTTCTAATTTTGGCTTTCTAAATCTTATCGTGTTTAAAAATTAAAGATATAAGGCATTTGACACGTGTTGAATCGAATAAGTCAAGTGGATCTGAATCGCCATTTTCCAACATAAAGATGTGGAGATGTGGATATCGAATGTAAACTATCAATTTTATATTTACATATTGCTGGCAATTGTGCATGACCGCCTACTAACAACAAGATAAAATTTTGGAAAGGCAGACGATATGGATTTGATTTTACTTGATTTATTTGGTGTATGACAAGTTGTAACGTTTGAGCAGTCATTATTGACATTTCGTCGATAATAATGATATCAGCACTAAAGATTTTTTTGTAGCGCACATTAGTAGGCATCAAATTTCGTATATAGAGAGCATTAACAGGGATGAAAAATAAATTGTGCATTGTCAATGCACATTTACTAAGCCTAGACATAGCTGCACATGTTGTGGCGCACAACAAAATAGATTTGTTCATTTTTTCAAGCGAGAATGTTAGGTATTTTATCAGATGCGTTTTTCCACTTCCTGGTGTACCTGATAGTACAAAAGTACTTGACCGATTTGACATCAAATCGAAAAAGCAGTTTCTTGTTCTATTGTCAATGAAAAATTTTCAAATGATTGAAATTCATGTGAAATACTTGACATATCTTTTGTATCAGTTCCTAATGATACCTGAACGTTATTTTCATAATTAGATATGACTTGAAATAACGGTTCACACAAAAATGATTTATATTGCAATAAGATATTTACAATTTATTGTCATTGTTCATTTTGAAGCATTTGTTTATTTGAATAATCTTCAATGTATCACTCAATGTCTTTCTCATTTCGAATGAAATCACGCAATATGCATTCTGTATAATACGAGCGATTACTGTTGTCGGGGCTCAAAAGTTCATGCTCTTTTAGAAATTGACATTTTTCTAGTAAGACATTAAAAAAAAAATCTTCTAATGCAGGATGATAAGCTGTAAATCTGATTATTTTAGTATTTTTATACAAATAATGTCCTAATTGATCCATATATATTTCTTTTTGGAAATTGTTTTTTTTTCGCGATTACAATAAATCGTCGCCAATACTCATAAAAACTCATGTTTTCAAATTCTTTAGGTCTATACGTGTAGTCTTTGGTAGTCCAACAGCTTTTCCTTTCTTGACCATAGATTTCATGGCTTTGAAATTGGGATGTCCCAATCTCTTATGCCACAGATCCTTCTGATGGACCTTGGTCTCATAAGCAATATCTCAAATGTTAGCACTCTCCCTAGAATCTAGTTTGTACAACTTTTCAATTCTAGATCCTCTAGCAATAACTTTATTTTCTCTTGAGATTATACACTTGTCAACATAAAACTTGACATCCAATCCACTATCAAACAACTATCCTACACTAATGAGATTTTTGGTTAGTCTAGGTATAGAAAGTACATCATGCAAACAAAAAGATTTTGATGATGATGCATACAATGGAATACTACCTATTCCTTCAATTCTACACTCTACATCATTAGTAGTACTGATTGATCTTTTTGCACCTAGATGTGGCATGAGACTTGTGAAAGAGTTTCTAGAACTAGACATATGGGAACTAGCCCCACTATCTATCCACCAGATTTCTTCATTCTTGAAAGAAAAATATGAAAAACTAGACATCAAAGAATCCTCTCTTTCACTCTCAACACCCTCACACTCTTCCTCATTAGTAAGGTTAGCTTGCTTAGATTGGTTCTTCTTCTTAAAACAGTTTGATGCATAGTGGCCTTTCTTGCCATAGAAGAAACTGTCACCTCTCAAAATTGCCTAGACATGTGTAGATCATGAAAACTACTTTGCATGTTGCATGCACTGATTGCATGTTGCTTGCATGCACACTGAATGACTTTGCATGTAATCTAAACTTTTGCACGACATCAAGATTGAATCTACCTAACTCAAACTCGACCTATTCTAGAAGGTTATGTGCTCAATTCACATACCTTTATGTACAATAAAATATACAATGGAAATAAGATAGGCATGGCCCCAAAACTCGAGATAGGAAGATATAATTGTACTAATCTTCACAATGGAGAATGTAATTTATCTAGTTGATGTTATTCTGCTACAGTTTATGGTTTGCAGATGCTTGAGTACAGTTCTTTATTTGATTGGATTTCCATTATCCTAGGAGATAGACAAATCTATTAAGATGAATGAATGTTATTTTCTTGCATTTGGTGCTAGAAACGAGTGCATTTAACTCAAAAGAATATATGGGATACTCAGAGTTGAGTTTTAATCATTCTATATCTTAATGATTTTCCTAGAGATTCTAGTTGAATGAATTATCATATCTTAGAATTGGATTCTAAGGATAGTTGTACTTGGAAGTTCTTTATGAATTGTCAGCCAGAGTTTGTGGATAATTTCAGATTGTAATTATTACTATTTTTTCTTTAATTTTAATCTCTTAAGTTAGTAATATTCCACTCAGTGATTCATGTAAGTGTTTTGCATGAGGGCGATGTTACTAGCTTGTGTTGAGTGTAACCCAGTTGAGAAAATATATCTCTGAGTGTACTTTTCAAATCATAGAGTGTACTCCAAAATATAGATTAAAAATTGGAAAATTGGTTATCTCTGACTCACTTGTTTGATATGGAAGTCAGACTAAGGATAATGATTTTCTTGGTTAATATCAAAAGTTAAAGGAACTGATCCTGTAATTTTTTTTTTTTTTGAGGAGCTTCTTAGGATAGAAGAGTTTAAGGAGGGAAGAATGTTATGGCCATATTCGGTTAAGGACCTGGAATAGTCCTAATATGGTAGACCGGCCCTCCAGTACTCGAAACTGTTGGTCATGCCGAGATTTAATTCCATGTTGAGGCCTGTTTGTGACTAATTACAAAAAAATTGAGTATTGTGAAACGGATGCCAAAACATTTATATATACTGACTCATAGCTACAACATCAATACCAACACATATATTGTCCGTTCATGACCATTTCAAGTTCAAGGAACAATGATGATCCAAATTGAACCACATTGAGGAGCAAACATCAATAAGAGGCTCACTGGCCCCACAAGTGTCTCATACGTAATGAGGGTGTCTCTCCTATGAAGACACTAAAGAGGAATATGATGTGTAGGCCCTTGGGCAGTCCTTGAGTTTGACGGTTTGTAGCATCAAAGAGAGAAAAGAATGCTACTACTTCGAACTCAACACTTCAAAGTAGTTACATCTGGACACTTGTTAGAATCCAAATGAACCTCATGCAACCTTTTAGAGTTAGACAAGGAAACTATTACATCTTTGATGCCATCTAGATCATTTCCTGTGAGTATAATGTCATCAACATATAAAACTAAGATAATGATCTTCCCATCATTACATTTGTAGTACAATGATGGTTCATAAGAACTTACAGCAAATCCAATGGAAATAAGGTAGGAATGCAACCTAGAGTACCATGATCTTGGTGCTTGCTTGAGTTCATAAAGACTCTTTTTCCAAAAACACACCTTGTCTTCTTCTCCATCCGAGTTTGATGAAGCCCTTGGGTTGGCACATGTAGATTTCCTCTTCCAAGAATTCATTCAAGATTTGTCAAATCAAGTTGGAAGAGCTCCCATTTGAAAGAAGTAGCAAGACATATGATTAATCTAATAGTCACAAGCTTTGCAACAGGTGCAAACATTTCATCATAATCTATGCCTTTGACTTGCAAAAAACCTTTTGCTACAAGTCTAGCTTTATACTTATGAATGGAACCATCTTGATTATATTTCAATCTCTATATCCATTTACAAGTAAGAGGCTTCTTTCCATAAGGTAGATCTACAAGTTTCCAAGTTTGATTTTCCATTAATGCATCAAACTCTACTTGCATAGCTTTCCTCCAATGTTGAGACTTACTGGCTTCCTCAAAACTAGTTGGTTCTTCAAGCATAGTAGTCAAGAAAGTGTAAGGGTTGAGTAGTTGAGAATCTTCCCTTTGCTCCCCTATGTCACTATAAGTGAGCCTTGATGGCTCAATCCTTGTCCTTGTTGATCTTCTTGGCACCCTTGGACTTTGAGTAAGTTCCATTTGGTCTTCATCTTCATGAAGCTCCTCCTCGACCATAGCATGATCCTTCACAAGTTGAGTGTTGTTGGAGGTCACCTTTCCTTTGGCTTGGAGAGATTCATCTAAAAGTACATCTCTACTTACAACAACTTTCTTGGTAATAGGATCAAGTATCCTATAAGCTTTCTTATTTTCACTATAAGCAACAAAGATGCCTTTAAAAGAAGTGGCATCTTCCTTTTTCCTTGTTTCTAGAGGAATATGTACATAACAATTAGTCATTCTATTACATAGAAAGTTTGCACATAAAATAGCTTCTCCCAAAAATGAAATAGGAAGGGATGCATCTAATCTCAAAGCTTTAGCACACTCACATAGTGTCCTATTCTTTCTCTCAGTTACTCCATTTTGTTGTGGAGTATATGTGCAAGTAAACTCTCTCCTAATGCCATTAGTTTCACAAAACTCTTTCATCCTGTTGGAGATGTACTTCCTCCATTATCACTTCTTAATACTTTCAAGCTAGTATTAAGTTGCTTTTCCACAAGAGTTTTGAACTTTACAAAGGACTCAAAAACTTCACTTTTCTTAGACAAGAGATAAACCCAAGAGTATCTTGATTTATCATCAATAAAAGTGACATACATAAGAGCTCCACCATTTGATTTATGTGAAAATGAATGAACATCCCAGTGTATAAGGTCAAGAGGAGAGTTAGCTCTTGTCAAAGATCTCTTGAAAGGTAGCTTATGAGATTTGGAGAGTCCACAACTTCACAAAGCTTGCCACACTTGGATATGGCTTTGGGAAGTCCACTTGCTAGCTCCTTTGTCACCATGGTCTCCATAGCTTTGTAGTTAGGATGGCCTAACCTTTTATGCCATAATTCCACTTGAGTGACTCCCCCCTTGCCATGTTCACACTTCCAACCATCACATTGGCATCCAATTTGAATAACCTTCCTTGCTTGAAACCGCTAGCAACACATTTTTCATCTTTCAAGATAGAACATGCTCCATGCTTGAAATGTACATCTAATCCACTATCCATAAGTTTTCCTACACTCAACAAGTTCTTTGTAATTGAAGGTACATAAAGAACATTGTCTAGATCTACTTTTTTAGATGATCCTAGACATAAAGGAATGGATCCAACACCTACAATCTCACATTCTTGATCACTTGCAGTGAAGATAAATATCTTAGAACTATTGTAAGAAAGTAGCTTAGAAAAGTAGTCTTTTTGGTGAGTCATGTGAGAGCTTGCCCCACTATCAATCCACCAAGTGTCTTGATTAGATGTTTGCGGTGAGGACACCATCAAAGATAGATTGCACTCTTCCTCCTCCTCCTCAAGCACAAGATTGCCTTGATTGTCCTTCTCTTGGGCATTCTTCTTCTTGTAGCACTGAGATGCAAAATGTCCCTTTTTTTCACAAAAGAAACACTTCAGCTTCTTCTTGTCCTTTTTGCTCTTGCCTTTGGAACTTGATGCACCATCTTTGTTCTCCATCTCCATGTCTTGAGTTTTCTTGGATGGAAACTTTTTCTTCTTGCCTTTCAAGGAAAAGTTAACTTTTTCATCACCATCATTCAAAAATAAGGAACTCATCCTACTTTTGATATGAAGCATTCTACTCTCACACTTTGAAGTTTTTCAATACTAGGAAGTGAATGTTGAATAGCAAAGGTTTGAACAAGATTGGAATAATCATCTCCTAACCCATTCAAAATGTTTGAACTAACTCATCATCTTTGATTTTATCATCTATAGAAGACAACTCCTTATTCAAAGATTTGATCCCAAAGACATAATTTTGGGCACTTTCACTACTTCCTTTCATGCTTTGAAGGATTTGATTCCTAAGCATGAGGATCCTTGAAGTATTCTTGGATCCATAAACTGCTTTTAATGAATCCCATGTCTCTTTGGATGTGGTACAAGATGAGATTTCCTTCAAAAGTTCATTACTTACATTCATTTTTATGCAATGTAATGCAACTCTACATCTCTTTTTGTACTTTACCAATTCAACTCCTCCTTGAGGTTCTACTTCCACCTCAAGTACTATGAGTCATAAAGATCATGGAGTACAAGCAAAGACTCCATTCGAACTATCCAATTAGCATAATTAGTGGATGTGAGCCTTTCACTAGCTTCAAGCAAAAAACCACCCATTGCCATTTTTGAATGTGAAAAAGCACTAGAAACTCTTATGGTTTCTCTAAGAGATCTGAACCTAAAGTCTTTTAGCAATTTCAAAGCTTATAGACACAATCCTATCACTCATGAACCAATCTAGAATGATGGAAATTTAGATTCTAGTCTCAATCTTGCAAAATCACTCCTTAATCTATAATCTCTCTCTCAACTTCAACATGCACACAAAAAATCAGAGAAACTCATTTAATGCACCTAATTCAAGCTTAAAATTTAATTTTTTTGGCTGATCTAATCCAAGAACAAATCACAGGAATAGAATCTCTATAGAAAAAGCTTGATTTTGCACTAAAACTCTCTCAATTTGGGTGTGTAATTCAAATTGTACAAATTTTTGAATTTTCTCAACCAAAACCAGACCTGTATAGCCTCACACGTGTGAAAAGTGTTCCTACAGCCCACAACAAGTTCTGGTCCAAAAATATTGAGAACACCTATCAAATCCAATCACTACACAAAATCAGCTAGTTTCCAAAAACTTGCTAATTTGGGCTTAGTTTTGGATCAACCCCATCAATATCAATAAATCCTCTTGTACTTGGCTCTGATACCATGTGGAAATCTGCAAAATAGGACCAAGAATGGATCCTAATCTGATCCACAAGAGGGATTGGATGTTAGATACAATTGATCTATCAATCTACACAAGATTTAGATCAATCTAGATCAATTCTAGGCATGAAAATTTAACAAGAACAATCATTAATGAAGGTAAATGTACTTGCTGGATTCACACGTGTGAAAACCTGTCAGAATATGGACTCCAACCTGAAAACAATGTACACTATGATAGAAACTCAAAACATTCAAAACAACTGTAGACAAATGGAGAGATTGACACAAAATTGCTTCCAAAATCAAGATTGATGTTTCATGTTGATTATGGCCAAATATGCCTCTATATGTACACTTCTTGGAGCTCGAGGTACTGATCATGCATCAGATCTCACACGTGTGAGGATGCTATGTCATATGGTGAATCATCATGCAAAATTGACACTTGGATCAAACTTTCTATTTTGAGCATTTTTGGTCCAATTTCCTACTATATGGAGATCTACTTGGAAATCTTCTAGAAGTCAAAATTTGCCTACTTCAACTTATTCCACACATGTGAGTTGTTCTCTACACATGGGATGTGACACCTAACCAAAGGATGTGGCTCATGCAATCAATAGATTGATGCCATGTGTCATATATCTAGAAAACTAGTTTTTGGCCTTTTTAGCCACTAGAACTTGAATTAAATCATATGTACAACCTATATGATTTTGGTATATGACAAGTACACTACTTTCACACGTGGGAACAGGCTCCACACATGTGTAATCATCCTATATACATGATTTTGGCCTTGACCAGACATAGTTTTTGCATTTTTCACAAGCAACACACATCACCATCTCACGTCATTGATGGTGCTGCTGAAGCTGCCACATCCCCAGCAGCGGATACAAGCATGGAGTCACATATAATCCCACCTAATTCGGTGACAACTCCCCCCATACTAATTACAATGCCAACGCCGCCAATTTCACCACTGGGTCCACAAATTTTGGGAGGGGAGGGAGGTGAGAATATCATTCCCAAAGACACAACAATAGTCCCTAGCAGGAGCAGACCTAGCATGTCCACGTTATTACGGACATGTCTTCATATTTTGATGTTGCGGACTTGGTTGACTTAGACGACGATGACAATGATGTCAAGGCAGATCAGTCGGGGAGAATTCAGCTCCCACCAGCTAATGTCACCACCACCACCCAAGCCATTGATCCACCCATCATTTTTGCAACCACCATCACTACTAATATCATTCATCCATTCTCACCATTACCACCTTCACGTCTCCATCAACCCATGTTTTTTGGACTAGCACCACCTCACCACACCCCTAATAGATACTCAAGTATTTCTAACCCTGAAGAGCTTTCAGAGGCAACCAAGCATTCGATGATAAGCCTATCCAAGACCAGCTACCATGTGCACTAGTTGGTGAGCCAACAGAAGGAATTGGAAAATAAGGTCAAGCAACAAGACCAAACCATAGCCGAGCAGCAAAAGTAGATAAGAGAAAAAGAAAAAGAGACAGAGGAGAAGGAAGTTTTGATAATGGAACTGAAAGCTACAATAGCTGGACAAGCAACAGGATTGAACGAGATCCAATAACTCAAGCAACAAATGACCCCAGATCGACAAATCGGAGATAGATCATCAGCGCAATGGCGGTTGATGCTGCTCAAGTGAAGCTCGAGGACATTCAGATCCAAGCTCCTCAAGCTCCAGCCATAAGAATGGAAAAATACATAAGGCTGATCCAAGAGAGAGAGGCGGACAAGAAAAACTTTGAGTATGCTGCGACAAAATAGACAAAAGTCATTCTCGAGTTTCAGAAACAACTAGGTCTTGGACAAAGTGAACCAATTATAGAACACGACATGCAAGGCCCAAGCAGAAATCTCTGATCAGAAACTCAGGGACGATGATGGAGATGACGGAGCGAATGATTACGACGGGCACGCTCAACAATTAGATGGAAGCTCAGGATCAGACTACAAGAGGACCAAAACTACTTTTGGAACTTTTCCTATCTCCCCACCTAATTACAAGACTCCATCTTATTTCGCCTTCAATTTTTTCCAAACCTTCATACCCACTTACCCAATTTCCCCACCTTCCTCCTCTCAACCCCCTCTAAGCTGACTTCTAAGACCACACCAAGGACATCCTGAGATGTACAAGGCCCAACGGGATGAGTTCCTAAAATAGATTACTTCCGTCGATGCGACGTACAACCTTATTAATCCCGCTCCTACTAAATCCATCACTCCCATGCCAGTTTTGCCAGATCACACTCCATCTGACCTCCTTGAGATTAACACTGACGCTGGAGGATATGATGACTCCCAGGCAAATATGTCAGAAACATGAAGATTTTTGCCATGTCTTGCTAACTTTAATGCAGGCGAAGCTGAGCCCTCAGCAAGTGAAAGGGCCAGAAAAGAGGAGTATTTGGCAAAGCCACAACAACAATGCAAGGCAACCCCACCGGTCGAGCCAAGACCCTATATGGTTAATACACGAGAATCCAAAAAGTTCAAGAGGAAATACCCCCGAGAAATGAGGGGCAAAAAAGATGATATTGATCAGAGCCAGTATTCCACGAGGGCTGAGATCATTGCCACATTGCAACCACAACCTGAATGGTGAAATAAAATCTTGAAGGATAGTAGGAGGTTGCACGAATATCTAAGGGCACCATCCTAGAAGAGAATTGATCACTTTTATATGTTGATCAAAAGAAGAAAGCCATGGCCAACGGAGCAAACACGCATTGAAGTTGTCAACTGGACAATGATCCCAGGGGTTTTAGAAAGCTCATCAATGGATGTCCTGAGGCTACAGCTACTAGATTTTGGGCACAAATATAAATCCAATGCTGATTTATACATGTGAGAGAGTGTCGAGTATTGCAGATCCATGGCCTTTTTCATAAATCAAGAATGCTACTAGGATTGAGGCTTAAACCCAATAAGGATCAACCCCAACATAGCCCTCTAGTCAGAAGATGACCACCAGATGATGGCCCGACTCTATTATAGAGCGGCCCTCATGTCCTCTCACTATGTCACAATGGTGGAAGACTGGAAAGAATTCAGGTTCATCGAAATGGTGCGAGACTACTTGGGCCCATTACCCTTCAAAAGCAAATTATGCTTCCAAGTATTTGAAGCCCTAGGAGAGAAGATGAGCATGAAAAAGCAATCCACAAGATGACAAGGTGAGCAAGAATCATAGAAGGTTCTCAAGCGTCTGGGCATGAATGTAAAGGCCATTGAGAGATCTCAATTTTTGCGAAAACAATTTTGTGGCGAATAAGCACTTGGTTTTATGAAAGCGACAAAAGATCTACTCTTTTTCAAGCACCAAGCAGAAATGACGTCATTCCATATGTGTTGCAGTGGGTCTTGCAACAAATTAGGGGTAGATGATGTTGGCAGATTCCGAGGAATCCCCAAGATGCCGAGCCCCAACTATTCTAAAGAGCACCTCTCACTCTAGACCGAGGATGTCCTTGAGGAAGAAGAGAAGAATGGGAATGAGAGCCGAGAATTACTAGTTAGGATAACAGTTTATTATCATGTGAGCCTCATGGTGAATCCCAAGAGAAGGAATGACCATGTAGGAGCTGTTGGGAGAGAGGGGAAGAAGAATCAATGCTCAGGGCATCTACTTCGTTTATGTCATCTTCTCCAACTCTCTTGATCATCTGATCATCATTATATTATGAATGGTGTCCATAATATGTATATATACATAATATTACAGGTGTGTAGATGTGAAAATACAGAGTGGATGTGCTGTTTGCAAGAGATTGTGGGTCACTGCAGTAGTTGTCCACTCTGTTAGCGCAGCTGCATGGGGTGAGCATGAGAAGGGTGCGACGTCAGTCAGTACTGAGGTGAACATTGGTGATGATGCAAATAGTGGGTCACTCTTACGAATGGCCTTAGGATAAGATTTACAGGGTGCCTTAGCTTTTAGGGCACCTTCGGCATTCTGTAGGATAGTGTCCCCTTCTCGCCTGTCACCATAACCTGTGAAAAAACACAGTGTCGCGATTCTTTCGCCTTTTATTCGTCTGTGCGAATTTGCATGTAAATATGCAGGCTGCATGACAACGTTAGTAAATATGCAACAAGAATGGAGGCGGATTAAAAATGGGATTTAGGAGAGTAGAAGGAGTAAATCCAACATGAGCTAGTATGTGTAGCCACTTGTAATAAATGTAGTGGTAGACCCCTCTTAAATAAAATAGAGTGAGCCACCTTTTGATGGTGACCTCTAGTGGAGGAACTAATTCCACTTGTGAATTATAATTTGTGGATTTGCCACTTAGGCTCCACATAGGCAGCTCTTTGGCTTATTTAAGAGCCCCCCCTCTCTTGTGAGGGAGCTTTTGGATTGTAATGTTCTTGCTCTTGCTTTAATAAGAAGATCTCCACGAGTTTTGAGCCTTCATCTTAGCTCCATGATCATGTTTGTGTTCTTGAGTGAAGCTTTCATGATCTTGCTTTCCTATCTTAATGTAGTTGTGGAACTAGAATAGAATTCTTGTATTAATTGTGTTTGTGGAAGTAGAGTGGATTAGATTCTTGCTTTCTTGTTCTTGATTTGATACAAGCTTCAAGTAAAATAAATAGGCTGGATTTGTGTTGTAGATCTTGCATAATTCCTAACAGTCCAGTTCTTGATGTTCTTGAGAAGCTCAAGAATCAAGAAATTTTTATTTCTTGATCATTGCAGGGCCACTAATCTTTCAAGTATATGATGAAAATTTAGTGGTCATTGGCAATTGTAATGATGTAGACATTGCTAGCAACCCTATGTATACATATTAAGATTTAGTAAAGTGATTTTTGGAGAGAAAGTCAGATCTGGACTACAAACATTTATATTTCAGATGTTGTTATTCAATCGGAATTCTAATATGTTCAATCTCCAATAAATGCTGAGCATTGTCATGAAGCAAAATTTATCATTGACATCTCAAATGATTAAAATGTATCCAAGAATGAAAGTTTTGTTGTGTTGTGAGTATATATATTTTCATTGTTTTGGATCCAAGTTTGTCCAAACATGCTCCAGACGTGCTCGTGGCGTGCTCGTGGCATTTTGAAACTTTTTTGAAAAGCTCAATAAAATTGCCAACAAAAAAAACATGCCCTTCTATAGTCCAATGACATTGTAGACCAAAAAAAGAAAAGAATAGAAAGTGCCAACTGTATATTTGCACGTGCATCACTTCCAAAGGCTTTTTTTTGCTAGATTTGTAGCCATGGGTGCCTACATACAAAATAAATTCAACACGTGATGAGGTTTGGAACGGAATCAAATTTAGCCTTTGTTCAAATTTCGGAAGAGCTTAGAAATAAGCTTGATGCTTTCTTCATCATGTTGTCTCATTTTGTGGGCCATTGACTATTGTCACATATGAGCCATGCATTGAGTTTTATTGGTTTTTTACTATGTCGTCCTCTAGTTGACAAAAATGTTCTTAGCCAAGCTTACAACACTTACTTTGGTTGAGAATATAGAGAGTTCTCATCGTTCAATGTTTGGTCCATTTTTGACAATTTTTTATTTTTACTAAAGCACTAATGCATGTGTCTGTGTGCATGAAATCTTTTGTTGGGGCTTGAGATGAGTATTTTAAATCTTGCATGACTGGTTTCATGAAAGGTACATCGAATCTTGGCCTATTTTATACAAGAAAATATGGTGTACCTCAGTTGGAGGGTTATGTTGATGCTGATTGGGCTAGTAGTCTTGATGATAGGAGGGCACAAGTTATACTTTTGATATTGGTCCTGGTCTAGCAAAAAGCAATTACAATATTGCTTTCTATCAATGAAGCAAAAATATAAAGCACTATATTCAGCAATGGAAGAAGCAATCTGGCTATGACAATTGCTTGCTGAGATCGGTGTAACACAAACCAAAGGTACGATCATTTTTTAGTGATAGCCAAAGTGGAATACAATTAGCCGATAATTATGTGTTTCATGCAAGGACAAAGCATATCAAGATAAAGTATGAACGCACAAGAAGCTTTGTTCAAAAGATGTGGATGTGGCTCATTGTAGTACTGCATTACAATTGGCTGATGTGTTTACGAAATCACTAAGCAAAGACAAATTTGAACATTTTAGAAAAAAGCTTGGCATAGAAGCAATAACTTGAAGTGTAAGAAAAAAGGCTTACCTTTCTATTTGCTTAAAAATTGTGATGGAGTATGTTTTTAATTTGATTAGCTTGTAATTATGGCTTGGCTTGAAATACAATTGCTTGGATGCTTGTGTGGAGAGTCGCTCAGGTGTTTTTCCTTTCTATGATTATGATTATCCAGGTGATTGCCGATTTCGGTATCGGTTTGATGACTTGCACCTATCATTTCTAGGCTTGCCATTTATCGTTGCATATTTGCCTTGGTAAAAATCTTAGTAAATCTTAAAGTTACCATTTACAATATTTCTTACACAAAATTGTGATAAGCCTAGGAGTCTCGATTTTTGAGAATATAAGAATTTTCATTTTGGGCATTTCTCCAAAATTGTAAGATTTTGATTATGTAAAATTTGAAAAATGTTAGAACTGTACTAAAAGGGCACATTTAAATTTTGAGGATGTTGGACAAATTTTGTTTTGAGCTGTCTTTAATTTGTATTAGAAAATGTGTAATATCTTAATTTCTATATAGTTTTTTGAAGGAAAACCAAGGCAATACAGAAACAAGTCGCTACATCATTTTTCATTTTACAAGATTCGGCGCTTTGTTCACATTCATATTGCACTTTGCATTTTCATAGTTCTCTCTATTGTGTTCTTTTTCTAATAGTTGTGACAATTTTGAATATAAAATAATCATAGCACCCAAAACATGAAACATTTGCACAAACATAATTGTAACATGGTAAAAACAAACACATATGTATTTAATCATTTGTGCTTAAATAGATAAGAGAAAAAATAGTATAGCTCCTTGTCTTTTGCTTCCCAAGCTTGTACAACGAATATTTAAGTTTAGTCATGTGTGGGAGACAATTTAGGTAAATAGCATAGACCGGGACACATTTTGGTGAGGAAAATCACATGTTGTAAATGTAACTTCACAGTGATGATCACAAGCATCAGTAGGAACCTAGTCAATTAACGCAAAGAAACATCACACTTGCTATTTTGTGAAGAAATCATTCACTAATTTTTGGTATATATTTTAGATTAGGCATAAAACACAACCTAAAAGATATGTCTATGAAAATATAAGATGCTAAAAATGATGTGTCAACCATTGTGATAATTTTTAAAAAGGTCTAGCTAGAGTAATAACCAACTTGGAATGTTTGAATTAACAACATCTAAGACTTAAATGGATCCAAAAAAGATGAAGAAACTTTTAGCTCTTTTGCTTGATCTATTATGATGCTCTAATTGCATTTCCAGAGCTAGAAAGGAAATGTTAGACATTCACATTTAACTACTGGTAGATTATCTAAATATCAGGTCTGTTTTACTCGATTACATGTAACAAGGAAATACAGCCTCACACACGATAAAAATTAACATCCTAAAAGGGAGATAGAAGGAGCTGCAACTGGTGATGGAGATGATTCAATCTGTATGTAGCCTTTGTTTGATGATGAAACTTTTCTTTCTGAGTTGGTCATCCAACGGGGTCTAGAGGACATCGATGTATTACCACATAATTTAAAAGAGCTAAAACATTCCCAGTACTGTGCCATGTTGGCTTGTCAATAAAATTTGCTTATTCATAGCAACAGTCCCAATTTTGTCTTTGCATGAAAATATGTAGAGCAGCAAAAATGTACAAAGTAGATCCAGAAAACTTATGCAACGGAAGCGCTAGAATGCCTGTGAAAAAAACTTTCTCAATCTCATGAAATGAACCAAGAAAAAAGATAAAGCAGAAGTCGTCAGGCTCTGATAGAAAATCACGAATGATCAATGTAGAAATCTTGCCTCAGAGGAAGCGATTTTTCAAGGGAGCTCAGATCTCCTAGAGCCGGCCCGCGGAGAGGACTTTGAACTTCTTCCTCCGTACCTACGAGGGCCTCATTTGACGTGCAGGCGCTCTCTTCGCAAACTCCAATTGATGAACAAGGCGAAGAGGATCTTGACCTGGCACTTGGCGTGCTATCTCCGTCACAAGATCCTCTCTGTCCCTCGTTTTCCAGAATCTTAAGAGGCATTGAAGAAACACTATGCATGTGACTGGCGTCAAACCCAACTTGGTCTGGATAGATTCGAGTTATCAACTGATCCTTCTGAGAAGCTTTGCATAAAGTATCTTCAGAATGGGAAATTGAACAATGACCAAGCAGACATATATCGCTTTGCTGCGCAAACCCCTCAGCTTCGGAGATCTCCACTGGCGAAGATGCCCATGTCAACGAACTCCTCCCTGAAAACCGAGTCGCTTGATGAAGAAAGCATCTCTCATCTTTTTCTTCACGCTTCAAATCTGCGCTTGAAATCAAGGAAAAGGGACACAAATTACATGACTTAAAGTCCCGTTGCTTAGAAGCAACGTCCTTGGAAACACCACAGACTGCTACTGCCGTTCTACAGCCCATAATGTGGCCGGATTCACTCTCTCAGTATTGATGAGCAATAGACATTACTGCAAATTTTGCTGTACCCAACAATCTTCTTACATGCAAAGGCTTTAATTTTGTCACATACCTCACCCGATCTTATAACCATTGTCACTATCACTTGCACATGAAAACAAACGCTTCTGTCCCATTCTACTCCAAGAAATCGCTTAAGAAATCTCCGACTTATGTGCTTCTGTCCAAGCAGGATATTCCCAATCCTTGTTCCTCGATATGTGCACATGACTCGATTAACCAACCAGAGCCCATTCGCCAATCCGCCCACCTCGCCATGCTTCCAGGGGAAATCCGGCAGCCATCAAGGTCCTTCCGAGCATTCTAGAATGCAGAAGAAAAAGTCCATCGCATCGCTGGGCGTGCGATTGTGTTCGTGCGTGCGTGCCTGCGGTTGCGGTTGCAGGCATGAGAGGGAGCAGGAAAACAGAAGTTATTAATCACGACAACGTAATGTTAAATAGATATACAATCAAAGCCGATCATATCCTCAGTGGTCTCCTCTCTCCCTCTCTCTCCTCATATTACATATATATATACATGTAAAACGTGTCCTCGAGACCCACGAGTCACTCATTTAACATTTGATTGTCTCATCCAATCTTGATTCTCTCTCTTCCATTACTCTATAATCCAATTTTTCTACTATTGTAATAATAGTCAAGGATTCCCTCACATCTTTTGAACTAATATTGATTCTTTGAATTTCTTTTACATTACTTCATAAATGCTATTAAATTTTTATTTTTTGGAACACCACCCGTGTGTGGCCGGGACACTCCGAACCATCTACCCTCACACCACACATGAGGAGACACCATCATTCACTCAAAACCATCTAATGTCACACCAGACATGAGGAGATACCATCATTCATTTTTTGGTTTCAGTACTAGTAAAGGATCCCAGAGCTTTTTTGAATCTAAATGAAATTGAACTATTTGGTGAACAACTCCTCTCCATATAAATTTACTTGCCAAGTGAATTATAATATTCCATACTTAAGGTGTCGTGAAGATTTTGTTTTTCGTAAATTCTTTCTTTACAGGCCAGAGCCGCGACATTGATCCCACTCTTTGTAGAGAGAGAGAGAGAGAGAGAGAGAGAGAGAGAGAGAGAGAGAGAGAGAGAGAGAGAGAGAGAGACATGCCTGTGATTTTGTTTAGAGAGAGAGATCGTTTGTGAGAGAGACAAAGGGATCGTCATATGATGAATTATCCGTGATCCCCACCAACTGCCAGCTCAAGGAAACCAAGAACACATAATTATAGCACAACAAAGCTTTGCTCCAGACCCAGAATATACAGGCTTCAAGATATGAAAACTTGATGCTCATTTGCAATCTGCACCAAGAAGGAGCAGGCTCCAAAGTATAGAAAATAAAGGTTTGATTGACACAAAAAGTCAATCTACTATCAAATGATGCCAAAAAAGTTATCATAGCACATTTCTTGAGTAAGAGTAGGTAAATTTTTGTTCATCGTTTACATAAGAGAACATTTTATCTAGATACTTTTATGGTGGTTTGAATAATTTTGGAATTTACTATTTTACCCTATTGACCTTGCCATAATTTTATATGGAAAGAGTCGGTCTCACGATCACGAATGGAGCACTTTCAAATTCAGAAGACTTAGAAGGCCTCAATCTCAGTGTTCAATCAGAAAATGATATTTGGTGGTTGGCAACATTTCAGGTATAGCAGTTCCTTCGCATAATAAATAGGGATAATCATTTGAATCTGGATTTCATATGGAAATCTTCTCTGTGTTAATATTATGAGAATAATCACATTATTGTATTCTCTTATAGGTGCTGAAAGAAGACCATGACATTCTCTCATGGATATTTAATAGAACATCATATCTTGCCACCATAAAAAATCACATGGAGGGAGTTCCACTCAATATTCCTAGAATTGGCACTTTCAACATTGAATGGCATTTAGCAAGAGATCTGAAGACATTAAAATGTATGTTCAATGTATCTCATGGTGCTAACTCTAAACACCCTTGTTTGTACTGCATGAAAAAACAAAAGACATGACAAGGAGTACATGAATATCAAGAGATAGAGAAGATCCTAATTGAAAACCTGTACTACCGATTCCTCTACGAAATGTTCATATTTGTACATTGCATGTGGAGGTGCGTATTATAGAAAAAATAATATATCTTCACATCTTGTTTGCATGGAATTCCGAGCCATAGGTCTCTGCAAAGAAAGCTATTTCCAAATTAGAGGATGTGTTTTCCAAAGCAGGCTTACATAAAGGCAAAGAATGGAAAAATCTCATTGGCAAGAAAGAGCGGCATTTCATAAAAGTACACAACATGGCGGGACTAGCACAGAAGACAACTATATACTGCAACTTTTCCAATGGTTTTATAGAAGAATCCAAATTCGTCATAATACAAAATCAACGGATTATAAAAAAATTCAAAAAGCATGCAAATTTATACAAGCCAGTAGGCTATAGACACACAATACAATTTTGTATATCAAATAAAACTATTTACAAAAAGTACAATTTAGCAATATCTAATCTGCTTCTGATATTTTCTCCAATGAAAGTTGCAACTTAGAATCATGCAACAATTTTTTTCTTTCGTATGGATCCAATAGCTCATAGTTTTCATGCGTACTCAAATCATCGTAAGCAGCATACAATGCAAAATGAGATGATTTGAGCATGGAATTTACTGGTCCATATCCTAAAATTTTAACCGCAATGGTTTTTTTACAAAAATTATTTTATGCACCTTATTGAAATTATGTCCTCCAAGAAAATGAGAGTGCCTCGATTGCCATAGTCATAGTTTCACCATGTTGATGAAACTTTGAATGGGCAACACTTATCTCATTATTCTTGAAGGACTTCAGATAGTGCCCTAGTGCATGATCTCTTGAAAATTCTTTAGCAGAAGATCTCTGCCCTCCTCGACGAATTGTAAAGTCTTCAAGGAAAATTGTTTCCTGAAATGATAAAAAACAAAGTAAGCTCTAGTATATAATATGACATAACGAATCTACTAGTATGTGATAAGATACAAAAACTTACGCATTCGGCTTTGTCTTCCCTGATTACTATCTCTCCCTCAATATTATGTCCACCTTTCGATGTCAATATTGTGGGTCAATAGACAGTTCGTTGTGGAAAACCAAGTTGATTTTGGATTCCAAGAAACTCCTCCTCAGAAGGTAGATCATCTTCTTTGATGCACATTTCCTCCACAGCCATTTTCAAGCAATCTTTCCCTGAATAAAACTTGTCATTATGTACATCGTCAACAATAGGAAGAAGATCGTCAACATCAAAATCAATTATATCCAAAAATTCATCAAGCTCTTTGCTCAAAATGCAAAGAGTCTCAGCTTCAATGAAGTCAAAAAGATCTGATATATCCGATATTGTCAAAAAAGAGTTATTATCTATATTATAAGTAGGCAAACTGATCAAAGATTTATCAAAAGGAGAAAGGGTCGTGGGTGTTCTAGGGCCTATAAACGATGCCCTATTTTGAGCAGAATCAGAACAATCATCTCAATTAATGCTCATATCAATAAAAAAAATATCTATATCTACAATCTTTTACTTTTCAAACTTTGTACCACTAGAAGAAGCAGCTTCAGAAGTGAAAGGGCCAGCTTCTGAATCGTCAGAAATATTTAGCAAAAGAAAAAAAAACAAAAGCAGACTGAAAATCAACAAATAAGTTATCACTTACGGGTACCAACGGAGGATTCAAACGATCACCAGCTGAACGAACAACCAGCCGTTCTTCAAACGACTGTAGACAGACTACGCCATCACGGCCTACATCCATTCACTAGGACGCAAACGGTATATATGTTACTCTGTACTTCTCCTCCTTCACGACGCTCCAATAACAGATCTACAAATCTTGTTTAAACGACTGTTAATCATCTTGTAAACTGTAATTACAATTAATCAAAAGACTCTGACAGCTATATATATGTATCTGAAGTAGCTAGTTCCTTAGAGTTAGTGAATTTATACAGAGAGAGAGAGAGAGAGAGAGAGAGAGAGAGAGAGAGAGAGAGAGAGAGAGAGAGAGAGAGAGAGAGAGAGAGAGAGAGAGAGAGAGAGAGAGAGAGAGCTAGAACTATAGCCATTGTTTCAAAATCTGTAAGTAGGAATATGCGCTTATTAGTGCTACTGTATTGTGTTCTGATTCTCTCTTTTATATAGATTCTTCAATTATTACGTTCTTGATTGATTGCAATTGTCTCTCTCACTCTCTTGCACACAAACACGGTTATCAGAGACAGAGGATCGCATGGCTGTCCAAGACGCCTAATGCTTTGCAATCCTACTATTACAGCAGTCTTAGACTCCTGCTCTGATAACCCAAAAGGACAACAAGCTTTTGATTTTGTTCTCTAATCAATGGTCAAGGCCATAGAAGGGGAGATGGAGTCAATTGCTAAGCATAGCACATGGGACTTAGTGGAACCACCAGTTGGTAAGAAACCCATTGGTTGTAAATGGGTATACAGGACTAAGTACCATGCAGATGGAAGTATAGCAAAGCACAAATCAGGATTCGTGATCAAAGGGTATGCACAAAGTAAAGGGATCGACTATGAGGAGACCTTTGCGCCAGTATGTAAGTGGAATACCCTAAGTCTACTTGTTGCTTTAGCTTCACATTTCGGTTGGCCTTTGCATCAGATGGATGTAAAATTTGCTTTTCTAAATGGTGAGTTAGAAGAAGAGGTGTTCATAGATCAACCTGAAGGCTTTGTAGCGAAAGGATAGGAGAATAAAGTATGTCGCTTGAAGAAAGTACTTTATGGTCTTAAACAGGCACCACGTGTGTGTGGTACAGTAGGATTGATGCCTACTTTCATTATAAGGAGATGGTAAGAACACATTCTAATCCGAATCTTTATGTCTTGTGATTTGATGGTATGGTTGCTTTGATTGCTCTTTATGTTGATGACTTGATTATCATGGGAAATAATCAAGAGATGATAGACATGATCAAGAAAGACCTCATGGAACAATTCGAGGTGTGGCAAAAAGGACACAAAGTGGGTTTAACATAGGTGAAGTATGTCAGAGAGTTGCTGCACAGGTTCAGGTTGCAGGATTGCAAGCCAGTGAACACTCCTATTGAACCAGGTAAAAAGCTTTTTAAGCTTGACAAGTCACAACCATTTGATGCTACAATATATAGGCAGTTAGTTAGGATGGAGCTTGATTTACCTTACCACAACTAGACCAGATATATGCTATGTTGTTGGTGATGTAAGTCAGTTTATGCCAGCAACTATGGAATGCATTGAAAGACAGCTAAGCGCATTTTGCGTTATGTGAAAGGCACTTTCGATTATGGCTTGGTGTACAGGAAGCATGAGGGTTTACCTGAGTTATGTGACTATGTGGATGCAGATTGGGGAGGTGATTATAATGATCGTAGATCCACCACAGGGTATGTATTCCAGCTTTGTGGCAGTTGCTTTTCCTGGTCTAGTAAAAAAAAAGTATAGTTGCTTTATCTACAATAGAAGAGAGTATAAGGCAATGTGTAGTGCAGCACAATAAGCTATATGGTTGAGGCAAATTTCGGATGAAGTGGGCATGAAATAGGAAAATTCCAAGACTATACATAGCAATAATCAAAGTGGCATTCAGCTACTAAAGAATCCAATGTTCCATGTGAGAACCAAATACATTGAGAATCAGTATCACTTTATACGTGAGAGGCTGCTGAGTCATGAAATCCATGTTGCTCATTGTAATACGGACAAACAACTAGCTGATATTTTCACTAAGCCACTTGTTAGAGAAAAGTTTGATAAATTTAGATCAAAGCTTTTTGTATTTAAAGTTTGTTGACTTTAAAGCTATGTATATGACTATATAAAAAGTAGATTCTACTTCAAGAGAGAGAGTTAGAATTAAAGTAGAATCATTGTGTTATTGTACTGTGATCGGTTGGCCTTGCCACAAGGTGAGTCAACGGGACACGTGTCCTGTCGACAACAACCTAGGCCATGCATGGGTTGCCTGAGTGAAGAACTATATATACAATGTATTTTCATTTTGAGAAATACAGTTGCTACGTGAGCTTGGTGTGGAGAGTGTTTTTTGTCTGTGTTACTGTGTAGCATGATCTGTGTTCCTCTTCAAAGTAGATTCTAAGTGCTTGTGTAATCATGTTCATCAAAATCGAATTTCAAGAAATCTGAACTACGACGGGTGGATGCATTTGCACTTGTCAAAATTGACGAATTCGGTGTACATTTTGTTTGAATGCCAATTTGAAAATGACATCTTTTATTTTTGTTGTTATCAACAGCCTCTCCAACATCCTCCACACCCGTAAGAATATTCGAGTTGTATGCTGATGCAGATGTATTATGAGTAACCAGATCCTCGACATCTGTTAAGATATCTGAGTTATACACTGATCTTGATATATTACGACTATGAGAAATATCTTTGATTCTTGTCAAGATATCCAAGTATAAGCTACTTGTCAACGATCTTGTTGGATTGCAGTTGGCGGATCTGTTTTCGACATCTTCTACACCACTTACATAATCTGAATTATATACTGATCTTGTCGACATTTTTTGGATGCTACCCCTTTTTGAACCACCAGGCTGGCGGGCCAACATTTTCTTGATGTTGTTCTTTTCTGAACCATTAGAATAATATGTGAAGCACTCACCTAATGGTTCAGTAAATGATACATGTTTTCTCTTTTTAGAGTGCAAAGATAGTTTTGACAAACATCAAATCATTGTTTGGTTTTGTTTGTAGAAAGGGTCTTCGTCATCTGCCATGGCATTTACAATATTTTTTTCTGTTGTAATTGAGGTCAACTTCATGATAACAGGCAAGTTTTTTTCACTAGGATAGTGGCCTTTGAATTTAGCAATGCAAACTACTACCCCTTGAAAACTATACAATCAACAACGTCATCAATATTGTATAATAATGGACAATTGGCAAAAATGAGTTCATTCATGTCAACAATATTTGCATTATCCCACAAGATTTTTTTTGCAATGGGATCGATGGAAATATAGTTGTGAACTTCTCCTAGGCAATCAAATTCACCGTGAGGGTATGGCAAGGGACAATCCATTTTAAACACCTTTGAAATAAGGACCACACTTTTATTCGTACCAACTTCTCTGAAAAAAACATGTTCCATTTGATTCAGCAGTTAAGACATTTCCAGACGCAACCGCCTCTTTCCGAGAAAATAAAACAATTGGAACATCTTTTCTTGAACAGTCCATGTAGTGACCCTGAAAAAATAATATAGATACACTTTACGTTAGGATTTGCAATGTTATTGAAAGTATAATTAACAATATTATGAAATTATAATAAATAGTGCCAAATAGCTATTGAAAGTCAAATTAGAAAAATTATTATAAAACTGTAACAAAATTATGAAACAATAACCCTTAGACCTTGTCCCTTAGCTGGTGGCCCTTAGCCCATAGCCCTTCCCCTTGTCCCTAGGCCCTTAGTGCTTCGTCCTTAGCATTAGCACTTGGCTCTTAACTCTTAGCCCTTAGTCCTTAGTCCTTAGTCCTTAGCCCTTAGCCCTCGTGCATTAGCCCTTACCCTTGAGCATCAGTTTATGACTAATCCTGGTGTAACACATTGGAAGCCTCTTATCAGAGTCATGAGATATCTTCGAGCTACTATGGACCCTTGCATTTGTTATGGAGCAATCGGCAATGACAAATTCAATTTACTCAATGGTTACACAGATGCAAGTTGGGAAGGAGATGTAGACACTCATAAATTCACTTTCGGATTTACATTCTTCCTCAGCAATGGTCCAATTTTTTGGAACAGTTGCAATCTGATAGAAAAATGATGATTTTATGTAGGATAAAAATATAAGTTTATTACAATATATTTCATGAAGTTTTCTTACTCAACATAAATATCTAAGTTTAATAGAAAGAAAAATTCATATTTAGAAAATGCACAATTGAGCTAGAATCTCTCAAAAGATGATGAAGACATGAGGATACAAATGCTTTGCCAAAAACAAAACTTTTATCCTAATCATTCATAGCTCATCTCTTCTTCTTGTTCTTTTGTGGTGAAGGTGTCATTGGACTGCATAGATTTAAGCAAATATCTCAAAGGATTCTAAAACTAGAGATGAATTTTGATAGGTGCCTCATAATCTTCTCCAAGGAATGATAAATCTCAATGGTGCCTAGAGGCTATGCTTTCACCTATATAGTGTAGCCAAACAAAAATATTCACTTAAAATGTGTGTGTGATGTGATAATCCAAAAACAAGACATCAAATTTAGAAACAATATTATTTTTAGAAAACCAGTGCATGAGTCTTAAAAAATGATACCATGTAATGGATCCAAATGTATTGCGTCCTCATGAAATGTAGATGACATATGGCTTTTTATTTCCATTATAGTATTTGAGCACATAGAGACATCATGAGAATGGTTGTGTTTGCACAATGGGATGTCAATACCATTGACATTCCCTTCATTCCTTCAATAAATAACATAATGTCCAAGTGACTAAATCTAAATGAATTTAAAATTGAGGACCAGGTCCTACATTTGAATTACAAGACTCATAACTTGAACATGTGATAGGATCGTTATTACACATTATAAGCCCAAAGGGATGGTAGAGCTTTCATAGAACTTGTCAAATAGTATGTGTGGCCCCCATTATGCCATAGAAGATAGGGTGACAATTGCACATTGTAACTCGGGGAATGGTAGAGCTCTAGTAGAAGTCATCAAATATTTCATATATAGATGTGACTATAAACTATGCACAACAAAATAGCAATGACTGAGGATGAAAGAAAAAACTATTTAACCTTTTTGACTTGCAAGGCTATTTCATTTAAAAAGAATCTTTGTAATATCATCATAAAGGTTATAAAATTTCAATTTTGCCTAAACTTCAAGTCATCAAGTATTGCATAGGTGGATGTTAATGTAGATGTGACTATGTAAACTATGCACAACAAGATAGCAATGGTTGAGCATGAAAGGACAAATCTATTTAACCTTTTTGACTTGTGAGGCTATTTCATTTTAACATCATCATAAAGGTTATAGAATTTCAATTTTGCCTAAACTTCAAGGTATTTTCCTCCCTTTTTGGCAATATTCTTCCAAATAAATAATCCAGTTTTGGCAGGTAGTTTCATTACAGTAACAAAGGGCTTTGAATTGGACTTCACATACATTGAATATGAAAATAAGACTTTATTGCAATGTGTGTTATGTCATCATTAAGACACCTTATCATTTTGTCTTGGAAGGTGAGAGATTCATGTCACATTATTAATGCTTTGCAGAATTACTACTTATTTAGACATACTTAATATAAAATCTCATAAGCATACTTGCAAAAACATAATCTTTTGTATGTAGTTGTAAAGAGGTCTCAATTCCAGGAGATTCTTTAATAATGTGATTCAATATGACAATGAATACTATAAGCTGTATGTACATTTATAAAAGATGTAAATTATGGTTTGGCTTCGACTTTTTGGAAGTCTCTCTCTCTCTCTCTCTCTCTCTCTCTCTCTCTCTCTCTCTCTCTCTCTCTCTCTCTCTCTCTCTCTCTCTCTCTCTCTCTCTCTCTCTCTCTCTCTCTCTCTCTCTCTCTCTCTCTCTCTCTCTCTCTCTCTCTCTCTCTCTCTCTCTATGGAAGGTCTATTGAGAGAGAGAGAGAGCCTATTAGAGACATTATTGCATGTATGCTTCTCCATTACGTGAATCATCACATGATTATGCTATATTCCATTTCAAATGACAACTTTGAAAATGACTTTTACCATTGGTAAAGGTCACCTCAAAGACCATTCACCCACAATAAAAAATTCTTGCAATTTTTTTGAAACTAAATTAAAAATTCATTCCACAATGGTAAAGTCCTCTCCATGGAATTTACTTGGTCAATAGGACTTAAAATTCCATAACTAGAAACTTACATCCCCATATTTTTTTATCACAAGCAAGAAAAGTCCAACCGATGCGATAAATTCATTTATCATTGAGAATGATGGCTGAATTATTTTGGAGACACATTTTACAATGTGCTGATTAAGGGTAAGTTATTTTTCTGCTCAGCATTTTCAGAAAGGAACGATCTTTCTATACGCTTTAATGGTGTGTAATTTTCAAACTTATGTTGTGCCCAAAAAACTTCTCAAATGGCCATTATCACTACTTCAAGTCACTAGAAAGACCATTTCTCCAAAAATATAAAAACTTGTGTACTTTAGGTTAGGTTCTCTATATTAAAATCTCTTAGTTCACATTGACACATAGTGTCTCTGCAAGGGTACATGCTCAAATTATACATAACTTCTCTCATCAATGTTTTTTTAATATATCTTATGTATGGGAGAATGGACTTTTTAGTGATCTTTCATGGTGATAAGGGTGTCCTTTTATAATTTCAGACTCATCTAACTTGAGAACAACTATCAACTTGTTATTGACATTCTCATTTGTAATACCGTAAAAATTTATGATGGATGTTAATAATTGATTAATGTCAATAAATAAATTGTCGGAATTGTTATAAGCTAGACTTTCTCCTTTCGCGCAATACACTTCATTGATATGAGATGGATTACCAACTATTGTCTGCATACCTTGGTTTAACATGTCTTTTTTTTTTTTAAGATGAAATGGTCGTGGGATTGGAAAGTTTTTAATATTTACCTGTGCAAATGCCTCCTTTATATCTTAAACATTGTTGCATATGCTTCCCTACTGATGCTAGAAAAGTCACATGCCCCCTGAAGCAATGTAGTGTCTAATATTTTTCCAACTTCATCCATAATGCTATCAGTAATTGAAGCCTTAATATTTTTTATTTTGTTATTATTTAACATTGATTTCATAGATTTAGAAGTCAAGATAGAGCCTAGTGAGTTTCCAATTGAAATCTCATCGGCCAAATGGTCTTCAACAACCAATGCTTATCTACATTGCAAACATAATGTTCTTGAAAATGTCAGTAGAAATTAGGACACTCATAGTATTCACAGCAGTATATAATAAGCAAATCAACAGAAAGTTGAAATGAATAAATAACAAAATTAGTGATTATGAATGAATTAAAATGTTCAAGCAATATTCAATACCAAATAAGCTATAACTTACTTGAATGCACGGATTCGTCTTTTTCTATGACCTCCTCCGGATGATAGAACACATATATCCTTGTTTACCAGTCTTTTCCTCTTGTTGCTTCGGACCGATCTGTTGAGCACATCCATATCTTTAACAAGAGACAAATATGAGATACGCATGGATTGAAATGCAATTTTTATCTCATCATTACTAGTTGTATAATGATGCAAAGAAGATTTCAACCTTTGAATCTCCTCCTTGAGCATCTCATTTTCATCCAAACAAGTATTCATCTTTGTAGATTTTTCTTCAGAATGCAAGGGAGAACCAATTTTCTACAAGGATCAAATGCTTGAGGAGTGACAATGGTCGAGAGTACATATCTACCAAGTTCAAGGCCTTTTGTGATGAGCATGGGATCAAGAGGGAGTATACAACACCAAGGACCCCACAACAAAATGGAGTGGCCTAGAGGAAGAATAGGACTTTATGTGAAAGTGCCAAATCCATGAGGTTAAGTACGAATCTTTATAGGCCATTTTGGGATCAAGCTTTGTTGTGTGCTAGTTTCTTGTGCAATAGGTGGCCGAGTGCTATTTTGGATTGAAGGACACCTTTTGAGATTCTATTCAAGAGGATTCCGAGTGTCAACTTTCTTAGAACTTTTGGATCCACATGCTATGTCAACATAACTCTTTATGATAGGACCAAGGCGGATCCATCTTCAAGGAAAGGTATATTTGTTGGATATAGTGAGGTGAGTAAAGCCTACAAGGTTTACATTCCTTCTACTAACAAGGTGATTGTTGGTAGAGATGTCATTTTGATGAGGGGAACATTCCAAAAGTATCTTCAAGTATTATTGATGGTGATGTGGATGGATCTAACATTCTTGATGTTGATGGAAAAGATCCTACTTAGATGGTGATGATGATGGACCTTTATCAAGTCAAAATCCAAGGAGAACATCAAGGGAAAGACAAATGCCTTCAAGGCTCACATATGATGAGAAAGATAGGCAAATGGAAGTGACTCATTTTGCTTTTCTCACTTGCTTTGGTGAATCTTCTTGTGAACTTGACAAAGACATCATACACTTCATTTTTTCTCTTTAGTAGATAGATCTAACAAAATCTACTAAAATCATCAATGAAATCTACATACATCTTAGCTCCACTATTTCTAATTGTAGTAATTCCATGAATATCCAAATGTACAACTTGAAAAGGCTTTGTAGATCTAGATGTAAATCTTGTATAACTTAGTCTATGTGACTTTGATAGAGCACAAGACTCACAGACATGATTGACACCTTTTAAGGAACTTGGAAGACCAATCACAACTTGCTTTCTAGCCATTACCTCCAATGACTTGAAGTTGAGGCACCCCATCCTTGTATGCCAAACCTCTTGAATAGGTATTTGCTCTCTTGCAAAAAATACAACTTGGTTAGCAATAACACAAGCATCTAGTTTGAACAACTTCCCTTGTCTTTTACCTTTTGCAATCAAGGTATCCTTCCTTTTGATCATACAAGCATTCCCAAACTCAACTTTGAGGCCTTTACTTAGCAATTGACTCACACTAAGTAAAATTCTTGGTAATAGATGGAATGAACAAAACATCTTCCAAATGAAAATTACTATTTGTAGAGAGAGATATAGGATTTGTGCCAATTCCTTTGATTGCACACTCATCATCATTGGCCGTGTAGATCACTCTATTATCATCTCCATATGCAAAGAAGTGAAGTACTCTTTGTAAAAAGTCATGTGGAAACTTGCTCCACTATCAATCCACCATGGATCTAGATCTCCATCATTGGCAAGCATACATGAAGACATCACAAAAGCGTCATCATTTTCATTTTGAACATCCAAACCATCCTCATCAAGAGTAAGATTACCTTGCTTGTCTCCTTGATCTCTCTTCTTCTTGTAGCACTCACTTGCAAAGTGTCATTTGACGTCACAATAGAAGCATTTGATCTTTGATCTATCTTTCTTTTGCCATTTGAAGAAGCCTCCCCTAGATCTTTCCCTTTAGACCACTTAATTTTTCTTTTGCCCTTGATGAACATAGCCTCCTCTCCAACTTGAGATGTTGATGAAGATCCACCTCTTGCTTGAAGCCTATATCCTTCATTGATCAAGATCTCTTGAAGATACTTCAAACTTGGCTTGCTAGCATCTCCTCCAAACCTACAACAATATCCAAAACATCATTCAACTCAAGAAGTGATTCCATCCTCACTTTCCACAATGAATAGCTACTTGAGGTAAGCCAATCATTGGCTTCCAACATGACTCGACTTGATGTAGCCTATCATTGGCTCCCAACATGACTCCACTTGATGTAGTCATGTAGCAGTGACTTGATCCTCTCTTTCAACTGGTTCCAATGCACAAAGCACTCCTTTCAACAACAACAAATGCCTTCAAAAGGAAATCACAAAGATATGAAACTACTCAATTCTCTTCTTGCACTTATACAAGCAAATCAACACATAGGATAGTGAAATCTTGATCAACCTATGATCTATCCTCAATCTAATGACTCTTTCCATTTCCTAAGATTGAAACACACTCAGATGAAGTTCAATAAACTCACAATGTAGAGATTCAATCAAAACTAGGATTTTGACGAAATCACAAAAAATTGAATATTTCAAAATCTACATACAATTTCTTAAAACTTGATATGCAATCTTGTAGCCACCACTTAGGCTTTTCCAATGCTCTAAAAATCTGCCAAATCCAACATGTATGTTGAGAAATTAGAATCGATAAAAAATATAACTCTAAATTGAATTTTGATCTACAAAATATCCAGTCTACATATGCAAGAAACTCGATTTTGGTGTAGAATCTTATCTAGCATGCTCTAACATTGATATCTTCTCCAAATCATTGATAGATGTGAATGCCTCCTTCATAATTTTAAAAACAAGCTTTGATACCATGTGAAACATTTCAGATCAAGTAAGATCTAAATCCATAAAGTGATCTTGGGTTAGAGAGATAACATATCACCAATCTTGCCAATGTAGAAAAATCAACATCTACTCTAAGAATGAGATGCAAACTCTAATAGATCTTGATCAAACATGAAACAAAACATTAAATAATATTTATGTCCTTACAATAACAGTAAGCTATTGTATTTCACTCGTGTGGATTTGAAAATAACATTTATTGAGCATTCTACACGTAGAATTGCACGATATCACAAGTATAGTGCACAATGGATAGTAGAACCCAAACTCCATAGGTGTATCACAAGATTTTTCATCTACCATATGAAATATTTCTAAAATAGAATTAGCATACTTTTCTTGACAGATGAAAGTAGATTGAGAAGATCTAATCACTTCTATTCCTAGAATGTAGTGCAAGTGACCAAGATCATGCACCTCAAATTCCTTCTTAAGAGGACTCTCGATATCCTCCACATCTTGATTGTCAAGAGTTTATCATCCACATAGATTAGCAATATGGTAACATCATTTCCAGAAAACCTATAATAAAGTGAATGATCATACTCACTCATAACAAAGCCTTGATAGAGTAAAAAAGTGTTAAGGTTAGCATACCAACTCCTCGGAGCTTGCTTCAGGCCATACAAGCTCTTTTGTAGAAGACATACATGATTTGGCTTTGTAGGTTAAATGTAGCATTTAGGTGTGAAATTTCACACGTGTGGAGTGCCCTAAAGTGTTTGAATGATCTCCTAAGCAAGCTTATGCACTTGCTGATGGATGCTAGATTGATTTCCAAGATCTAGACCAAAAAACTAAGGCATAGAGGCAAAGATGGATGCTTATGTTGATAACCAAAGTACATATGCATGAGAGAAGATGATCCTTGAAAAAACTAAGTAGAATTAAGCTCCTCTCCTTGGGTAGAGAGAGAATAGAGCTATTTTGGATTTGGGTAGAGAGAGAATAGAAAACAAGCAAATCTCAACAAACTCAAGTTTTGACTCAAAACTCAACTTATATTATGATTCACAAATGAAGTACATATAAAACCCGTGGAGAATCCTCCTTGCATGCTATTGGACCCCTAATTCTAGCCTCTCTAATGCTATTGGATGAGTGATGCATCCATCCTTCAATTCTATTGGACCCTTCTTCAAGATTTCTCGATTCCTATTGGACCCTTTGACCAAAGCCAACACTTTGACTTCATCACTCATCAAACTACATTAATACAAGTGTCACAGACCTATTTACTAGCCTACATAGCTCGAGTTTTCATCACAAATGATTTTGGCTCAATAGTGGCTTTACATGTGGATTTGCACAACTTGCCATCTATGCCAATTTTTGGCCCTATCACAAAATCTACACAAAGAAGCTTGACATAAAACTTTATGAAACCCCTAAGACTAAGATATATAACTTTTTACAATTTTGCCATCGGGTTGCTCCATGTACACTTCCTCCTCAAAACCACCATTCAAAAATGCAGTTGTAATGTTTAATTTCCATAAATCCCATCCATATAGAGTAGCAAGAGAAATGATGACCCAAAAACTGAAGTGTGACAGATGCAGGAGCCATGGAGTCCCAACAAGAAAAATGAAGTATTGGGAAATGGGTGCCAAAAAGGAAAAAATGTGAGAAGTGAGTATGGGGGTGCTGAGATACTCAAGTGTGACAGATGCAGGAGTCACAATATCATGTGCCATGCGTGTTGCCTCATCAGTAAGTGTCTTTCGAAATAATGAATCCCTACGATGAGGCATTCTAGAGGGATGTGCTGGACTCAAGATTGCATGAGATGCAACAATTATAGATCCAAGAATATCTTGTATAATCATCTACAAAAGAGAAAAAGTAGTTGGATCCTCCTTTGATCTTAGTTGATGAGAAATGAACACCAGTGTGTACAAGTTCAAATGGTTGCTTTGTCTTGATACTTGATCTAGGAAAAGGCCTTCTGTGTGACTTTGCCAGCACACAAGCTTCACAAGATAGAAGCGCCTCTGACAGTGTCTTTGGTAGACCAACAGCTTTTCCTTCTTTGACCATAGATTGTATGGCTTTGAAATTGGGATGACCCAATCTCTTGTGCCACAAAGGTAGAACCTTGGTCTTATAAGCAATATCTGAAATGTTAGCACTCTCCCTAGAATCTAGTTTGTACAACTTACCAATTCTAGATCCTCTAGCAATAACTTCATTTTCTCTTGATATTATACACTTGTCAACTTGAAACTTGACATCCAATCCACTATCAAACAATTGTCCTACACTAATGAGATTCTTGGTCAATCTAGGTACATACAGTACATCGTGCAAGCAAAAAGATTTTGATGATGATGCATGCAATGGAATACTACCTATTCCTTCAATTCTACACTCTACATCATTAGCAGTATAGATTGATCTTTTTGCACCTAGATATGGCATGAGATTAGTGAAAGAGTTCCTAGAACTAGACATATGGGAACTAGCCCCACTATCTATCCACCAAACTTCTTCATTCTTAAAAGGAAAAGATGAAAAAGTAGACATCATTAATGAATCCTCTCTTTCACTCTCTACACCCTCACACTCATCCTCATTAGTAAGGTTAGCTTTCTTAGATTGGTTCTTCTTCTTGAAACAATTTGATGCATAGTGTCCTTTCTTGCCACAGAAAAAACACTTGATCTTTGACAGCTTCTTCTTGCCACTGGATGTTGCAGCTTGTGAGGACTGATCCTTACCACCTTCTTTGGCTTTGTCCTTCTTGAAGTGTTGTTGTCATTTTCCCTTGCCTCTTGACTTGTTTCTGATGAAGAGTGCTTTGTCATCTCCACCATCTTTAATGAAAGTCTGTTGATCCTCAGCATCTTGTTCTCTTGCCTGCTTTCTTCAGCAACAAGAACACCTTGCAATGTCTCCAAGGATGGAAGATCCTCCCTGACAGCATAAGTCTGCACAATATTGTCCATTTAGGACTACTTGAACAAGTTCAGTGTTCTTAAGAGCATCACTAATACTAGCTAACTCTTGATGAAAATCCTTAACTCTCATGACATATGATGAAGCACTCTCATCTACTCTCTGATAACTTATAAATATTTAGTTTTTAAGTGTAAGCAATCTAGAAGTATTTTTGATTTCTTAGATTGTTTTTAGAGAATTCCAAGCTTCCTTGGCAGTGGTGCATGTACTGATCTCTCTTAACACTTCATTAGTAACATTCATTTTTATAAAATGAAGGGCAATTGTGGTTCTTTTGTAAAATGCTGCAGCTTCATTAGGTGTAGCAGGTTCTTCTTCAGTTCCACTCACAATATCCATTACATCCTATAGAATCAATAATGATTCCATTTTGTTCTTCCAAATTGCATAATTGGAAGATGTTAATCTCTCACTGTGCTCTAAGAAATGTGAACCAGATGAAGACATCTTCCTGGTGAGGAACTTTTAGTAATGATAAAAAAAAATGGAGTTGAAAGGATGTTGCTTGCTATCTCAATCTAGGATCTAACACAGATGTTGATCCACCTTATGAAATCTAGCTAAAGATGTGAGAACAAATTCTCAATACAGAAAATCAATCTATCTTGAATTTGAATCTTGCTTCATTCACAAAAGAAGAAGCACATGCAAGTAAGAAGTCTATCTCTCCCACGAGTTTCAAAGTACTTATAGACTCTCTAGGAACTTACTTTCAACTCAAACACAATAATATGTGTGAAATAAAAAGTATAAGACGTCAGAACACTCACTTCTATCCAATTCTACTTGATTGACAATGAAAATAAATGAAAATGGTGAAAAAGACAGATGTGTGCTCACTTTGGCATATCCCACGAGTTGATTACCCTCTCAAACTCTCTGATTTCCTAAAACTCTTCTAAAAACAAATCAAATTGATTTAGAAGCAAGAGCAACACATTCTACTCTTCAATACCTATCCAACAAGCTATAGAACATCAAATTTGGATCATTCCTTGACAAGTAGCACTCATTAATGAGGGTTGATTTCACACGTGTGAGCTCTCTGTCAGTACAAAGCTCCACTGGATCAGATCAGCCTTGATTTGATCCACTTATGGTCCACAAATTGCTTGTTTCTCAGCGAGTTTGAATCCCTCTCCAAAATCCAAGTTCCTACAAGCAAAAACACTGATGATCTAATGTATACACCCTCACCTCTTCAAAGCATGAAGCTCTGATACCATGTGAAGTTTTTAGCACGTGTGAACTTCACCACACACCCTACATAATCTTACTGAGGTGTTGTGATTGCACAAGAGTGATCAAAGAACAGTATGCTTGAAAAATCTAAGGCAAGAGCACAATGGCATACATCTGATAAAAAAATCCAACTCTTTACTATGAGAAATGAATGTCATAAATAATTCTAAGTGTTCAGTATGGGAAAAAAGGAGGCTGCTCTCGGGTTGAGAGAGAAAATCAGGCATAGAAAACTCGGATAGAGAGAGAGAGAGAATGAGTCCAAATCACCAAAATCTCAATATTCAAAATGTGGCAAAACATGCCCAGCTTTTCCTACATGAGAGAGACTCAAATTCCTACAGTGGAGTTGTATAGAAAGTCCACTTAACTAAACTAATTCACCTACCATAGATCCACATGTGTAACTGCATGCATGTATGTTGCATGTACTGCATGTCAACTCATAAAACTGCCTAGACATGTGTAGATCATTGAAACTACCTTGCATGTTGCATGTGGCTTGCATGTATACAGTAAAACTTTGCATGCTATCTAAACATCTACATGTCATCATAATTGAACCTATCTAACTCAAATCCGAACTACACTAGAAGGATATGTGCTCAATTCACACTCCTTTTATGTACAACATGAATTTTAGTGGAAATCACCATGGACATGACCCCAGACTCGAGATAGGAAGATAATATTTTAATAATCTTCACAATAGGTGCTTCTATTTTAATCAATACACAAAGTATGAAAATGTCATCCATGCATTCAAAATGCATTGTATTGCTTGTACTGAACGAGAAAGAACAAAATGTGTTAGGGAAATAACAAACATCGATTGATGACTTCATGTTCTAAACTATATTATCTCATACATCGCGCGATATCAGGAAAAATACATAAAAAATAGTTAAATATGTGAATGATTTATATAGCTTACATGAAAATTGCACCCCCTTGCAAATTCTCTCTCTCTCTCTCTCTCTCTCTCTCTCTCTCTCTCTCTCTCTATCTCTCTACTACTTCCTCATTGTTTGACATGGCTAGTCTAAGGGCATCACGTAGCCAATCAAGCATCATATCCTTGGGTAGAAGGGAGAGGTCATGTGGGTATGGTTGTCTTCTATGCCCTCTCTTGAGAGTGGCTCGAGCGGTTGTTCTACGTTTGGTCTCTTCATATTTCAAAATCCACTTTTGTATTTCTTTGCTATTAAGAATGCAAAACCTATTCACCTTCTCCTTGAAGGACTCAGTCATTCTCTTTATCGTTCCTTTTCTCTGAGGAACCTCCCCGACAATACATTCATCATCAAAGACAAGGAATCAAAGGACCATTATGAGCAAGGAGCTCCATGATATAAACCATGGATTCTTGCACTAGCCATCCTTCTACCATGCTACCCTTAGGCCTTGCTCTTTGTCTTACGAAGCCTTTGATATTTTCATGTTTAATTGAGATTATTACTAGAAAAAATCTAGAGAGATTAAATGTTTAAAAAACAACACTGAGCCCAAACATATGATGTACCTTCATGGCATGGAGACAACAAGCCCATCGCACAGAGGGTGATTGGTTGGAAGGTATTGAGTGTGGCCCTCATAGACCATCTTTCGACGTGCTTCCATCTAATATTTATTATTGGTGTAATTTCTTATTGTAGATCAGTAGATCTTTTGTTTAGCTTCTTGGAGGTACTGAGATTTTCTGATTTGGAGCTATAATGACCAAGTTATGGCCATTTTTGTGTTTTCATTCCAATTTTAGTTAGTGACAGTTTTTGCAGTCTGCTTTTTTCCATTTTTGGTAGTTTTTTGGCCGAATTTTATGACTATAACTCTATAGGATTGTAGATCTCAATCTTAGCTTCAATTTGAGCCAATTTCAGCCAATTTGGCTGAAAATTGAGAGAGATACGACAGTTCTTGAGAAGGAGGTCTAAAACTAGTTTTTTTGGTGGAAATTTGGGACAAAAGCACTTCAGTTTTTCATTTCTGAAGTTTTGGTTCTTTGTAAAAAAAATTCAATTTCTTCATTCTGAAGTTCTCGCAGGTTTATTAAAAAAAAAATCTGACCTAACCCTATCTTTGCACAGTCCTAACCCTACCCTCGCAAATTAGGTTAAGAGAAAAAAAAAGTGCAAAAACACAAGAAAGATACCCTGGCCAATTTTCCTAACCCTAAGAGCAAAAAAAAAAAACACAAAAAGACACCCTGGCCAATGTCCTAACCCTAACCCAGGGACTGAATAAACAAAAACAAAAAAAAAAAAACTTTAGCCTAAACCTAACTCATCTCTCGCACCCCACCCCCATCTCTTGCACGATCTCTACAATCCCTACCACATCTCTGTTGGGGGTATTCCCAACAAAGTGTAAATAAATAAAATCTTCCAATAAAATGTGTTGCGAGGGCATGGCATCCTGCGTGTATAAGCCCAAGGCCCAATGAGCACGCAATCAAAGTTGTAAATAAAATAAACTTGACTTGGGCCTTGGAATTAAAATAAAACTAGAGGCCCAATGTCATTTTTTAACTTAGAGATTACTTTTTAGAGTTGGGTCCAAATTGAGACTCACATGAATCTTGTGATTTCTAATGTACTTTTTGTGGACCCTTGGATCAAGTTGGGTCCAAGATGAATGGATAGGATCATTGTGAATATTAGCCAATAGGATTGAGGGGCAAGGGCCTTCTCCATTTTATAAAAAGGCACCATTTGTACACTATTTCCATGTTTAATGAGAAGGAGGAAACTCTACCAATTTTGGAAGAGAAGCATCCTCATTTGCTATTCACTACTTGCTAATGCTCTTGATTGTGTTTTCCATTGCTTTCTATTTCCATGTTTATTGTTTGCCATAGTGAATGTTTTTCCATTAGCAAGCATAAGGAGCATTTGAGCTAACCTCCACCCTCACTCTCTTTCTCTCTTCTCTTCTCAACCTCTTCTTTTCTATCCCTTCCCTTCACCCAAATCATGATGAATGTTAGTGTAGAGGAGTAGAGGTAAAGGAGAGTAGTGTTAGTGGTGAGTAGAGTTAAGGGGAAAAGTAGGAAATTAACTAAAAGTACCATCTATGCATTGTTAGGTACCTATCTAGTGATCTAACCCTTGTTGACAGGCGGGAGGGCTATACTATGAGAGATCTTCGACCCCACAGTGGCACCGTTGCCAGGGATAGGTTTCCACTAACTAGTTTAGCTGCATTTTAGCTATTTTCTTGTTTGTTAGAGTAGTTTAGATAGATTTTTGGGAGTTTAGAGTTAGTTTTCTGTATTTTTTTGTGTTTGGACTGTTCACAGCAGCGGAGGAGGTGTGAGAGAATAGAGGAGGCCCTGAACAACCTCTAAGGGCTTGAAACCCGAACCAATCATCCAAAGAAATCAAAAAACACACCAATCTGTATTTTGGAGGGAAAAAGAGCCAAAAAACTCATCAGATTTTTATATCTCCAGAATCAGTGGGAATTAACCCTTGCATGACTGGCAGCAGCTCCAGGGTACTGTCCCAGACCTGCATAGAAGCCTACGAGAGTTAGTTCCAAGCAGATTGTAAAAATCAGAGAAAAATCATAAAAAATTCAAAAAACCCTTGAAAAAATCCAAAACAATTCAAATCTTCATAAGAACTCTCGCAAAGCCCTCTAAAGTTCCATCTCAGTGAGACCAGGATACAGAGAAGCTTGTGAGAGTTAGTTTGAGATCTAAGTGCCTGTGCAAGAGTTCCCAGTGAAAAAAAGACGGGAAAGTAACATTGAACCCTCGCAGACAGCAAAATTTTCAGTTCTAGTGGTCAAGAACTCTCGTAGAGGATTTTGAAGTTCCATCTCAGTGAGACCAGGACACAGAAGAGCTTGCGAGAGTTAGTTTGATTCCAGTGAGCAGAAAATTGGACTTAAGTGTTAAAAAATCACTAAAAAGTGAAGATCCAACAAATCCTTCTAGTAAGAACTCTCGCAGACCCTCTCAATCGATTCAGAATGTCAATTTACATCAGTGATGAAGCCTGTGAGAGTTAGTGTGAAGATCTGGTGAAGATCAAGTCAAAAAAGTGGTTTTGAACCCTCACAGACAGTGAAATTTTTACTTCTTGCAAGAGTTAACTCTTGCAGAAAATTCTATAGTGAGATCTGACCCAGATCTGGCTACTGTGAAGCTTGCGAGAGTTACTTCCCAGATATCTAAAAGATATCAAGTTTTTTACTTGCAAAAATAGCTAAAGAACCCTCGCATAGCCAACCCTTGCACAAGATAACCCTCACAGACAAGATCAGTGGAAAGATCTGCATCAGATCCAGCTACTATCAAAATCTCAAGTCAATCAGTGCAAGGAGTAAAAAGTTATCAAGGAAAAACCACCGTAAAAGGCCTAAAATTCACTTACGGCCGATCAGATCGATCAGATCCTTGAAGATCTAGACTACATCCTATTGTATGAGCAAGATCCAATCACTTTGGAATCCACCATCGGATGAATCTGAGATCGGGACGATCAATAGCACGAAGGATAGCAAATCAGGCACCACACCTTCCCAGATTAGCAACTATGCAACAAGAGGCAGAACCGAAACCAGCACCAATGGATCCAATGGGCCAACTCGTACATGTCGTTCCCTTGCAAGCAGTTCGGAGAGCACCATGGATGAAAATACCAAAATATGACGGATCATCAGATCCCATCCGATTCCTCCAGATCTACGACAAGCTTGTGAAATCTACAACGAACGGACACCTGCGGAGAAGTTGATGTTATTCCCTATGTCCCTACTGGCAGTGACTCAGAATTGGTTTTTTAACCTATCAGAGGAAGAAAAATCCACCTGGGAAGCGGTTAAAGCGGCTCTCATTACGCGCTTTAAACCAAGAAAATTCTTGGAAGACCCGTTTCTACTGCTGAGCAAAGTCAAGATGGGAAAACGAGAAAGGGTCCGAAACTATATTGAATGGGTCAAACATCTACGATCCGAGTGCAGTGCAGCCCTGACTCCCGATCATGCGGTGATCATGTGGTTTCTAGCCGGATTACCACGAAGCATCAGAAGAGAATTGAAATAACTGGAGCAGTATGCGATGCCATCAGAGAAGAGGATGAGGGATCTAACGATGAATATCCTTCCACCCACACTCCTACTCCCTCGATCACATCATCATCATCAAACGCATCCGCTCTATCCACAGAACTGTTGTTGGAGAAAATGACAAAATTACATAAACAGCAGATGGAGCAACTTACGACGCAGTTTGACCAGAAACTGAAGGCCTTACATAGAACTGTAGCAATAACTCCACATCAACCAGAACCAAACCAGCTATAGTATCCTCGACGAGAAAATGTATGGTGTTCAGTATGCACATAGATTTTGCCATCTGTGCAATGCAACATCGCACAATACGACATTTTGTCCGTTTAACCCCAGGGATGTTCAACAGAAGAGAAGTCCTTATCAGACTTCTTATCCTTATCATCAAGAGGCACCTAACATGGCACCAAGGTACGGTGCACCCAATCAACCACAACGCGTGGCCTTACCTGCTCCACCAGGGCCAGCCAATCAACAAGTGGCCCATGTAGACCTGACAACAGTGGAACGAGAGATGCAAATGCCACCTCAACCTGAGCAGCAGAAGTGGTATGGACCAGATGAACCATTTATGGATCCTGTCATAAATGATTATGTTTTGGTCTATGCAGCTCAAACTCAACGTCAAGGTGGAAGAAATTGCGGTTGCTACGGATGCGACAAAGGACACAAAATTGTAGAATGTCCCTACAAGAGACAATATACAACCTCCTGTCGAGATTGCGGTTATGGACACTGTTTCAAGAATTGTCCATTTAAACCTGGAACCAGTGCACCTCTTAACCTCATTACCATACAACAACCAGCACTTCCAGCAGGGATGCCATCAAAAGGTCGACAAGACCACCATCCTGTGTTAGCTGTTATGCGAACACAGATGAGGAAGGAAGTGGCTCCCTCACCACCACCATTGGTCACTGACGACCAACCCTCAACTTCAGCGCCATATCCAAATGTGAGGGAAGAGAGAAGACAGTACCAGAAAATAAGACACTGGATACAAAAAGCACAAGAGGAGGAAGAAAAGCAAGAACGAGATAATCCCACAGAACCTCCAATCGGCATTGAACCGTGCACTTATCAGAATGATCGGTTGCACCAACATGAACCACCTTTTCATATGGTAGAGCCCGAGGAACCATGCCCTGAAAGGCTCACACTTTTGTTGTCAAGCCATGTTAGTTTATCACTCGGAGAACTACTGCGAATTGCACTACAAGCAAAAAGCCTTCTAGCTAAATGGGCCAAAGAGGATGAGGAGCCAGTGGCGCCTGAGCCCATATATTGTGTGGGCTATGATAAAACAAGTAACGTCCCCCACATCGGAGCAGCATGGGAAAGTGAGAAACACAACATCACTTTGCCAATCAAACACAAGAGATACGAGGACGAGGCGGCCATGGTAGATGGAGGATCAGGTGTCATTCTGATCTCCACTACTCTATATAAAAAAATGGGGTTTACAAAGATTGAAACCAACAAGATTTGCTATCAAGCTAGCAGATCAATCCTGTGTAAAACCAAAAGGTGTAGTTGCCGATATCCCCATCAAGATAGCAGGCATGTAGTTTGTGATTACTTTTGTGGCCATGGATATACCTGAATCTCCATCTACATACCGTGTTTTACTAAGAAGACCATGGTTGAGGACTGCGCAAGTAGTACACAACTGGGGTACAGGGAAACTCACCTTCAAGAATAGAGAACAGGCTGTAAAGGTATATCCAACCACATGGGCGGTGAAACCTATTGCACCCAAAGCTGATGACGGATCATCCACGACAGATCATACGATTGATTGCCCAAGGCCAGCCAAGGGAGGTCACTATTATTCAAAGATGGATGTCGTAAGATGGACAGTAGCATTAGCAACTATTGACTGCCAGGCATGTCAATATGAATCAGATCTAGAACCGAGTACATCTTCACCCAAATGTTACACTATGGACACACCAATCACATTTGGGGTGAACATGATAAACGTAGCATGGTTGTCAGCGGAGCCTATTGAGAACCCAGTGGACGAAAATCTAGTCCCTTGGCAACATGTTCTAACTTATAATAAGGAGGTTGAGCTAACTGATGAACAGGTCCTACACCACATGGACCCAGATCGTTATGGAATCAAGAAGGTACCAGCTCAACCACCACAAAAGTCTGCTATGGCGAAAGTTTCAAGGATCGATCCACCCAAGGCACCTGTGAATAAGAAGAATCAGTTGAAGCAACGCTACAACTAGGTGATCCGATGGAGTGACCTACCCAAAGAGGCAATAACTACAGTAGACGTTGATATTCGCAACCATGAGGCGAATGTCACAGCAGTCCCGAAGAAAGACAACAAAGATGAACCCACCAAATTGATAAAAAAAGAGCAAAAAGAAGGTGTTGGATTCCTTAAAGTCAATCAAGTTGGACTCAGATACAGCGTCATCTTCTACACAAGTGACAAAAAATAAAAAAATGACCAGTCGAGCCAAGATCAATATGCTGAAAGAGGAATCTCGACAAGCTCCAGTTCACGAGATGCCTGATACTTTCAAGAATTATACTTTGGATGACGTGGTAATCATGATGCTGGAAGCCCAACAAGAACCTGATCAAAGTCAGGCACCAGCGGAACAAGTCTTCGAGGGACCTGCGCGAACACAACCAATGAATCTTGCAGAGCCAAGAGAAGAAGAAAGGATAGTGCATGTGGGAGAGCAGTTAACACCCACACAGTTCAAGAGACTACGATCCTTGTTGGTAGAATATAAAGACTGTTTTGCCTAGAGCTATAGTGATCTAAAGGGCCTTCCGCCAACAGTAGTCCAACATACCATACCCTTGGTGGACGGAGCAGTCCCCAAGGTGAGCCGTTACTACCGCTGCAACCCGAATTATACATAATTGATCAAGTAGGAGTTGCAAAAGTTGATGGACGCAGATTTCATTTACGAGATCAAGCACACGGAATGGGTATCGCCGATAATTATAATCCAAGAAGAATGGCAAAATGCGAATCTGTGTGAATCTGAAGGCGCTAAATGCAGTCACCAAAAAGGACCATTTTCCTTTACCATTTACAGAAAGTGTCCTCGACAGGGTAGCTGGCGTAAAAGCCTACAGTTTTCTGGATGGCTTCAGTGGCTACAAGCAGGTGACAATAGCCCCCCAGGACCAGCACAAGACAACATTTGTCATGGAATGGGGAACTTACGCCTATAAAGTGATGCCATTCGGACTTTGCAATGCCCCAAGCACTTTCAAGCAAGTCATGCAGGCGGCATTCAAAGATTATTTGCAAAAATTTTTGGAAATTTTCTTGGACGATCTGTGCGTGCATGGACCAGATTCAGAACACTTATCCAATTTGGAGAAGGTGTTACAAGAATGCCGCGACTACTTGATACTTGGCCATATAGTGTCAAGACATGGGATCGCCACAAATCTATCAAAGATCAGGATCATTATAGATCTACCACCACCGGGGACGATCCGCGAGGTCTACATTTTTATGGGTCATGCTAACTATTATAGGATCTTCATTCTTGATTTTGCAGAGTTAGCCAGACCAATTTACAAGCTCACAACGGATCCACATTGGAATGAGAAAGCTCTAAAGGCTTTCCAGAAGATTAAGGATGCATTGGTCTCAGCACCAATCTTATGACCACCCAATTGGTCCATTGAGTTTCATGTGCATACGGACGCATCGAAGTATGCAGTTGGAGCAGTCTTAACCCAGCTAGGTGAACACAAAAAGGATTTTCCAACATCTTAACCGCATTAGATATAGCAAGGATTAAGATGGCCACACATTTTGCTTTTTATACGGACCATCAACCCTTGCTATATCTCGTTAATAAAACTTGCAACACCGGGAGAATCACCAGATGGCTTCTTCTGTTGTTGGAATTTGATTTTCAGATAGTAGTTTGCAAGGGAAAACAACACTACATGGCAGATCATATGTCACGAATCAAGGGAAAGGAGATTGCAACCCAACCTGATGATGAGCTGGCACATGTTGTCTTATTCTACGTAGATACAGTACCAGAATGGGATGCCGACATTGTTGAATATCTAATGCGGGGCCAATCAGACAAATCACTACCAAAGGCGAAACAACGGAAATTGATCTTGAAGGCTAGACCTTATCAGCTGATTGCCAGCCAGTTGTATCGAAGAGGTCCTGATGGAATTCTTCGACGGTGTATTCTTCCTCATGAGGCCATTCAGATAATTTCACTTTCACATGAAGGCATGGGTGGGGGTCATTTTGCATCTGACATTACAGTTCGCAAGATCCTGCAATTAGGATGTTGGTGGCCATCCATTCATAAGGATACAGAGGAATACTTGAAAAAGTGTGATGTGTGCCAAAGGGTAAGGAGACCAATGAGATTGAACTATGATCTACTGCACCCAGTCTTAGCCCAAGCACCATTCAAAAAATGAGGATTGGATTATATTGGTCCAATTCACCGTGCAACAAGGAGTTCCCAGGTTCGATACATAATCATAGCCACAGACTACCTCACCAAATGGGTCGAAGCCAAGGCAGTAAGAGTAGTTGATGCTAGGACCACTGCCAAGTTCCTTTATGAAAATATCATTGTGCGCTTTGGATGCCCGGTGGAACTAGTTAGTGATCGCGGAAGCCATTTCATCAACGAGACCATCAAGGTCCTATTGGAGGAATTCTTCGTGATCCACATAACCAGTACACCTTACTATCCTCGGGGTAATGGGCAAGCAGAATCATCCAATAAGATCCTGTGTAGCGTGCTCACGAAAACAGTTGAAGCTAGCAGATCAGATTGGGAACACAAGTTGCATGCTGCACTGTGGGCATTCAGGATAGTATATAAAGGGAGCACTGATCAAACACCCTTCCAATTGGTATATGGTCAGGATGTTGTGACGTTAGTAGAGTTTTTAGTTCCTTCATTAAGGATTGCCACCGCGCAACGTCTTAATGAGTCCAAATCTCTACAGCTATGCCACGAAGCTCTGCATAAACTCTGTGAAACACGCTTACTAGTTGTGCATGCATTGGCAACTGAAAAGAAAAGACGCAAAGCTTGGCATGATCGCAGATTACAAAAGAAGGATTTTCGTTCAGGAGATCTGGTCCTGATGTATAAAACCAAGGCGATCAAGGGGAAGTTAAAATTAACGGGTGAAGGTTCTTATAGGATCAAGAAAATTCTTAATCATGGAGCCGTGAACTTAGAAAAGCTAGATGGGACGCCATTTGACACACCTATCAATGATAACCGGTTGCACAAGTACTGGCCACCATAGTAAGACAGATCCAGATTGGGGGTGGCACGTTACAAAAAGCTAATATGCTCAGCCATCACCGCTAGATCTAAGGAGATCAAGCCAAATCAAGCTAAGTCCATCAAGATTCAGCCAGATCTGCCAAGATCAGGGGAATCCATCAGAATCCAAGGAGGATCCAGATCCTAATAGGATAAAAAAGAAAGCAGATCATTAGATTGACTGATGGATCTACTACCAAGAATCCTTCAGAACTTCCAGAGAACTACCAATAGTCAGATCAAGCCTGGATGAAGTTGATTACTAGTTTACCAAAGTTAAAAATCATAAAATCTCGAGATCTCGTCAAAAAACACTTTGAAAGAGCACTTTTTTCATGATTTTTTGAGATCCCCTAGGAGATAGCTCTCGAAAATTGGACAGTCACCAGATCTGACATAGATGCATCCATGAAAATCTCTACGAGAGTTCTTGATGGAGGAATCATCATTTTTTAGTGTATGCAAGAGTTTCCAGAAGCTAAATTTTTAGAACTCTCACAGAGCATCAAGATCATCTTACCAACCCTCGCAAGGTGCCTAAATGGAATCAGAGTAGTGAAATCAATCTGCCTACATGGTCTGATCTTGAAAATCCAATCATATGAATAAGTTGTGCGAGAGATCACTTCCTGCAAGAGTTGAACCCTCGCAGACCGCCTGAACCCTCTTAGAACCTTCGCATAGCAGTCAAATCACCTTCTAAACTCTCGCAGACTTCCCTGAGGTCTTAGAATTTTGTGAAGAAGGCTTGCCAAAATTTGGGTAGAAATGAGCAAGGAAAAGTGGATTTCACCTAATACGCACTCTGAATTCCCCTATATAAGGGCTGAATTCGAGTCATTTGTCACCTTTGCTAGCAAAGCTCTGCCAAAATTTCCACTGAAAATACCAAGTTTTCTGTTTTCAACCAAACTTTCTACCAGCTGTCATCTGCTCATATTAAACACCGATCTACACTCTGAACTACAATCATTGTTATTCAGCACTCATTATTCTCAGTTTTCTACTATTTCCACATCTTTTTCCATTTTCCACCGTTTTTTCTACTTTTTCCAATTTTTGGACTACTAATCATCCTTGCTAACATGGCCTCCTCATCCTATGAAGACTCTGGCGCCAAACAGGAGATCCAGTGTGACATTCTCGAGGCCACGCAGATTTGGCCTCTACCGTCTGACATTCTGATCCAACCATGGCTGCAGACAACCGGCCCACTCCTTGAAGCAATGGATTTTTACCCGGCGCTCTTCCATTCTGAGATTAACATGGGCCTCGCCCTTCACGCTTACGCCACCTGGGACGAAGACAAGGCTCATTTCCACTTTTTGTACCAAGGTACCACGTACAAAGTCAGGATTAACGTCGACTCGATGGTCACCGTTGGCATTATGTCCGGTGATCATCAAACCATCTCCCATCGCCACGCCAAAGCTCTGATCAAACCATTCGTCACCCAAACCACACCAGAAATTCCCATCCAGACTAACAATGGTTACCTGATAGAAGCTATCACAGAACTCGTCATTTAGACGACTGCGCATCTGTTGAATAACTTTCTGGTTATTTCAACATTTTGCAAGGACAGAATCCAGTCTACGCTGCTGAGTCAGATAGTGGAATCCTTTCTGGAATTTCCTAACCCCTCCGTTGTGCCATACAACTGGCATAGCTTCTTTCTTCGAGAACTAACAAACTCCATCAAACCCAACAATCGTGAGAAAATCGCAGCAGGCCCCCTATTGTGTAACTTTGTCTGTGCACTTCTCGAGACAAAGGTGCACGGTTTCCAACGTTCATCCCTCCTATCTACCCTTGTGCCACATACTAACCTTTATCCACCATCTCAAGCATCTACCTCCTCCCAACCTGCAGTCATTAACACAACGGCCAACAAACGAATGTGTGGCGCTGCCTCTACATCCACATCTCCACCTGCTACCCGAAGACGTGTCTCCACTGTCGCACTAACTACTCCATCAACCACCACCACTTCTTCTTCCGTGCAACCCCCCACTCCGATTTCTGTTGTCGCTACCTCTCTTCCTGTTCCATCCACATTTGTTTCTGTCTCCATCCCCGTTTCTTCTATTGATACCACTCCTACTTCTCTTCTAGTGTCCACTACTCCATCCATCACCATCGCATCCTCCATCACTCCTACCACCACCATTGCTCCTCTCACATTCAATCCTTCTGATTCACAACTGTCCCCCGACACTCTGGCATGGATGCAAGTTATCAATTTTTCACTCCCATGCCAGACACTTTCTGCTCCATCCTCACCTTCTTTCATACTCCACACCACCCTTCAGTTCCCCACTGTTCCTTCCATCCTCTCGTTCGGACAAACCATCCTCACCCCTATTTCCACAATTGTTTCTCACACCCCACCCGCTTCGCCAACAAAGGTTGCCGAGGGCAGCCAACCGCTGCCTGACGACACATTTGTACAAACAATTTTTGTATCATCACCAGATCGGACTGACCCTACCACCCCAGATGGCATCAGGACAAATGAAAACCTGATCAAAGACAATGACGACGGAATTCCACAAGTCGTCGGAGCCTATACAATACAAGCCCCTGCCAGTGCCAGTGTACCAGCTGCTCCCACAAATCTAACGACGGCGTACCAAACTCTAGGAAAATACATCCTGGATGCAGTAGCAGCCAAAGCTATTCTGGAAAACAGGGTACTACATTTGGCAACGAGTAATACACAGTTGCGAGTAGACTTCACGAAGCTGCAGCAAGAGCTGATTCTAGCTCAGCAACATGAACAAGCAGGGCACCAGGAGATTGCCAGGCTACAGCAAAAGGAGGAGGGCCTAAACAAATATATTCAAAGCCTCTTTAAAGCATTGACTGAGGCCTCCACAAAGGTGCAGGAGCCTTCAAGCTGAAGCACCCCAACGGCTTGCCCCCATCCAGGCGCAACTTACACTTTTGGAAGCAGAGAAAATGCACATGGAGACAGAGGTCAAAGTCTTACAAGACGAAAATCTTGTCTAGTTAGCTCAATCTGCACCATACACAAGGCCACTTTTCCAATCAAAGATGAATCTTCTACAGCGTCAGGTGCAGATTTATAGCCAAACCCTCAATAGCTACCAGACGGATCGGACAAGCGCAACGCAAGAGCTCGCCCAGGCCAAGCAAGCCCTCAAGGCGTGCCAACAATACATGGAAATGAAGGCCCAGCCCACCCCCGTGGTAACTCCACCGCCACCTAATTTTGACGCTGCACAGGCTAGTACCAGCCAAGATCAGGGTTAGTAGGCAGCAGGGGGATCTCAACCAGATCAAGGGTCCGAAGGTCAAGATCAAGGGCAGACAGATGCGGCTACTGCGACGAGAGACCAGAGCCAAGGCACATCCACCAGCCAAGGCCAAGCAACATCATTCAAAGGTTCGTGTACAATATCTGCCAGTCGGGCCTTCCGAAGACCGAAGTCCATGGAGGAGAACTGTTGCGCCGGCGTCTCAAAGGGCGCTAGGACTTGAGCGGTTTCCCCAACACGCGCTTAAGTCTAACATTCATCCATCATGCACTTACGTAAAAGCCAACTCAGAAACGTAACAAGCTTAACCATTCAGACAGTCTCGGGGCCACCAACACGTGCTAGGCATTGTGCCTGGCTCGTGCTGGTAGAGGGAGCTGAGACCTGGCGACTGGATTCCTGGCGCTGGTTGAGCTGCCCAAGTTTCTGTCAGCCGGACTCCCCCTATAGTTCTGTTGTGATTCGGCGCACCCCCCTCTGTTCTGAAACATAGTGCTTTCTGGTAAAGCACGCTTTTTGGAACTTAGTTTTTATTTTGCTGATTAAGCCTGGCAAGCCTGGCAGAATCAGTCTGGCTCCCGGACATGGGTCCCGGGAGCCGTTTTGGTGGCACAATCAACTTGCTTACTAACTAGGCCATGACTCGAGCTCCAGAGCTAGCTCATGACTTGTGACTACTTGACTGGCTCACCATAGGTTGGAGGCTCAGTCCTTGACATTCTAACTTGCTCTGGGACCTTAGGGAGTGTCACCCCTTAGAGTCTTACAGGGCACGCTGGGTGCACCTGAGTCAGCTTTACAACATCCTCCCCTTGTTTGAAAAAGCTGATGTCCTCATCAGGACCAAACTAGACCTAGGACGTATGGCACGGGCTTAATTCACCGGCCTTTACAACTTTGAATTACAAAATACATTGGTAGTAGCACAGAAAAAGTGTAGATAAAGTTCACTTACGTAAAACATGTGTAAAGCTGCAAGTGATTTATTGGCAAACTTAAGAAAGATACCGAGAAGTTCCTTGAATTTCAGAATGGCCATGAATGTTTATGTAGGAGGCATGCCGCCAGGTAGTGCTTTGTGTGCCGATCTGGAAAAACGACTATTGCGTTGGTTCTTCTGCAGATAATCTGCTAGTACTTCAGGGGCTCCCTGCTTAAGTTTGTCTTCGTACTCCCAAGAAGCCTCAATAAGTGGAGCCCGTAGTCACTTCACTAGATATTCACGTTGAACGCCAGTTCGCTTTCTATGTGTCAATATTTGTTCTGGTACAAGCTGCCTCTTCGTATCATCAAGTGTCGTTGGTGGGTGATGGAGTTCGTGTTGCCGATCAAATCGCTCATCTGGTTTGTACCGTTTGAGTAATGAGATATGAAACACATTGTGTATATCCAAGCTGGATGGCAATGCTAATCGGTAAGCCACTAGGTTGATCTTCTTGGTGACATAATATGGTCCCGCATAAGGTCGAGCGAGCTTATGAGAAAAACCTTTTGGTAACGCAATGTTCTTTGTGTTCAGCCATACTTGATCACCTTCCTCAAATTCCAGTTCTCGTCGATGTGGGTTTACGTCAGCTGCCATACTCCTTTGTGACTGCTTTAAAAATGCCTTCACCTCTGTCAGCTTTGTGTGCCACTCATTGATGAATTCCTCCACAGTGGGTACTGGTGTTTCCTGCACGCCTGTAAGAAAAGAGCTTGGAACAATCAGTAGCCGACCATTGCTTATCTCGAAGGGTGCCCTTCCAGTAGATCTGTTCACTTGGTTGTTATGTGCAAACTCGAGAATATCCAAGTAGTTGACCCAATCGGATTGGTCCCAAGCAACATAATTTCGTAAATATTGTTCAATCTGTCAATTGACTCGTTCCGTTTGCCCATCTGTTTGAGGGTGATATGCAGTACTGAAATTCAGTCTGGTTCCCACGAGGCGAAATAGACAAGTCCAAAATTTTCTGACGAACTTGGTGTCTCGGTCAAAAATAATCGTTCTAGGCAGGCCGTGATATTTGAAAACACATTTGAAAAATAACCTTGCCACTTCTTCAGCTGTCACTAAACTTTTAGTTGGTACTAGATGAACTTGCTTTGAAAACCGGTCAACCACCACATAAATTGAGTCGAAGCCTTGGCACCGTGGTAGTTGAACAATAAAATCCATGCTCATCGAATCCCATGGGTATGCTGGTACCGGTAATGGTTGGAGTAGTCCAGCTGGAGCTAGCGGTTCCACCTTCACTTGTTGACGTGTCAGGCATATTTGCACATAGGATTCAACGTCTGCCCACATATTTGGCCAATAGAAGCCTCTTTTGAGAAGTTCATACATGCGATTCACCCCTGGATGCCCGGCAGCTAGTACGTCATGATGTTCTCGCAAGACTTTCTTCCTCAGGTTGATGTTGTCTGGGACATATACTCTGCGTTGTTTATAAAGAACCATTTGATCTTTCCAAGTGAAATGTTTATGAGGCTTTCCCAGCTGGAATTCGATCATTAAGTCCTTCGCCAACGCATCTACACCATAATTCTCCCTGATTTCTTGGAGTAGGCCAGTCACCTGAGTTGTCACTGTTGCCATCAAGTGTTCCTGTCTACTTAGTGCATCCGCCACCACATTGTTCTTTCCCGCCGTGTGTAAAATGTCTATATTGAATTTTGAGAGAAAGTTTTGCCATCGCATTTGCTTTGGCGTGAGCATACCTTGGGATGAGAAGTACTTGAGTGATACATTATCAGTGAATGCCTTAAAGGGTTTTCCTGCCACATAATGTCTCCAATGCTCCACTGCTTGAACTACTGTGACCATTTCTTTTTCATGATTTGGCCATCGTCGCTCTATGTCACTCAATTTCTTTGAAAAATATGCAACAGGTTTTCTGTCTTGCATCAGCACGGCCCCAATAGCAAAGTTTGACGTGTCTGTATGTATTTCAAAAGGTTTGCTAAAGTCCGGTAAGGCAAGGATGGGTTCTTGAGTGATCCGTCATTTTAGTTCTTGGAACGTTGCTTCACATTCCGGTGTCCATGTCATGTTCAGATGAGCCTTGGTCTGCTCCAACAGTGGTGCCACAATTTTGCTAAATGCCTCAATGAATCTCCTGTAAAAGTTACATAAGCCCACAAAGGATTTGATGCCCTGAACAATTTTAGGTGCTAGCCAATCCAAGATAGCCTTGATCTTCTTAGGATCCATTCGAATCCATCTGTGGCCTATAACATGTCCAAGGAAGTCAACTTCCTCCACCACAAACTCACATTTCTTTCTTTTCGCGAACAAGCAGTTCCTCCTCAATCGTTGGAGAATTGTCCTTAAATGTTTAATGTGATCTTTAAGGTTGCGGCTAAATACTAATATTCATCGATGTACACAATGACAAATTCATCCAGGCAATCTTGAAATATATTTTTCATCAACGTGCAAAAAGTGGCTGGTGCGTTTGTTAGACCAAATGGCATCACCAGGAACTCGTGACTCCCGTACCGCGTTTGAAACGCCGTTTTGTGCTCATCACCTTTAGCTATTCGAATTTGATGATCTCCAGATCTGAGATCTATTCGGCTAAAGTATTTGGCATGTTTGAGTTGGTCGAATAGGTCATCAATTCTAGGCATGGGGTACTTGTTCTTGATGGTACTCTTGTTAAGCATGCGATAATCCTCACACATTCGAAGAGTTTTGTCCGCCTTTTCCACGAACAACACTGGGGCTCCAAAAGGTGAAGCGCTGGGTCTAATAAAACCTTTGTCTATCAATTCACCAAGTTGTCGTTTCAGTTCCGCCAACTCCTCTTGTGACATTCTGTAGGGTGCTCGTGAAGTTGGCTCTGTTCCTGGTACCAACTCAATTTTATGGTCCACTGGTCTTCGAGGAGGTAGCTTAGCTGGGAGTTCCTCCGGGAACACATCGCTAAATTCTTCTAGCAGATCTTCCACTTATTTTGGCAAGTTTTCTTGTCGCACGCTTTTCCCTTCTGGGACTTCTTGACAGATGCAAAGAAAGCAATTTGACCTTTTCCCTTTCGCCATTCTTTTCATCGCTAATGCTGCAACCAGATTTTGTTCAATATCGGTATCCTTAGCATTTCCTCCGGGCAGGACTTTTGTCACGCATATTTGTCCCTTATAATCCAAGAGGACCAAGTTTGAGCTCCTACCCAAAACTGTGATACAGTGTTCATTTAACCAAGGGAGGCCCAAAATCACATCGAAGGCATCCATCTCTAAAATCACAAAGCTAAGTTTAGCCTTCCATCTTCCAATCTACACCAGGATGTTCAATGTCGCTTTGTCTGCATCTAGTGCTCCCTTCGTTATTTCTACCTTGAGAGTAGATGTAACATTCCTGGTCGGCAAGCTGAATTGTTCCACCACGCTCCTTGAGATATAGTTATGTGAAGCTCCAGAGTCGATCATGAAATCTGACTTCCTCCCCGCGATCTTTCCTGATAAGAATAACAATCTTGAACCAATCTTGGGGGTTGCCCCATGGAAGTTCCTTTCCATACTTGTGTGTCGTCCACTCATAAATGTAAGCTCCTCTCACAACTCCCAACTAGATCAGATCACCTGGATCAAAACAAGTAGTCAGGGATAATTCAGGTTCAGGCAAGCACACCACAAACGAACATACCAACCAAAGCTAAACAGAGGATCCCTCTCAAGTCACATTTCCCTTGAGACCGGACGTAGGACCTTTGCCTAGCCACGCCCACACAAATCTATCACAGAATTAGCCCACGGGGACATCCATCCAACCATCCGTGCTTTCACCATTAAGCAGCACATTGCCTCAGTCACGTCCCACCACTTTTTGGTCGATAGCCCTTATAGCTAAACGATCGGCAGCTATCCCGCACCGGCAGCTAACCACCCGTGCTTTACACCCGAATTCGAGCAGCATCTCTGTATCAATGGTTAACCCGTACAGTTCAAATATGTCGCCCCGCACCCCACAAGGTACGGACCGTGCTTTCACTTACCTAGACAGCACTTTACCTCATCCATCCTACGTGCAGACAGCGCCAGGCCCAAACCGTGAGAACTGACCGTGCTTACACCTCGAGGGCAGCACTTTGACTCATCAAGTCCCCCGTTCTGCTGACCACCCCGACCGTGGACGCACCCGTGCTTACACTGTGGGCAGCACCTTGTGCAACGGTTGTCCTGACAAATCCCAAAACGTGGCCATCCCTGTGAGACTTGCGTAGCTGACCGGCTAGTCGGCTCTGATACCACATGTTGCGCCAGCGTCTCAAAGGGCGCTGGGACTTGAGCGGTTTTCCCAACACGCGCTTAAGTCTAGCATTCATCCATCATGCACTTACGTAAAAGCCAACTCAGAAACGTAACAAGCTTAACCATTCAGACTTAAGAAAACTGAAATCCCAACCAACCCGAAAGCCAACTCAGAATCCATCCCCAAAAGGTAACCAAAGGCAAAGACAAGCCACACATGAAACCCAAGGCATAGTGGTCGCCAATCTGACCGATTGGCATAGCGGCAAGCCCCATGTCGATGATAGGGACCCTTAGGCGCCAGCGACGCAAAAAGGTTGTAGTAAGGGTCCTTCCACTTGGACTAGTCCCGGAGGCGAAACCGAAATGGTAATCATCCCCAAGGATCAACTTTATTAGATTTGGAAGAGGTTACATTCATACATAGACTGACCGGTCTCGGGGCCACCAACACGTGCTAGGCATTGTGCCTGGCTCGTGCTGGTAGAGGGAGCTGAGACCTGGCGACTGGATTCTTGGCGCTGGTTGAGTTGCCCAAGTTTCTGTCAGTCGGACTCCCCCTATAGTTCAGCTGTGATTCGGCGCACTCCCTCTGTTCTGAAAAATAGTGCTTTCTGGTAAAGCACGCTTTTTGGGACTTAGTTTTTATTTTGCTGATTAAGCTTGGAAAGCCTGGTAGAATCAGTCTGGCTCCCAGACATGGGTCCCGGGAGCCATTCCGGTGGCAGAATCAACTTGCTTCCTGGCTAGGCCATGACTCGAGCTCCAGAGCTAGCTCATGACTTGTGACTACTTGACTGGCTCACCACAGGTCGGAGGCTCAGTCCTTGACGTTCTAACTTGCTCTGGGACCTTAGGGAGTGTCACCCCTTAGAGTCTTACAGGGCACGCTGGGTGCACCTGAGTCAGCTTTACAACAAGAACATCAATGAATTTTTATCCAAATATCCCCACGAGTCATCAAGAGGCGACTGACAGATATCATTCTCAGCTCAGACCATCAAGGAAAAAGAACTCCAAGCCTTACCCGCCCTCCAACCACAACCAAAGTGCAGACAACAGTTATTTGAGAGAGACTCTACGGCCATCAGGGCTTACGTGATGAGTCCACAACAGTTACGGGTGAACGCGCATTTCCTGCCATGTCCAAGAAGGTCCAAATGGGTGGAATGTGGCACTCCTCTGGACTAGATCACACTGCACAATTTCAACTGGCCAATCATCAAATCCGAATATGGGTGGACTACGGATGTAGACGTCACAAGGGCTCTCTCCGCATTCGCCAGTCACTACATCAATTGTCCCGATTCCACAGTCCGCGAAAAGACACTTATGCCCGAGACTTAGAATATTTAATGGGCATTGAAACAAAATGGGATGATTTTCTTCCCTCCATATTTTTTGATTCAAATAAGGCGCTAGCTTCCGACAAAGTCGAAGACCAGCTGCCAGTCGCTCGTGTATATTATCGAGCTGCATTCCTTGGAGATCCCTGGACGAAACGATTCCAAGCATGGGTGGATCAGGAATGGCTGACAGGAGTCCACAAGCCCTTCCACACGCAAAAGGACTCGAAGAAACTGGACCGTCTCAACTTCATGGAAGACGTTACGGGCTATCTGATCCACCAAAGGCGGTCCAAGAGAACGCTATACTGAACCGGCAAAGTGCCGAGCGACCGGCACTACTTCAGGTCGTGGGTCCTATTGGGGGTATTCCCAACAAAGTGTAAATAAATAAAATCCTCCAATAAAATGTGTTGTGAGGGCATGGCATCCTGCGTGTATAAGCCCATGGCCCAATGAGCACACAATTAAAGTCGTAAATAAAATAAACTTGACTTGGGCCTTGGAATTAAAATAAAACTAGAGGCCCAATGTCATTTTTAAACTTAGAGATTTCCTTTTAGAGTTGGGTCCAAATTGGGACTCACATGAATCTTGTGATTTCTAATGTACTTTCTATGGACCCTTGGATCAAGTTGGGTCCAAGATGAATGGATAGGATCATTGTGAATATTAGCCAATAGGATTGAGGGGCAAGGGCCTTCCCCATTTTATAAAAAGACACCATTTGTACACTATTTCCATGTTTAATGAGAAGGAGGAAACTCTACCAATTTTGGAAGAGAAGCATCCTCATTTGCTATTCACTACTTGCTAATGCTCTTGATTGTGTTTTCCATTGCTTTCTATTTCCATGTTTATTGTTTGCCATAGTGAATGCTTTTCCATTAGCAAGCATAAGGAGCATTTGAGCTAACCTCCACCCTCACTCTCTTTCTCTCTTCTCTTCTCAACCTCTTCTTTTCTAACCCTTCCCTTCACCCAAATCATGATGAATGTTAGTGTAGAGGAGTAGAGTTAAAGGAGAGTAGTGTTAGTGGTGAGTAGAGTTAAGGGGAAAAGTAGGAAATTAACTAAAAGTAGCATCTATGCATAGTTAGGTACCTATCCAGTGATCTAACCCTTGTTGACAGGCGAGAGGGCTATACTACGAGAGATCTTCAACCCCACATTCTCTCTCTCTCCTCGCAACGCCCCCCCCCCCCCCACACGCTGTTTCCTCCTCGTGACGCCCAATCTCTCTATTCCTCTCTTCGTCTATTCTCTCTCCTTTGCCCCCTGTCCGCATGCCAGCATTCCATCTTGTTCAAAATATTTCTTTTTTATTCTCCTTCATGACCCACCTCGTTGTGCATGCCGTTTCTCTCCTCCCTGTGCTCGTAAAAAAAAAAACCCCGAGTCTTTTTTTATTTTCTTTGCTGGTTTGTTCTATCTTTCATGAGCAAATGTTTCATGGATCTAAAATCATGATCAAATACAATTTATGAATTTTCTTAAGGCCCTATTCCTAAGATGCCTATTAGTTGTCTTCTTTCAATTTTAGAAACCTCATATCTTTGTCATTTGAAGTCGGATTCATGCACTTTAAAAACAAAAATTGATCAGTTCATTGTGTCGAGTACGGTGATCAACATTTCCCTCATCATTATTTTTGTTTTTCATTATTTTTTTTTAGGACCCCTCCTATCTTAAGTTGTTCACATTTATTTTGCCTTACTCTTTAAACTTTTGTATCTTCTCCATTTGACCTCGGATTTTAGTGCCGTAAAAAGCAAATTTCTGCAACTCACCAAGATTGACAGTGTGGAATCTTATTTGTACCAAAAATTGGCCTCCTCAAGAGTCTCTGTATTTGCTTTATCAAAAAAACCCATGTCTCTCGTCACTACTTAACTGCACCTTGCTAAATTCGATTTTCATATCACTTCAAAATTCTTCCCAAGATTGTAATCCACAGTTACAAGATTTGGTCATTCCACATCAATTTCAATGAGTTGGGATTATGAACAAGAGGATGACAATCAGTCATACTGTGATGACAATTATGACAATGATGTGGAAGAATATTGGGATCAAGGTGATGACTATATCTAAGAATATGACCAAAATGATGACATCGCTGATGACAATCAGTATCAAGACCAAAACGACAATTTTGCTAATGATGATTAGTATCAGGACTACAACGACACTTCAGAACTTGACCATTACAATTTCAACAATGATCAGCAAAGTGAAGAACAACACGAACTAGTCATTGAGGATTGCTCTACAGATGAAGCAGCTGAACCATTTGATGGTCAGAATGAAATAGAGTTCAATGATGGTGATTATCAAGATCAAGATCAATTCCAATTTACTACTGAATATCAGTTTGAAGCGACAAGCGTGGATGAGCAACAACAGGTGCAAGGTGGAACAGAAGATCACTACGAGCCCATTGATCAATTTTACGATCTTAATGAACTCAAAAGACGACATTACCATGGTATAGAACAACATTTTGATCATAATGAAGATGATAATGTTGATTATGAGGCCTATGGAGATGCCTACAAAAGTGAGAAAATTGACGACAATGAAGGGTGTTCTTTCTATGCCACTACAGCTATGATTGGTCCTTTTCTGATGGGTAGATCATTTGCTGATGCAAATGACTTTAAGGAGGGAAGGAATATTATTGTGGCAAGTGGAGTGACAATTTCCAGTCCCCATGTCAATTTTGTGGGAAGTCTAATGCCATCAACTCAACAACAGTGGGGCAGTATCCATGGAAGATCAAATAATAGTGTAGACCCTACTATCAGTATAGTGACCGGTGGAACAAAGGAAATATTAGTTACAATTTTAACTGCCATACAGGATAGTACTGAACAAACGAAACAAACAGGACAACAATTACAAGAAAGGTCAGAGCGAAGATGGGAAGAAATGTACGACAAGATGGCCGCTCGTTTTGACTCTATCTTGCAATCAGCTGGTATTCCACAACAGCCAATTGATATTCGAACTACTAATCTTGAATTGTGTACCACTGTTGATGTCTACGGAACAACGCTTCCTCTAGTCCAAGGGCAAACTTCCAAGCCAAAGGTAGATATCAATCGAGATGTTTTGAGCAAACAAGATCATGAATCTTCTGATGAAGCTGATGATTTTGAGGAAGAAAACAAAATTCTTAATATCGATCTATCTTCCACGGAGACAAAACAATATCAGCAAAACATCAATGGACAAGTGGATGAAGACCAACTTGTCTCCTCTTGTGCTCTTTGTCTCTTGTAGCATTCGGATGCATATGTGAAGAAACTAAATGTTTCTAGCCACAAAGCTTTGATAGCTTTCAAGTTTGTGTCTACAGAAATACATAGGAACTACCCACAGGTAGTAATCGCCCCTGACCATAACCGCCACAACGGTTTCACCGAAGCAAGACATGAAGGTCAATTGAACGAAGACTTGAAGACGAAGATCCAAAGTTTGAAGACCAAAGGACCTCGAAGGGAAGCTAAAGGCCGAAGGAAGACACGAAGCCATGAAGCTCAAAACACCTGAAGATCGAAAGACGACGGATCTTCATGCTCCAAGTACAAAGGAGATCAAGCTAAGTACCAAGAGGAAGTCCATCTCCACGAATGATGTTGAAGGCAATCTGAGTAACGTTAGAACATGCCTAACCAGCCATTCTTGTAATCATTGACTAACTTAAAAAAATTTCCTCTCTATCCATATAAATAGATCGAACATGAGATAATCGGTCTCGAAGACCAATTGATGAACCTACGATGGGATGGCAAAGATCTCACATCCTTTATCAGAAAGATGATGGATCTATTCCTTTCGTTACGCAATGCTGGAGAAGACAATGCAGTCTCAGTAGAGAAGCAACTCACCTACTTGTTATGAGCTTTACCAAGGTCTTTCCAGACTATCCGAATATTGTTAGCCATATATCCACAGATGACTCTTGAAAAAGCTATAGTCGAGCTTCGAGAAAAAATCGAAGCTTGTGAGCACCTTGATCACAAGGACACCTCTGATCAGGCTCTTTTTAGTAATAAGCAAAAGTTGAAGAAACCATTCAAGCCTAAGAGGGAGTCAGACCGAACGCAGGATCGAGATTAGCAGATGGAGGGAGGCACCAAATGTTAGAATTTAACAATTTTCACATGGTTTTTGATGAATATTAGACATCTATGTGGATCCACACGTGTGAAATGACATTTGTAATATTCAGATCCATTTTGATTAACTTTCATTTGAGTCTAATATGACATCTCCTAAATTATAGGAGTTAGGTCCTAGATTGTAGGAATCTAAAAGGTCAACACAAACCACCAATGGATGATGTGGCAAACTTGATAGATCTTATCCAAAGTGGATATGGATAAGTACAATGAGTTGTCCCACACGTGCTGGGTGCATCTTAGAGAGAGATTATGGTGATTTTGTACTTGATCCATGATGGATCCATTTTTGAGCTAATGATGAGAAATCTTGGTTTGTGGAGCTATCATTGTGTTTTGAATCTCTTAAGCACTTTCTTTGTGGATGAATGCTTTGTAAATGATAAGTAAACTATTTCTCTGTTATCAGGCCGTACAGTAGCTGTACTTCACATGTGTGAAGCCGTGGATCATCTTTTTTTATTGTTCTTGCTTGGAATCACAAAGATTGTCAAGTGGAAGCTAGATTTGGAAGCTAGTCTTGATATAGATCAAGATCCCAAGCTACCAATCACTCTTTGTGACCATTTGTAGATCAATTTCAGTCCTTAAACTCTAAAATTTGACATGGTATCAGAGCCAAGTCAAAGAGCTTAGTTGATGATCCAAAAATCTTCATTTTGGTGAAAGCATTGGTGCTAGAGTCACTTTGAAGGAGGGCAACCTTTTCTAATAGTTTACTTGTGATGTTGAGGTTCTAATTAGTGTGTAAAGTTCAGATGTACTTCTCACACATGTGAGAGGCTGCTGAAGTTGTACTTTCACCAAAACTTTGTGTTTTTTCAATATTTGAGCTTTAAACAAGTTGTGTAGAGTGAAACTAGTGATGTACTTATGAAAAACCATTGTTTCCATTATAGATTTGATGAGTGAATGGTGCTAGATTCTTATTAAACCTACAAATCCTTGTGAGAGAGTTTGAGGCTTATGTTTTTAGTTCAAGAGTGAAACTAAAACCAATTCTAAACACCATAGGAAGGCATTGGCACTTCCAAAAATTAAATCCAAGGTTCTAAGTGAATAGATTGTGTAGAATACACTTTCCCAAATCTTTTTGAGTTCAAGATCATTATAGATCTTGCTTCTTGAGTCTAGTGAGATTCAAAAGAGTAGCGTTTTAGCTAAATTCTTTGAAAGGAAGAAGGGAGAGCCTTTGAATAGTACATTTGTTGTACTTGTTACTAGATAGAATGGGTTCAATTGGAGACTATCTTCTTGAGGCTAGTGAAAGGCTAAATTATAATAATTATTCAACTTGGAAAGTAAGAATGGAGTCACTACTTGTGCTCCAAGATATGTTTGATCTTGTCATAGGAGAGGAAGAAGAACCTCAAGGAGGGCAAGATCAACTGAGGTACAAAAAGAAAGCTAGATTAGCATTACATTGTTTGAAAATGAAAGTTAGTAATGAGCTTCTAAAGGAAGTAGCATCTTGTACCTCGGCCAATGAGGCATGGAACTACCTCAAAGGGATTTATGAATCCAAAAATACCTCTAGAGTGCTTATGATCAGAAACAAAGTTCTTCAAAGCATTAGAGGGAGTGATGAGAGTGCTCAAGAGTATGTCTTGATGTTGTGTCATTGATGTAGCATAGGAGTCCGTCGCTGGGAGCGGCAACCTCGCCTTCACCTACATAGCAAGAATAGAGAGGGAGAAGAGAGAGAGGAGAAAGAGAGTGGAGAGAGGGAGAGAGAGAGAATGCCTATGTCGAGAAAGGCTTTGGGGGCTCGAGCGCCTACCCAAGGCTATTCTATCCCAACATAGGAAGAGAGAGAGAGAGAGAAAGATGGAGATAGAGAAACCAGGAGAGTTTTATTAGAATGAGAATGGAGTATGATACAATACAAAGGAAATGACTCCCTCTTATAGATTAGAGGTGAGCCTCCTTTACTCTCATTGGCCACTTCATTGGGACAAGGATTCTAATCCAAGCCTTTAAAATAAACACAACTTAAATCTATTGGTGCTAAGAAAGCACAAGGGCACTCACATGATTCATGTGAGTTGTAAGTTGGGCCCTTTTAGCTTTTTTATTTGCAACTTGACTTAGGGCCTGTAATGTCATTTTAGAGTTTTAAACCCCTAGTCTCTTATTCCTAGGAATTACAACTTGCCACTTGTGCTCATTGGTGGTTGGGCTTATACACACAGGATGCCAGTGCCTTGCACTTATTATTCTACTGTACTGTGGCGGGGCCCACTAGGCAAGGCTTGGCCAACAGTATTGTGGTGGGACCCACTTATTTATTTGTATACATGAAATACCCACAACAGGGTCCACGGCCCAAAGTAGAATCGGTCCCTCGGCACTAGGCTGCAATTGTCGTGAAGGGCACTGTTGTCGGTTCTTTTATTGTTGGGACATGGTGCTTCAGGAAAAGCGTGGATAGAATTAGCTTACGTAAAACTTGAGGCTTTATTAGATGATGGCGATCAGCAAGAACTTGGACTTGCCAGATTTTCAATAATACCCATAAGGGTCTGGTGGCCATTCCGGATAACCTTGTTCATCAACAATTGGGTAGTTGAGGCATTCCATCAGAGTATTCCAAGATAAAACTAGATCCTCATAGATTGGCGCAACTGGTCCCAATGTCATGGACTCCCTCAAATCATAATGTGGATATGACATGTTTGCTTGACTCTCTTGTCTGTCCAGGTATTCGTGGTATGCCATAACCTGACGACTTTCCTCAGCAGTCAATATCAAAGATTTAGGACAAGGCTTTGTCATTGTAGGCACTGGTGTACCCGGATTTGGCGTTGGTTTAGAGAGAGGAGAAAGAGAGAGATGGAGATCGAGAAACCAAGAGGGTTTTATTAGAATGACAATGGAAGATGATGCAACACAAAGGAAATGGCTCCCTCTTATAGATTTTAGAGGTGAGCCTCCTTCACTCTCATTGGCCACTTCATTGGGGCAAGGATTCTAATCCAAGCCTTTAAAATAAACACAACTTAAATCTATTGGTGCTAAGAAAGCACAAGGGCACTCACATGATTCATGTGAGTTATAAGTTGGGCCCGTTTAGCTTTTTTATTTGCAACTTGACTTAGGGCCTGTAATGTCATTTTAGAATTTTAAGCCCCTAGTCTCTTATTCCTAGGAATTACAACTTGCTACTTGTGCTCATTGGTGGCTGGGCTTATACACACAGGATGCCAGTGCCTTGCACTTATTATTCTACTATATTGTGGCGGGGCCCACTAGGCAAGGCTTGGACAACAGTATTTTAAGTGGTGGGACCCACTTATTTATTTGTATACATGAAATACCCACAACACTTGAGAATAAAATCTCTCAACAAAGAACTTTCCATCATTAGTGAGGGTATTCATGATGATGAACTTGTTCAAATCATTTTGAATGGTCTTGGAGATGAGTTGTTGGCTGATTTTGACGAATCCCCAAGATACTCGGACAGAGCAACTCAAGAGCACCTCTCACCTTAGACTGAAGAGTTCTCTAAGAAGACGAGACTAATGAAGACTGAGAGCCGAGTATGAGAGCCAAGAAATACTAGCTAGGAAAGACATGCAAAAACTGTGTAAGCCTCATGGTGAATCCCGGAAGATGGAATGACCATGTAGGAACTAGTATTTCTAAGCAAATGTAATAAATGCAAGTAGACCCCTCTTAAAAAAAGTAGATTGAGCCACCTTTTGATGGTGACCTCCAGTGGAGAGCAATATTCCACTTGTAGTTTGTGAAATGTGGAAATTCCACTAGGATGCCACCTAAGGAGCTCTCTTGCTTATTTAAGAGACTCTCTCTTTGTGAAGAGGAGCTTTTTGCATTGTATCTACTCCATGCTTAATAAGAAGATTTTCCATGAGTTTGATGCTACACTAAGCTCCTTGATCATGATGGTTTTCTTGAGTGATGCCCCTATGATCATGCCCTTCCATTCATATTGTGTGTGGTTGTGGATTTAAAGTGGATTAATTTTCTTGCTTTGTAGAGTGGATTAGATTTCTTGCTTTCTTGTGGATTAATGTAGAAGCTAGCATTCAAGTAAACTATATAGGATGGATCTGTGGTGTGATTTTTGCATATTTCTTTACAGTCCAGTTCTTGATTGTTATTGAGTAATCTAAGCATCAAGTGATGAGTGTTTCTTGATTCTTAGATTGTAAAAATGCTGTTAGGAAACTTGTTTTCAGTAGCTAATCTAGTTCTTGATTGTTCTTTGATTCAGTAGTTAGTGTAGATTTGCTCCCTACTCTGAAACGCTGATCCTCTTGAGTTGTAGATGGTTACATGTGTAAAAATTACAGCAAATAAGGATCCTAAAACACTTGAAATGATGAGGGAAACAATAGATTATGATTTCATAAGATTAGCACAAGTTGAACCATCAAAATCCATCAAAAATCTATGCTTGAACCTCACTAAATGGCCCAAATCCTTGAAGAAGGCTTCACACGTGTGAAAGTACAGCCTCCCACAGTCTGAGTACTGTACACCAGACCTACATTCAATCATATAATCATTAGTAATCACAAGTACTCAAACAATTATGAACATAGAGAGCAATAGCACCATTATGAGAAAAAAATCATGAAATTGCTTGATTGATTTTGGTGAGATATCATCACCTATATATACATGATCCATCACGGTTTTGGGCAGGTATGAGTAGCCCTAAACCTATCCCTAATGCTAATTTTGGTGAATCTTTCATCCCTACCAAGTTAGGGTTGGAATCTTGGAGATCCCTCAACAATGCAAAAATTACCAAAAATAGCTCCTATTTTTTCTCCCTTGTATCTAAGCATAATTTGGACTCATTCCAAAGGTTCTAACACTTAGGTCTACTTGAGAACATCCTTATGAATGGAATCCTATGCTATTTGGCACGTGTGACAAGCCACATCATGACCATCTAACAATTTACAAGTCATATGACCAAAACTAGTCAAGCTAGAATTGTGAATTTTTAACACTCCTCCTCACTATCTAGCTTGGTTCAATCATTGCTTTACTAATCACTCCAAGTGATGATCTGAACTTCATAAAAGGTGTCTTTTGAAGTGGTTTAGTAAGTAGATCAGCTACACATTCATTGCTTGGAACATGCTCCAAAGCAATCTCCTTGGCTTGCACCATTTCTCTCACAAAGTGATGGCATATCTCAATGTGCTTAGATCTTGCATGGAAGATTGGGTTAGATGCAAGGTGTTGGGCTGATATATTGTCATTGTAGATGATTGGTGCCTCCTCTGAATCCATGATCTTTAGTTCCACCAATAATCTCTTGATCCAAAGTACCTCCTTTGTAGTGGTTGTCAAAGCTTTGTACTCGGCCTCGGTTGAAGATAGAGATATAGTTTCTTGCTTTTTTGAAAGCCATGAAACCACACCTTCTCCTATGAAAGTTGAATAGGCACTTGTTGATTTCCTATCCCTCTTGTCCCCTGCAAAATCTGAATCACTAAATGCATGAAGGTTAATCACATCTCCTCTATATAGAATCCCAAAATCCAATGTACCCGAGATGTATCTTAGAATCCTCTTAGCCTTTTTCCAATGGATATTCAATGGCTTTTGCATGGATTGGCTCAACCTACATACACTAAAGCTAAGATCTGGTCTAGTTATAGTGATCCACATTAAGGAACCTATAAGTTGCCTAAACAAAGTGATGTCCATGAAGGATCTTTCATCATCTTCATTTGGCACTTTTACATCTTGCTCCATTGGTGTGTCAACACTTTTGCATACTTCCATCTTAAACTTCTTCAAAAGACTTTGAGCATAGTTTACTTGACTTATAAAGATAAAATCAGACCCTCTAAGCACTTCTATGCCTAAGATGAAGTGAAGACATCCTAGATCTACCATCTTGAACTCTAAGGATAGATCTATCTTGATTTTTTCAATACCATCAACACTATTTCCACTAATGATGATGTCATCTACATAAATGAGTAAAAGTACAATACCAACATCATCAAACTTAATGTAAAGAGTAGGATCATATTCACTTTGAACAAAAGAAAGTGAAATAAGATAGCAATGTAGTCTTGAATTCCAAGATCTCGAGGCTTGCTTCAAGCCATAGATGCTTCTTTGGAGATGGCATACTTTGTTCTTCATTCCATGCTTGATGAACCCTTGTGACTGCTCCATATAGATATCCTCTTCCAAAAAACCATTCAAGAAAGCATTAGAGACATCCATTTGACATAGAATCCATCCAAAATGTGATGCAAGTGCAATGATTAGTCTTATTGTGACCATCTTGGCCACGGGTGCAAAAGTTTCCTCATAGTCTATCCCTCTCTCTTGAGCATAACCTTTTGCAACTAATCTTGCTTTATGTTTGTTAACACTCCCATTTGCATTCAACTTAAGCTTGAAGACCCACTTGCATCCTATTACATTCCTTTGAGGTCTCTCAACAAGCAACCAAGTTTCATTCTCAATCAAGGCATCATACTCATCCAACATAGCTTTATACCATTCTTTGGAGTTCAATGCATCTTCAACATTAGCCGGTTCTTCAAAACTAGATAAAGCATAAGAAGTGGATGAGATACCCTCAACTTGCTGTCCTTTGCCTTGATATGTGAGCCTTGATGGCTCCACTTTTGCCCTTGAAGATCTCCTTGGTGTGATAGGTGGGTTTGGTGCTTGCTCCTCCATGAGCTCCTCCTCAAAACCAAGATCTTGCTCCTCGGCCATCTTCTTCTTGATTGTTGGAGCACTTGAGCCTTCTTCAAGCATATGCATATGATGTTCATCAAAGATGACATCCCTTGAAACAACAAATTTGTTCAAGGATGGGAGATAGACTTTGTAGCCCTTGCTTGAGCTTGCATATCCAAGCATGATCCCTCTTGTGGAAGATGGATCCTCCTTGGTTCTTGTTTCCAATGGAACATGCACATAACATATACACCCAAAAACTTTCAAGTGATTAAGATTGGGTTTCTTTCCATACAACATCTCATAAGGAGTTTTGCCTTCAATTGCTTTGCAAGACACCCTATTCATCAAGTAGTTTGCACATACAAGAGACTCACCCCAAAAGGATTTGGGCAAACAAGCATCTAATCTTAAAGCCTTAGAACATTCACATAATGTTCTATTCCTTCTTTCAGCAACTCCATTTTGTGGAGGAGTGTAAGGACAAGAAGTCTCTTTCTTGATCCCTTCCTCCTCACAAAAGGCCTTGAACTCATTGGAGATGAATTCTCCACCATTGTCACTTCTAAGAATCTTGATGCTATGATTATGATGCTTTTCCACAAACAACTTGAACTTTACAAAAGTATCAAATACTTGAGACTTGAAGGAAAGTAAGAGCACCCAACAATATCTTGAGTAGTCATCAATGAAGGTTAAAAACATGGATGAACCTCCATTAGATTTGGTGCTAGCAATGTGCACATCCGAGTGTATGAGTTCAAGAGGATGAGATGACTTTGTGATGGAGTTAGGAAACACCTTCTTATGTGCCTTGGATAAGGCACAAGCTTCACAAACCTTGTCTTCCTTCCCAATAGACCTTGGTAGGCCTAAAGCATACTCCTCCTTGATCATAGCCTCCATGGAACCCGAGTTGACATGTCCAAGTCTTTTGTGCCATAAAGTAAAGGTAGATATCTTGTTCTTCTCGGCCAACATGACAACATTAGTATCCACAAATGCATCCAACTTATAAAGTTTGCCAAGTGTAGTGCCCCTGGCCACTATCTTACCCTTCTTCTTGATGAAACATGCATTTGAAGCAAAGTCAACATTGAAACCTTTGTCTACCATTTGGCCAACACTTAGTAGATTCTTTGTTATTGTAGGAATGTACAAAACACCTTCTATGTTGATCTTTTTGGAAGATCCTAAGCAAAGGGGAATGCTACCAACTCCTTCAATCTTACAAGCTTCATCATTTGCTGTAGAGATAGACTTTATAGGTCCATCATAAGATAAGAGAGACTCCCTTTTACTAGTCATGTGTGAACTAGCACCCGAGTCAATCCACCAAGGATCTTCTCCTTTGAAGCTTGTTGAAGAAAATATGGACATCATGAGAGAGTCCTCATGTGAACTCTCCTCCTCCTCCTCTTTGCTCATGTTGGCTTGGATTTGATCTTGCTTCCTCTTGAAGCATTCCGAGGCATAATGCCCCATCTTGCTACAATAGTAGCACTTCACCTTTGATTTGTCCTTCTTGACTTTGGTGGTTGACGGAGATGCCTTTGGGGGTCCTTCTTGATCCTCAAGCTTTGTAGACTTCTTGAATGTTGATCCTTTGCCTTTGGACTTGCCTTTGCCTTTGGTGAAGAGAGCTTGGTCATCTCCACCTTGGATGGAAAGCCTATCCATCCTCTCTTGCATTTGGCTCCTTCTTGATTCCTCGGCCATGAGTGTGCCTTGGAGTTCTTCAAGTATGGGTAGCTTACCCATAATTGCATATCCCTGAACCAAATTGTCAAATTCAAAGCTTAGTCCATTCAATATGAGTTGAACAAGCTCTTCATCCTTGATAGGGTCACCTATAAAGGCTAGCTCTTTGTTCAATTCCTTTACTCTTAGGACAAAAGTATGTGCACTCTCTCCTTTCTTTTGATAGCTTCTATAGATTTGATTCTTCAAAGCTAACATTCTAGTTTGGTTCTTGGATTCATAGACCTTTTGCAAAGTCTCCCAAGCATCTTGAGCTGAAGTGCAATCTCCTACCTCTCTTAAGAGTTCATTTGCAACATTCATTTTTATGCAATGTAGTGCAACATTGCACCTCTTGATGTATTTGGCTATTTCTTGAAAATGAATAGGTTCACCCTCCTTACCATTTACAATTTCCATCAGATCTTGCATGATCATGATAGATCCATTCTAACTTTCCATATGGAATAGTTAGTTTTGTTGAGCCTTTCATTAGTATCCAAAAGATATGCATTTATAGATGCCATCTAGTCTCCTAATCAAGGACTTGACACAAATGAAGGTTACTTCTATTGATTTGATTGAAGGTCTACCTTATCCCACTTCTTAGGGACCTGAAAAGATCAGTAATAGACTTCCTATAAAGATCTAAGAATGATCTCTAACAAAATCAAATTATAGAATACTAGAAACAATGCACTTGCTTGATTGAAGTAGACAATACTAGTAGAATTGCCCCTCTTTCTATAAAGAACATTAAAGCTTCCAAATGATCTGATCAAGAGTGAATTTCAGCAACTTAATATACTTCCAAAATCACTTGTAAAAGATCTAAATGGAACTTAATGAGGATGCAACACAATCTACTATCCAATCACAAGCAAAAAATGATCAAAATTGATGAAAAATTGATCTAATTTGGTGCATAAGTCAAGCAATGGTTGGACTGAACCTAAATCACTTTAGGAGGTGTCTACTACACCTTAGAACAGCCTTGAAGAGTCCCCAAAACTCTGATCTTCCCTCTCCTTGAATGCTAGAAAGCCTCCTCTATGAAATCACCTCCAAAACTTGCTTAGAAATCAATGCTTGGAGCAAGCAAAACTTGCTATCTTGGTAATGTGAATTGAATTCAACTTTTCCTCTAGTTTTAGACACCTAAACACCTGCAAATGAAGTCACACAACACCAATCTCCAATGTATTTGACTCACTTTGAGTTCTAGAATCAATACTAGATGCTAAGATCCAATCTACACAAGATTTAGATCAAAAATTGTGATCAAATTGAATGAAAACCAAGGATTTAGCTCATTTCAGCCTTTAGGCTCTGATACCATGTAAAAATTACAGCAAATAAGGATCCTAAAACACTTGAAATGATGAGGGAAACAATAGATTATGATTTCATAAGATTAGCACAAGTTGAACCATCAAAATCCATCAAAAATCTATGCTTGAACCTCACTAAATGGCCCAAATCCTTGAAGAAGGCTTCACACGTGTGAAAGTACGGCCTCCCACAGTCTGAGTACTGTACACCAGACCTACATTCAATCATATAATCATTAGTAATCACAAGTACTCAAACAATTATGAACATAGAGAGCAATAGCACCATTATGAGAAAAAAATCATGAAATTGCTTGATTGATTTTGGTGAGATATCATCACCTATATATACATGATCCATCAAGGTTTTGGGCAGGTATGAGTAGCCCTAAACCTATCCCTAATGCTAATTTTGGTGAATCTTTCATCCCTACCAAGTTAGGGTTGGAATTTTGGAGATCCCTCAACAATGCAAAAATTACCAAAAATAGCTCCTATTTTTTCTCCCTTGTATCTAAGCATAATTTGGACTCATTCCAAAGGTTCTAACACTTAGGTCTACTTGAGAACATCCTTATGAATGGAATCCTATGCTATTTGGCACGTGTGACAAGCCACATCATGACCATCTAACTATTTACAAGTCATATGACCAAAACTAGTCAAGCTAGAATTGTGAATTTTTAACAACATGGCTAGTGTATACATGTAGCTGAGTATCAAACCCATTCTCCCATTGACAGGCTGGGAAATACATTGAAACTGAGAAACGCTTCTGTTGTTGACTGTTCTAACAAGAAGATAATCCATAATGAACTATAACGTTAGAAGCAATAAAAGAAAGAAAAGAGACAAAGCCGTGTTCACAGAGGCAGTGAATCTGTGAACATGAGTTCTCCAATCTTGTACAAAGCTTTGCTATTCAAGATGCACTACCTTCCATTGACAAGCTCCATAGTGTGCTTGTGGCCGAGGAGAGTAGGATCCTTCATGTCAAGCAAAGGATTGGATTCTTAAAGTTGCATGATGGTGATGAGAAGGCCAACTTCTCAAGCAAGGGAAAGGCAAAGTCAAAGAAGAAGATCCAACACAAGGAGACCAAGAATGATGATCAACCATCTAGCTCCAAAGGTGGAAAGAAGAACAAAGCCAAACTCAAGTGATTCTTTTGTGGAAAGAAGGGGCACTTTGCATCTGAGTATTTCAAGAAGAAGAATGCACAAATGTTTTTCTTGGAAGTGTGAACATGGTGAAGGAGGAGCTCAATCAAGTGGAGCTTTGGCATAAGAGGTTGGGCCACCCCAACTTCAAATCTATGGAGATGCTATGCACCAAGGATCTTGCTCTCAACCTTCCAAAGACACTCTCAAAGTGTGGAAAAAGTTGTGAAGCTTGTAGCCTCTCAAAGACACACAAGCTACCTTTTGACATCTCTTCCACTGGATCTACAAAAGCATTAGATCTTATTCATAGTGATGTGCACTCTTTTTCTCAAGAATCTAATGGAGGTGCATCTATATATGTATCTTTTATTGATGATTACTCTAGATACACTTGGATTGAACTTTTGGATTCCAAAAGTAAAGTGTTTGAAGCTTTTGTTAAGTTCAAAACTCTAGTTGAAAATCAACTTGATGCTAGAATTAAATTATTAAGGATTGATAATGGTGGAGAGTATATCTCCAACAAGATGATAGAGTTTTGTAAATCCAATGGCATTAAGAGAGAACTTACATGTACTTATAGTCTTCAACAAAATGGTATAGCTGAGAGGATGAATAGAATACTATGTGAGTGTGCTAAGGCTTTAAGGATAGATGCATCTCTACCTAAGTCCTTTTGGGGAGAGGCTATTATTTGTACAACTTATTTGTGTAATAGATTGCCATGTAAGCCCATTGGAGGCATAACATCTTATGAGGCTCTATTTTGTAAGAAGCCAAATCTTAAATATCTAAAAATTTTCGGATCTACTTGCTATGTTTTTCAAGCATTAGATACAAGAAAAAAAGATGATCCTACTTCTATTAAAGGGATCTTTGTTGGTTATGCTAAAAATAGCAAGGGATATAGAGTCTATAATCTAATCACTAAGTAGATTTTAGTGAGTAGAGATGTTACTTTTGATGAAGGTAACTAGTACAAGTTGAATGAGAAAGCTTCTAATTCATCTTATGTCAAGGATCTTGTAAGATTTGAGAAGGAGCCTATATGTGATCAAGATCTTGAAGATCCATCTCAAGATCCGAGGACTCCAAGGAGATCTACAAGAAGGAAGGCCAAGCCCTCAAGGCTCACCTATGTTGACAAAGGTGAACAAAGGGAAGATCTACATTCACTTACCTCTTACACTTTTCTAACTCCTATGTTTGATGAGCCAAGTTGCTTTGAAGAAGATATGGAGTCACAAGAATGGAGGGATGCCATGCAAAAAGAGTATGATTCTCTTATAGAGAATCATACATGGAAGCTTGTGGATCTTCCTCAAGGAAGAAAGCCACTTGAGTGCAAATGGATCTATAGATTGAAGTACAATCAAGATGGGAGCATCAACAAACACAAGGCAAGGCTAGTGGCAAAGGGGTTCTTGCAAACCAAGGGAGTAGATTTTGATGAAACTTTTGCTCCTGTTGCTAAGCTAGTTTCCATAAGGTTGATTATTTCTCTTGCAACTACTTTCAATTGGCCTCTATTTCAACTTGATGTGACTAATGCTTTTCTCAATGGATATTTGGAAGAGGAGATTTTCATGAGGCAACCCGAGGGCTTCATCAAAGAAGATCAAGAGGAAAAACTATGTTTGTTGCTAAGAAACCTTTATGGACTTAAGCAAGCACCTAGAACTTGGTACTCTAGGTTGAATACCTTCTTGAACTCTATTAAGTTTGTTGTAAGTGCTTATGATCCTTCTTTGTACTTAAGATTTAATGATGGTAAAATCATCATTCTCATTTTGTATGTTGATGACATTATCCTTAGTGGAAATGATCTTGATGGTATACAAGAAGTGAAAGTAGCATTATTTAGGGAGTTTAAGATGGTGGACCTTGGTAATCTTCATTTCATATTAGGAATAGAAGTTTCAAGAGGCAAAGATTTGAGTTTTATTTGTCAATCCAAATGTGCTTCTTCTATCTTAGAAAAGTTTGAAATGAAAGATTGTAAAGGAGTAGAAACTCCTATGGAGCAAAATGTAAAAGTTTCCAATAGTGATGATGAAGCATCCTTTAAGGACATCACACTATATAGGAGGCTTGTAGGCTCCTTGATCTATCTTACTATAACTAGACCTGATCTAAGTTATAGTGTAGGCAAACTAAGCCAATCTATGCAAAATCCATTGGTTTGTCATTGGAAAAATGCAGAAAGGGTGTTGAGGTACATCTCAGCCACCAAGAACTTTGGCATTTTATATGATGGATCTAATCTTGCCTTAAGGGCATATTCAGATGCTGATTTTGCAGGCGATAAGGTGGATAGGAGGTCCACAAGTGCTTTTTTTACCTTCCTTAGCAATGGCATAGTGTCACTAACGCCTTGCCAAAGGCTTCATTCATCAAGTTAAGATTAGCCTTAGGTGTTGTAGATAGATGTACTATAGCTGTATCATGTAAAAATTGAGTAGGAGTGTTAGAATTTAGCAATTTTCACATGGTTTTTGATGAATATTAGACATCTATGTGGATCCACACGTGTGAGGACCTGTCCACTCGTGTGAAATGACACTTGTAATATTCAAATCCATTTTGATTAGCTTTCATTTGAGTCTAATTTGACATCTCCTAAATTATAGGAGTTAGGTCCTAGATTGTAGGAATCTAGAAGGTCAACACAAACCACCAATGGATGATGTGGAAAACTTGATAGATCTTATCCAAACTGGATATGGATAAGTACAATGAGCTATCCCACACGTGCTGGATGCAACTTAGAGAGAGATTATGGTGATTTTGTACTTGATCCATGATGGATCCATTTTTGAGAAATCTTGGTTTGTGGAGCTATCATTGTGTTTTGACTCTCTTAAGCACTTTCTTTGTGGATGAATGTTTTGTAAATGATAAGTAAACTATTTTTCTGTTATCAGGCCGTACAGTAGCTCTTATTCACATGTGTGAAGCCGTGGATCATTTTTTTTTATTGTTCTTGCTTGGAATCACAAAGATTGTCAAGTAGAAGCTAGATTTGGAAGCTAGTCTTGATATAGATCAAGATTTCAAGCTACCAGTCACTCTTTGTGATCATTTGTAGATCAATTTCAGTCCTTAAAATCTGAAATTTGACACCAAAGGCAAATGTAAGAGCAAAGACAAGCCAAGACAGCAAGACGGCGGAAAGAAAACATGCGTAAGATGTAAGCGAGAAGGCCACATAGTTGATATGTGTTGACTGAACCTGAAGATCGAATGCATCCATTGCCACAAGAAAGGTCCTGCATCTATGGACTAATACCAGAATCCGAGGAACAAGCAACCTCAAGGAAAATGGGAGACCCACAACAGTTTGTCCTACACGGAAGAACCCGAAAGCTCCAAGATGGATGAAGAAAGGTCAAACAATGGAAATGCGATAGCCCACCTACATATGTCTGCAACCTCAATATCTGGCACACAAGAGGTCATTCTCGATTCGAAAGCAACATCTCACTTAATTACATCCAGACGAATCATGGCCAACTTTTGAAGCACAGATTCATCTAGATACATAGTTCTTGGAGACAGATCAAGACACCAAGTGAATGGCACTGGTTCGTATGCTCAACACAAACAACAAGGACCGAAGATTGGACGACATTCTGTTCATACCTACACTACAACAAGACTTGCTCTCAGTTGCAAAAATAGTAGATGCAGGAATGTGCATGACATTTTCCAATGAAACATACAAGGTTGTTGACGCCAACTCCAGTACACTCGTCACCCAAGGAATACAAAAAGACAATTTGCACCATCTAAAGGTGCACCTACCAACAAATCAAGCACACCAAGCCCATGAATATACAAATGTTCTGTGACACAAGAGACTATGCCACATGAATCCAATGGCCATGTATCAGACAAGCCAGAATGGAACGATCACATGAGTAAGAATTAGTAGTGCAACCAATTCGACATTCTGTGATGTGTGCATGAAGGGGAATATTTTGGAGCTAGTACATTCAGACATTTGTGCACCCTTTGACGTGATCTTTGTAGGAGGCTCGAAATGCTATATCATCTTAGTTCTAAGTTTCAAAAAGACCCTTTGTGAAGATGCTTTTTATTTTTTTTCAAATTTTCAAGCTTGCTCTAGACCAATAGTAATTGTACATGTGTACATTTACATAACGTAAAATTCTGCTGAAAAATTTCGGACAAATTTTTTTAAAAGAAAGATTTAACATGGAGAGGGAAAGAAAAAATCAATATTAATAACATTGGAAAAAACAAAAAGACGGGGGGGGGGGAGGGGGATGCAATGAGAGAGAGAGAGAGAGAGAGAGAGAGAGAGAGAGAGAGAGAGAGAGAGAGAGAGAGAGAGAGAGAGAGAGACAAAGAGAGAGAGAGGACGGGGGGGCATGCGCCCACTTTGGGGCACGAGTCCCGTTCAAGGCATGTTTGTTTGATTGGGGCCACCTACCCCCTGTCCATGTGTCGTCGCACACACCCGAGATTGAGCTGGCAGGCTGGTGAGAGCATGCCCCGAGACCTGCTAGTGCCTCCAAGAGGGCCGCAAGGGCCTGTATTACTTAATGATTTTACATGGGCCACAAGGCCTCGTGGCCCGTACTACATGCGAGCCCAGGCTAGCGACCTCTCAAGGGCACCAGGAGGTCTCAGGGCACATTGGCGCCAGCCAATCACCTCAATCCCAAGGGAGGGGGCTGACACCTGGACAGGGGATGGGGGTAGATGGCACCAATCAAGGCAACGAGGCCCGTGTCCTGAAGTGGGCGTGCCTCTCTCTCTCCCCCGCTTCCCCCCCTCTCTCCCTCCCTCTTATCATTTGTTAACTTAAAAAAAAAATTCAAGTTAAAGCCATAACTTATCTTAAGGTGTGTTTTTTTTTTCAAACTTATAACATTATTAATTGTAAAACAATTTGCAGCATACTCCCACTTTAATTTTGATTTTTTCAAGACTCTTATCACACTCTTTATTCTCTATTTTTTTTGTCATTTATTGTTTTAAAAATTTTAGTCATATTATACTTGGCTGCCCAAGTTTACAAACATGGCAATTCTTAAAGGGTCTTTTTTTTATTTGGGACTCCTCTAATGCTATAGGTTTACCACCAGAAAGGACAGTTGATCATAAAACTGACCCAATACTTGGAGCAATTTCAATCGCACAACATCCTTATAGGATGAGTGCATCGGAAGAGGTTGAGGTAAGTAGGCATTTACATGATTACCTTAAAAAGAGGTGGGTACAACCTAGTACGTATCCATGGGCATCACCAGTGGTTCTGGTTGCCAAGAAGGATGGGACTATAAGTATTTGTGTCGACTATAAGAAATTGAACAAGGTAACTATTAAGAATAGATATCCACTGCTGCGGATGGATGATCTAATAGACTATCTTGGTGGTGCTGGGTACGTTACCAAGATAGATCTAAGATCGGGCTACCATCAGATATGCATTAAGACAGAAGATGTACCAAATGTTAAAAATTCACAATTCTAGCTTGACTAGTTTTGGTCATATGACTTGTAAATAGTTAGATGGTCATGATGTGGCTTGTCACACGTGCCAAATAGCATAGGATTCCATTCATAAGGATGTTCTCAAGTAGACCTAAGTGTTAGAACCTTTGGAATGAGTCCAAATTATGCTTAGATACAAGGGAGAAAAAATAGGAGCTATTTTTGGTAATTTTTGCATTGTTGAGGGATCTCCAAGATTCCAACCCTAACTTGGTAGGGATGAAAGATCCACCAAAATTAGCATTAGGGATAGGTTTAGGGCTACTCATACCTGCCCAAAACCGTGATGGATCATGTATATATAGGTGATGATATCTCACCAAAATCAATCAAGCAATTTCATGTTTTTTCTCTCATAATGGTGCAATTGCTCTCTATGTTCATAATTGTTTGAGTACTTGTGATTACTAATGATTATAGGATTGAATGTAGGTCTGGTGTACAGTACTCAGACTGTGGGAGGCCGTACTTTCACACGTGTGAAGCCTTCTTCAAGGATTTGGGCCATTTAGTGAGGTTCAAGCATAGATTTTTGATGGATTTTGATGGTTCAACTTGTGCTAATCTTATGAAATCATAATCTATTGTTTCCCTCATCATTTCAAGTGTTTTAGGATCCTTATTTGCTGTAATTTTTACATGGTATCAGAGCCTAAAGGCTGAAATGAGCTAAATCCTTGGTTTTCATTCAATTTGATCACAATTTTTGATCTAAATCTTGTGTAGATTGGATCTTAGCATCTAGTATTGATTCTAGAACTCAAAGTTAGTCAAATACATTGGAGATTGGTGTTGTGTGACTTCATTTGTAGGTGTTTAGGTGTCTAAAACCAGAGGCAAAGTTGAATTCAATTCACATTACCAAGATAGCAAGTTTTGCTTGCTCCAAGCATTGATTTCTAAGCGAGTTTTGGAGGTGATTTCATAGAGAAGGCTTTCTAGCATTCAAGGAGAGGGAAGATCAGAGTTTTGGGGACTCTTCAAGGCTGTTCTAAGGTTTAGTAGGCACCTCCTAAAGTGATTTAGGTTCAGTCCAACCATTGCTTGACTTATGCACCAAATTAGATCAATTTTTCATCAATTTTGATCATTTTTTGCTTGTGATTGGATAGTAGATTGTGTTGCATCCTCATTAAGTTCCATTTAGATCTTTTACAAGTGATTTTGGAAGTATATTAGGTTGCTGAAATTCACTCTTGATCAGATCATTTGGAAGCTTTAATGTTCTTTATAGAAAGAGGGGCAATTCTACTAGTATTGTCTACTTCAATCAAGCAAGTGCATTGTTTCTAGTATTCTATGATTTGATTTTGTTAGAGATCATTCTTAGATCTTTATAGGAAGTCTATTACTGATCTTTTCAGGTCCCTAAGAAGTGGGATAAGGTAGACCTTCAATCAAATCAATAGAAGTAACCTTCATTTGTGTCAAGTCCTTGATTAGGAGACTAGATGGCATCTATAAATGCATATCTTTTGGATACTAATGAAAGGCTCAACAAAACTAACTATTCCATATGGAAAGTTAGAATGGATCTATCATGATCATGCAAGATCTGATGGAAATTGTAAATGGTAAGGAGGGTGAACCTATTCATCCTCAAGAAATAGCCAAATACATCAAGAGGTGCAATGTTGCACTACATTGCATAAAAATGAATGTTGCAAATGAACTCTTAAGAGAGGTAGGAGATTGCACTTCAGCTCAAGATGCTTGGGAGACTTTGCAAAAGGTCTATGAATCCAAGAACCAAACTAGAATGTTAGCTTTGAAGAATCAAATCTATAGAAGCTATCAAAAGAAAGGAGAGAGTGCACATACTTTTGTCCTAAGAGTAAAGGAATTGAACAAAGAGCTAGCCTTTATAGGTGACCCTATCAAGGATGAAGAGCTTGTTCAACTCATATTGAATGGACTAAGCTTTGAATTTGACAATTTGGTTCAGGGATATGCAATTATGGGTAAGCTACCCATACTTGAAGAACTCCAAGGCACACTCATGGCCGAGGAATCAAGAAGGAGCCAAATGCAAGAGAGGATGGATAGGCTTTCCATCCAAGGTGGAGATGACCAAGCTCTCTTCACCAAAGGCAAAGGCAAGTCCAAAGGCAAAGGATCAACATTCAAGAAGTCTACAAAGCTTGAGGATCAAGAAGGACCCCCAAAGGCATCTCCGTCAACCACCAAAGTCAAGAAGGACAAATCAAAGGTGAAGTGCTACTATTGTAGCAAGATGGGGCATTATGCCTCGGAATGCTTCAAGAGGAAGCAAGATCAAATCCAAGCCAACATGAGAAAAGAGGAGGAGGAGGAGAGTTCACATGAGGACTCTCTCATGATGTCCATATTTTCTTCAACAAGCTTCAAAGGAGAAGATCCTTGGTGGATTGACTCGGGTGCTAGTTCACACATGACTAGTAAAAGGGAGTCTCTCTTATCTTATGATGGACCTATAAAGTCTATCTCTACAGCAAATGATGAAGCTTGTAAGATTGAAGGAGTTGGTAGCATTCCCCTTTGCTTAGGATCTTCCAAAAAGATCAACATAGAAGGTGTTTTGTACATTCCTACAATAACAAAGAATCTACTAAGTGTTGGCCAAATGGTAGACAATGGTTTCAATGTTGACTTTGCTTCAAATGAATGTTTCATCAAGAAGAAGGGTAGGATAGTGGCTAAGGGCACTAGACTTGGCAAACTTTATAAGTTGGATGCATTTGTGGATACTAATGTTGTCATGTTGGCCGAGAAGAACAAGATATCTACCTTTACTTTATGGCACAAAAGACTTGGACATGTCAACTCGGGTTCCATGGAGGCTATGATCAAGGAGGAGTATGCTTTAGGCCTACCAAGGTCTATTGGGAAGGAAGACAAGGTTTGTGAAGCTTGTGCCTTATCCAAGGCACATAAGAAGGTGTTTCCTAACTCCATCACAAAGTCATCTCATCCTCTTGAACTCAAACACTCGGATGTGCACATTGCTAGCACCAAATCTAATGGAGGTTCATCCATGTTTTTAACCTTCATTGATGACTACTCAAGATATTGTTGGGTGTTCTTACTTTCCTTCAAGTCTCAAGTATTTGATACTTTTGTAAAGTTCAAGTTGTTTGTGGAAAAGCATCATAATCATAGCATCAAGATTCTTAGAAGTGACAATGGTGGAGAATTCATCTCCAATGAGTTCAAGGCCTTTTGTGAGGAGGAAGGGATCAAGAAAGAGACTTCTTGTCCTTACACTCCTCAACAAAATGGAGTTGCTGAAAGAAGGAATAGAACATTATGTGAATGTTCTAAGGCTTTAAGATTAGATGCTTGTTTGCCCAAATCCTTTTGGGGTGAGTCTCTTGTATGTGCAAACTACTTGATGAATAGGGTGTCTTGCAAAGCAATTGAAGGAAAAACTCCTTATGAGATGTTGTATGGAAAGAAACCCAATCTTAATCACTTGAAAGTTTTTGGGTGTATATGTTATGTGCATGTGCCATTGGAAACAAGAACCAAGGAGGATCCATCTTCCACAAGAGGGATCATGCTTGGATATGCAAGCTCAAGCAAGGGCTACAAAGTCTATCTCCCATCCTTGAACAAATTTGTTGTTTCAAGGGATGTCATCTTTGATGAACATCATATGCATATGCTTGAAGAAGGCTCAAGTGCTCCAACAATCAAGAAGAAGATGGCCGAGGAGCAAGATCTTGGTTTTGAGGAGGAGCTCATGGAGGAGCAAGCACCAAACCCACCTATCACACCAAGGAGATCTTCAAGGGCAAAAGTGGAGCCATCAAGGCTCACATATCAAGGCAAAGGACAGCAAGTTGAGGGTATCTCATCCACTTCTTATGCTTTATCTAGTTTTGAAGAACCATCTAATGTTGAAGATGCATTGAACTCCAAAGAATGGTATAAAGCTATGTTGGATGAGTATGATGCCTTGATTGAGAATGAAACTTGGTTGCTTGTTGAGAGACCTCAAAGGAATGTAATAGGATGCAAGTGGGTCTTCAAGCTTAAGTTGAATGCAAATGGGAGTGTTAACAAACATAAAGCAAGATTAGTTGCAAAAGGTTATGCTCAAGAGAGAGGGATAGACTATGAGGAAACTTTTGCACCCGTGGCCAAGATGGTCACAATAAGGCTAATCATTGCACTTGCATCACATTTTGGATGGATTCTATGTCAAATGGATGTCTCTAATGCTTTCTTGAATGGTTTTTTGGAAGAAGATATCTATATGGAGCAGCCACAAGGGTTCATCAAGCATGGAATGAAGAACAAAGTATGCCATCTCCAAAGAAGCATCTATGGCTTGAAGCAAGCCTCGAGATCTTGGAATTCAAGACTACATTGCTATCTTATTTCACTTTCTTTTGTTCAAAGTGAATATGATCCTACTCTTTACATTAAGTTTGATGATGTTGGTATTGTACTTTTACTCATTTATGTAGATGACATCATCATTAGTGGAAATAGTGTTGATGGTATTGAAAAAATCAAGATAGATCTATCCTTAGAGTTCAAGATGGTAGATCTAGGATGTCTTCACTTCATCTTAGGCATAGAAGTGCTTAGAGGGTCTGATTTTATCTTTATAAGTCAAGTAAACTATGCTCAAAGTCTTTTGAAGAAGTTTAAGATGGAAGTATGCAAAAGTGTTGACACACCAATGGAGCAAGATGTAAAAGTGCCAAATGAAGATGATGAAAGATCCTTCATGGACATCACTTTGTTTAGGCAACTTATAGGTTCCTTAATGTGGATCACTATAACTAGACCAGATCTTAGCTTTAGTGTATGTAGGTTGAGCCAATCCATGCAAAAGCCATTGAATATCCATTGGAAAAAGGCTAAGAGGATTCTAAGATACATCTCGGGTACATTGGATTTTGGGATTCTATATAGAGGAGATGTGATTAACCTTCATGCATTTAGTGATTCAGATTTTGCAGGGGACAAGAGGGATAGGAAATCAACAAGTGCCTATTCAACTTTCATAGGAGAAGGTGTGGTTTCATGGCTTTCAAAAAAGCAAGAAACTATATCTCTATCTTCAACCGAGGCCGAGTACAAAGCTTTGACAACCACTACAAAGGAAGTACTTTGGATCAAGAGATTATTGGTGGAACTAAAGATCATGGATTCAGAGGAGGCACCAATCATCTACAATGACAATATATCAGCCCAACACCTTGCATCTAACCCAATCTTCCATGCAAGATCTAAGCACATTGAGATATGCCATCACTTTGTGAGAGAAATGGTGCAAGCCAAGGAGATTGCTTTGGAGCATGTTCCAAGCAATGAATGTGTAGCTGATCTACTTACTAAACCACTTCAAAAGACACCTTTTATGAAGTTCAGATCATCACTTGGAGTGATTAGTAAAGCAATGATTGAACCAAGCTAGATAGTGAGGAGGAGTGTTAAAAATTCACAATTCTAGCTTGACTAGTTTTGGTCATATGACTTGTAAATAGTTAGATGGTCATGATGTGGCTTGTCACACGTGCCAAATAGCATAGGATTCCATTCATAAGGATGTTCTCAAGTAGACCTAAGTGTTAGAACCTTTGGAATGAGTCCAAATTATGCTTAGATACAAGGGAGAAAAAATAGGAGCTATTTTTGGTAATTTTTGCATTGTTGAGGGATCTCCAAGATTCCAACCCTAACTTGGTAGGGATGAAAGATCCACCAAAATTAGCATTAGGGATAGGTTTATGGCTACTCATACCTGCCCAAAACCGTGATGGATCATGTATATATAGGTGATGATATCTCACCAAAATCAATCAAGCAATTTCATGTTTTTTCTCTCATAATGGTGCAATTGCTCTCTATGTTCATAATTGTTTGAGTACTTGTGATTACTAATGATTATAGGATTGAATGTAGGTCTGGTGTACAGTACTCAGACTGTGGGAGGCCGTACTTTCACACGTGTGAAGTGTGAAAATTGTCAACATTTCCTTGTCTAGTTTTAGGCCAAAATTGCTAAAAATGGCACATAGTTTAGGATCTGACTTTTCACACGTGTGAAACAGGTCTAGATATTTTTAGTAAGTGTATTTTTTCAGTATGAAGAAGTGTCAAACTTCAAGACCTTCGAAATGAGTCCATTTTCATGTATTTTGGACATATATGCCAATTTTACCTATATAGGGCATATTTTAGGTAAGGAGGGTCTAGAGAGAGGAGAGAGAGTCATCTCTCTCAGCTATATATAGCAGGTAGGCCGTGGAGAAACAGGTTGGAGCAGATCCATTGTATTCATTTGCTTAATGAGAGATTTTTCTATTGGGTTCTCCTTCCATTGTTGGCATTGTGTAGTGATTGAGTTCAAGCTTTGTGTGTATGATCTTAGGTGCTTTCCAAAAGTGATAGGCTGATGTATTATGGACTGTATAATGCTATTTTGGGCCGCACTTGATGTTTATGGAAGTTTCCATTTGTGATAAATGCTTTTTGATCAAGTTCTTTGCATTCTAGGTAGCATAGAATGTGTTGCCAATTCCTAGCTTATGTAGTTTGGAGTGCAAGCATTCAAGCCAATGATCTTGGAGTTTAGATCCACTTAGGATCTGTATTTTTCACATGGTATCAGAGCTGGTTGGCTTCTATTTACAGTAAGTATTCCATTTTTGGTGATATTTGGATGTTTGATCAAGTTCTAGCATGATTTTGCATTGCTTTGTTGATCAAATCTTACTAACCTTTGTTTTGTGAGTTGAACTTGTGGATCAAAAGCATATTTCAGGTCTATTGAAGATCAGAGGCTGAAAAGAAACTATTTTGGATCAGATCATAACACCTAATCATTTGTGATTGTGAGGCTTGTGCATATTCAATACTAACAATGTTCTTTTCAATCCTATTGTTGACAATCTCCATTCTTGGATGAACACTCTCCTTAAGTGGATGAAACTTCTCCTTAAGTGGATGACAAATGCTCTTTTGAGTGAGTTGTAATTCTCCTAAAGGCTGAGCAAAGCTCCCATTTGGATGAAAGATCCCCTTTTTTGGGTGAACATATTGTAAGCTCCATTGTGAAGAGCATATTGTAAAGATTGTCATCAATTTTGGCATAATTTTTGGTGTACTTTGTTGAGCATGTAAGTAACTCTCCTTATGTAATTTGATTGGAGCATTTGCTGGAAGGTGTTAACCATTATGCAAGTGTGTTTTCAGGTTCTTAACAGGTTGAGGAACATTCTCATGTGAAGTGATCTTAGATCTACATCTAAACACCAAGATTTGACAAGATAGTGAAGCTAGTCTTGTGATTCACTAAGTGTGCTCATTCATTCACCTCTAAATCTTGTATTTATCACTTGCTGGAGTTTATAAACTTTTAGAAGTGTGGTTTACATGTGGTTTTACAGGTTGAATCAATATCTTAGTGTGTTGATCATATGTTGATCAAGTTTGTTCATTACTAGGTAATCTTGGCATCCTAGTTTTGGGTATTTTCTAAGAATGCAAGTAACTCTTCACACCATAACTTGATTTGGTCACTTGCTGGAAAGTTTGAGAGCTTAAGCAAGAGTGTGTTCAGGTTGGTTTGAGTTTGTAATCCATTCTTAGTGTGTGCAAAGTGTTGCATGTGTTTCAATCTTCCTTTCTATGCTTGAAAGCCAAATAGTTTCAAGATAGAGGTCATTTAGGGTTCTAAATCTTTTAAGATCTTCTCCTTCTTCATTTATTGAGAGAAAGGAGAGTGCTAGGTGCATTAGAACAGAGCCTAAGGACACAAGAAGATTTTAGCATCATGACATCCAATGGTGGAATCATGTTGGAAGCTAAAGAGAGGTTAAACTCTACAAACTATTCAACTTGGAAAGTGAGGATGGAGTCTTTACTAGAGTTGAATGAGCTAATGGATATAGTTGTGGGAATTGAAGAAAGACCTCTAATTCTTCAAGAGCAACTAAATTTTGATAGAAGGGCTAAAAGAGCCTTACATATCATAAAGATGAATGTTACCAATGAACTTCTTAAAGAAGTTGGTAAATGTACTTCTTCAAGTGAAGCATGGAATGCTTTGAAGAAGATCTATGAGTCCAAATCCACATCTAGGGTTCTCACCCTAAGAAGGCAAATCTTCCAAAGTTGTCAAAGAGAGGGAGAGAGTGCACATTCATTTGTCTTGAAGGTTAAATCCTTGAATGATGATCTAGCATGCATAGATGAAAGCATAAAGGATGGGGAACTAGTTCAAGTCATGTTGAATGGTTTGCTTGATGAACATTCTAACCTTGTACAATGCTTTGCTATACAAAAGTCCTTGCCAAGTGTCAATGACTTGCAAGAGATCTTGGTGGCTGAAGAGCATAGGTTGCAAGCCAAAGGTGGTGGTGCATCAACACAAGGTGGAGATGAAGAAGCTCTTTTCACAAAGGGCAAGTTCAAAGGCAAGTGGTCCAAGCAAGGTAGTTTGGAGCATGGAAAGCATTCTTCTTCTTTGCAAAGTAGGAAGCAAGATAAGTCCAAGTTCAAATGTTTTTATTGTGGAGTGAAAGGACATTTTGCAAATGAATGCCATAAGAAACAAAATGCTAGATCTAGGTTGAGATCTAATGTACTTCTTGGAGATGATAATTGTTGTGCTAACTTGGCAAGCTTTGGTGAATCTATGGTCAATTTTTTGGATCCATTGGATCTTGAAGATGGACTAGTGCTACCTACTAGTCAAATGGAGTCATGTGGTGCTAAATTAGTATCATGTTTGAACTCTTCTACTCATAGATTTTCAAGTCTTGGTGGCTCTTCAATGGAACTAGATGGCAAGTGCAAAAATGGAAAAGGTAAGGAAGGAGCTAACTTCATCAATGGAGTTGATGAAGATTCTTCTTTGGAAGTGATTGTTGCTAATGACTTGTTTGTTCATATGGAAAAAGATGGAGATGCTAAGTGTCATTCTTTGCAAGAAGATGGTTGTTCTTCTAATTCTTTTCATATTGATGTATGTAATCATGTGGGAAAAGATGATGGTGCTTTGAGCATGCTTGAAGGAAATGGTTCTTTTACATCTTTTTGTGATAAAGTCATTTGTGCAACAAGTGGTGTCACATTTCTTCATAAAAAGAGTAGATCAAAGGTTTCTATCATGAGACTTGGTGAGGGAGATCACAAGTCAAAAGGAAGAGAAGTATGTGAAGTGTTCAAAGTAGGATGTACTTTGAATGATGTTTTTATGAACGATAGTGAGGAAGAATCATTATCATATGACTCATTACCTAAATCATTGAGTAGAAGTTCATGTTTGAAAAGAGAGAGTACTTCAATCACTCTTATGTTGAAGGTACTAAGGATTCTTTTCTTGGCTTCTAATATTCAAGAGTCTTCTACTTCTTATGGTGCAACTATCAAGAGGGAGGTTTCTAACTTTTGTGGTGCTAGCATTAAGAGGGAGTCTTGTGAAGGAAAGGGCAATGGAAGAGTGGTTCTTGGGAAGATCCAAAGCATGGATCTAACATCTCTTCATCAACTCAAAGCATTCTATGATTGTGGTGGATTGTTCATTCATGGTCAAGATGGCAAAAGGTTGGTTGAAGAAGACTACATGGAGCAACTCAAGTGACAACTTCTTCAAGGCAAGGGAGATATCATTGGTGAGCTTATTGAGGTTTGTTATGAACTCAAGAGGGCTGTTTTGATTAGGTTTGATACTCATCTTCACCTACTCTACTTCATGTTAAATGGAAATGTTGGAATCTATCTTTTGGTTTATGATGGTGGCATTGTTTTCACTAACTATAGTGAAGGGTCAAATTTGAGCATTGATGAGATCTTGTGGGATCTTAATCATGTGTTTGAGAGGGAGTATATTCAGAGTTTCAGATCTGAAGATGTTCACATATGCAAGATCTTTGATGTCTTATTGGAAGATCAAGAGGTTGATCTTGGATTGCTTCATCAACACCAAGAGACAAGTGGCAATTCGAAGCTAGTGAAAAGCATCAAAGAAGAGACAAATGGTCAAGGCATTTTGGATCTGTTTTTACAGGTTCTTGAAGGTTCAAGTAAGGTCTTTGGAGCTGCAAGGAAGTGTCTTCTTACTCTACCTCACTTGCCTAATCTCATGTATGAACATTGTTATGTCAATGTGTTGAAATTGTCAAATTTCAATAAAACTAGTTCCATAGTTTTGCATCCTTTGGATCTTGGAGATGGAATAGTTATCATTGCTGGTTTGTATGATCAAGTACATGAATTCATTCAGATCTTGAAAGGTATTGAAGTGGTCAATATGTTTTCTTTTGAACAAAGTTCAAGATCTAGTATTCTAGTGTTGGCAAATTGGCAACTTGTTGACATTGTAGGATCAAGCGTTGTGTGCAAATCTTGTGGAGGTACTTCAAGTATTTCAAGTTCAGGTTTTGGTCATTCAAATGGAGTAGGGAACACATCTTTTTGGCATTCATTCACTCAAAGGCTTTCATGGATTGAAGATCTACAAAGGCAAGGTGGTGATGGAAGTTCATTCATGGAGATACATGTTGCATTCACTATATGTATAGTGAAATGTGGAGGAGGCATGCAAACACTTGTTGATCACTTTCATTTACAACTTGTTTGCTGCTATTTTACAGAGAAACCAGAGATGGATACATGGAGGAATTCATTAATTGAGATTCTATGTTCTTTTACATGTACCATTTTTATGATTCTATGTAAAATTGATGTAAGAAATAGTGAAGCATCCTATATGGACACTATTATCTATATCAATTATGTTGTGTCCTATTTTGTACATATTAGGATCCTTGAGAAGAGATCTATTCTGATGATGGAGATCATTCTTAAGTTGGAACAAAGTAGTGTTGTAAAACTAGCAAGTTAAGTTGAAGAGGGAGTGTGAAAATTGTCAACATTTCCTTGTCTAGTTTTAGGCCAAAATTGCTAAAAATGGCACATAGTTTAGGATCTGACTTTTCACACGTGTGAAACAGGTCTAGATATTTTTAGTAAGTGTATTTTTTCAGTATGAAGAAGTGTCAAACTTCAAGACCTTCGAAATGAGTCCATTTTCATGTATTTTGGACATATATGCCAATTTTACCTATATAGGGCATATTTTAGGTAAGGAGGGTCTAGAGAGAGGAGAGAGAGTCATCTCTCTCAGCTATATATAGCAGGTAGGCCGTGGAGAAACAGGTTGGAGCAGATCCATTGTATTCATTTGCTTAATGAGAGATTTTTCTATTGGGTTCTCCTTCCATTGTTGGCATTGTGTAGTGATTGAGTTCAAGCTTTGTGTGTATGATCTTAGGTGCTTTCCAAAAGTGATAGGCTGATGTATTATGGACTGTATAATGCTATTTTGGGCCGCACTTGATGTTTATGGAAGTTTCCATTTGTGATAAATGCTTTTTGATCAAGTTCTTTGCATTCTAGGTAGCATAGAATGTGTTGCCAATTCCTAGCTTATGTAGTTTGGAGTGCAAGCATTCAAGCCAATGATCTTGGAGTTTAGATCCACTTAGGATCTGTATTTTTCACATGAAGCCTTCTTCAAGGATTTGGGCCATTTAGTGAGGTTCAAGCATAGAGTTTTGATGGATTTTGATGGTTCAACTTGTGCTAATCTTATGAAATCATAATCTATTGTTTCCCTCATCATTTCAAGTGTTTTAGGATCCTTATTTGCTGTAATTTTTACACCAAAAACTGGGTTTCGAGCTCGCTTTGGTCACTACAAATTTTTGGTGTTGCCTTTTGGTTTGACCAATGCACCAGCAACTTTCCAACAGATGATGAACGATTTGTTCAGGCCATATTTGGGAAGATTTGTAGTGGTATTCTTAGATGATATCCTAGTGTTCAGTAAGACTTTGGCGGAACATAAAGAGCATCTTAGGATTGTCTTGGACATCCTAAGAAGGGAAAAGCTCTTTGCCAAGGAGTCTAAGTGTGACTTTTTTGCTAAGGAAGTGTCCTACTTGGGGCATAAGATTTCCGAACGAGGAATGGAGATTGAGGCAATCGTATCCAAAAGGTTATTGGTTGGCCTATTCTCACCACAGTTTGGGAAATCAAGTCTTTCTTGGGGTTTGTAGGATTTTTCCATTGGCATATTCCCCAATTTGCTCGATTGACATTTTCCCTTATCCAGGAATCGAAAGGCTATAAGAAGCTAAGCCGGAGGGCTAAGAGTCCACTAGTTGCTTAAGTAAAGTGTCTGAGCTTTTCACGTATTTCTTTTTGCCTCTCGGTTAGTTTGGTGTCGACAATTTTACTTTTTTTGTAACCAAGGCTTTTTGGTTTTTTGAGAAGGCAATCTGATTGCCTCTTGAATCGATTCTTCATTTATTGCATACCAGACTTCATCTAGATACATGTCCCATTGGTAGACCTTAGGTTTGGGCTGATAGGCCATGGTTTTCGCTACCTTGGTTGTGACTTGCACATGAGCCATAGGCACTGGCAACTTAATTTTCTTGGGTATCGATTTTGGTGCGTAACATTTTTGATCGAGATACATGAGAACTTGGTCATCAGTCATGGGCTATAGAAATACTAGGTTCTCTTGGCCAAGCTATAGGAATTAATTCTATCATCATCAATGGAATGATGGGTGTCCCTATGTCCGAAGACGGGAGAATATATGTGTCTTCTACGGCAGTCTCTATCAGGCATCTATTGGAGTCAGCATAGTTGCTGTAAAGCTACCTTTACAAGCTTTACTTCTGGCGCCACTAGCGCCAGCATTGTCCCCGGCGCTAGCAGCGCCCCTGCTGCTCCCGGCGCCAATGCCGGCGCCGCTCCCGGTGCCACTGTGACCAGAATTAAGCCGGCGCCAAGTTCCTATGGCTGAAAATCTTTGATAGGTTCTAGCGAAGTCCAGAGAGCTCAGAACGATGTGCAATCACCTCACACGATCTAGGCATGATTAAAGGAAGCTTGGAGATCAATAAAATCTAGAGAGAGAAAATTACTATCTAGAGAGAGAAAAATGTGCTTTACCTACCTGGGTAGAGTGCTTGGTATGAAGGGGAGTGCCAAATCCCACCAATACTATAGGGGAGTGCGGGTTGCGACTCAGGGCGAGCTCCAACCAAGTCTCAGCCTCCCTTGCTGGAATGTTGTCCTGGCACTCGCCTTGGCATGCCAGCTCCCCAGAGACTAGGGTCGGTCACACACTTGAAATGTAACCTTCTCAGATTTATCAATAAAGTGGGATTTTTTTCAAACTGACTCTGATTACCTTCTGGGTTTCAGTGTTCGATAAAAGCGCCAGTTGTAAGACCGCTTCAAAATTTTCAAGTTGGCACATAGCTGAGGGTCGTATCTCGGGATGCCAACGGTATGCCTTCGGGACCATTCGGTCCGTGGCGCCAGCGGTATGCTGTCGGGACCATTTGGTCCAGGAACTGGTTGTCTCCATATCAATCGCAGCTTGTGGTTCTGAGTGTTCCTTGCATGAACGTGAATGGGTTAAGCTCTTGGGGAACGGGCTCTAACCTGTCGGTTGAGTTGGATGGCTTGCTTGGGTGGAAGTTACCTGTTTATGGCTGTCCAGTCTGGCGTGGCACCAGGTTGGCTTCTAGCGCTCGTGACGAAGCTTTCAGTTGGTTAAGTCTGATGTAAGTCAGACCACTTGCTTGGAATGGATGTTACTCGTTTGTAACGAAGCTTCGAGTTGGTTAAGTTTGATGTATGTCGGGCGGCTTGCTTGGAGGGAAGTCACCCACATCGGGACCCCCGATCTGGCATGGTGCCAGTTTGGATCTCAATGTTGGTTTTCGGAACTTCAAGTTGTTAAGTCTGATCGTTGTTGGCAACTTGGCTGTTGTATGTCAAGTGGGTTTGGATGGCAAGATTTGAAGGCTGGGAAGCTAAGTCGTGGTTCCCGGCTCCCTTTGGGATGCCTGCGCTACATGTGGTATCAGAGCCGACTGGCCGGTCAGCTATGCGGATCTCACAAAAATGGCCACTGTTTTGGGTTCATCAAGACAACTATTGTGCAAGGTGCTGCCCACAGTGTAAGCATGGGTGCATCCACGGTCGGGGTGGTCGACAGAACGGGGGACTTGATCAGTCAAGGTGCTGCCCTTGAGGTGTAAGCACGGTCAGTTCTCGCGGTTCAGGCCTAGCGCTGTCTGCACGTAGGACAGATGAGGCAATGTGCTGCCATTAGGTTGGTGTAAGCACGGTCTGTGCCTTGTGGGGTGCGGGGTGACATATTCGAATTGTACGAGTTAACCATTGATACGGAGATGCTGCGTGAATTCGGGTGTAAAGCACGGGTGGTTAGCTGCCGGTGCGGGATAGTTGCCGATCGTTTAGCTATAAGGGCTATCGACAAAAAGTGGTGGGGCGTGACTGAGGCAATGTGCTGTTTAATGGTGAAAGCACGGATAGTTGGAGGGGTGGTGGGCTGATTCTGTGATCGATTTGTATGGGCGTGGCTAGGCAAAGGTCCGTTGGCAGGACCATCTCAAAGGGGGACCTTGTCTTTGTTACTTGTTAGTAAACCTGCTTGAGTGTCTTACTTGTATGTATTCGTGGTGAGTCTTAGTACTCGTGCTTTGCTTGGTTTGCATAATTGCTTGTGATACAAGGAGCTGATGGCTCGAGAAGGAACCTTTCTTTTGAAGGCTGATACCATCAAACAAAGAGGACTACAGAATCTGTGAGACGGATTTGCAGATCAAGTACTCGCACGTGAACGGCAACAAAACAACTCAATGTTGCAAAGGATGGATGGCTAGCCTATTTCTTGGGTTAGTTTCATTTGCGACAACGCCCACCAGATGCAAGCAGGAAGTCAAAAGTTGGAAAGGGCAATTTCAGGGGAGATCTTCTATGGAGCAGTTGGTCTTCATTTTGGGACGGCCACCTTCGGAGCTGAAACTCACTGATCATGGGTGATATCCAGTATCAGTTGGGTTTTTCCTCAAAGGGAAAAGTCGAGGATCCTCTTCAGAGATTGGCAACAAGTTGGATTGAGCCATAATCCTAGCAGATGGGAAGCAAAGTATTGGAAAGGCTTTTTGTTCAAAGAACTCTACTGTAAGTCCGATCAGCTGATTTTATAAATGGAGGGGAACTATCACACACACCTCTCTCTTGGGGCAAATTCTGAATGAAAGTTGATCAAAATGGGGGCAAATTCAAGGTGACCTAGCCATACTCACACGAGGAGACTGGCAAACTTTGGACCTAATAAGTTGACAAGTTTTTGTTGTGGAAAGAAAAGTTTGTTATAGGCTTTCTCTGGACCAGCAATGATGAGGAAACATATGAGTACGCTGGCTTGTGTTACGTGTAAGGCAGATGATCAATGAAGGAACTGTGAAAGTTGAGTCTTGCATGAGAGACTTGGTATTTCGAACGGACGCTAAGGGACAGTTCGTGTTGAGATCGGACTAGTGCAAACTCTGGTGCATGTGTCTGATTCAAAGAGAGCTACTTGAAGCCAAGCTCGATGTACACTTCTTGTTTTGACTATGAGGCAACTGACCAGTGATGGAATTGTGAAAGTCAAGTTTTGTGCGACGAACATGGTGCTTCAAACAAACGCAAAGAGATAGTTCGTATGCGGATCAAACTGGTGCGACCCTTTGGCTCTCCACAAGGTCAATGGTTACATTTGGGCTGATTCAAAGAGCTACTTCAAGCTAAGTGAGAGGTGCATTGTGGAGTACTCAATCTTTGCCTACCTTAAAGTGCCAAGAAGGAAACGTATCAAGATCAGGCTGGGACAAGGAGAGAAATCAAGATGCAGAAGCAACAAGGCATGGAGTGGACCATAAAGTGGGCAATCAAACGATACATCCTTTGGCTCAGGGAGCCTTGATACCTAAGCGGAACTGATCAAATCTGGAGCTCTGGGAGCTCAACACAAAGTGCATCAAGGACAAATTAGGAGCTCAAAGGAGTTCCAAAGTTGAAAGTCAGAAGCGACAAAGGCAAACATTTCAAAGAAAGACCTCTGTCACCAGTTAATAAGGTTCTTGGGTTTTACGAAAGCGATATAAAATCTACGCTTTTCCCAGACAAAGAGATATTTTCAAGTTATGTAATTTTTTAGTACAAAGAGCTGAGCCTCTGACTTGTGGTGTGCTAGCTTCAATGTTGATAAAAAGTGACCAGTAAATTGAGTATTGTGCCAAGTAGCTTAAATGTATATTTATTTTGATTGCGAGACACCTTTACTTTAATCTGACATCTGATGAGGACATCAGATTTTATAAAGGTGGGGTGGATGTTGTAAAGCTACCTTTACAAGCTTTACTTCCGATGCCACTAGCGCTAGCATTGTCCCTAGCGCCAGCAGCGCCCTTGTTGCTCCCGGCGCCACTGTGACCAAAATCCAGCCGGCGCCAAGTTCCTATGGCTGGAAATCTTTGATCGGTTCTAGCGAAGTCCATAGATCTCAGATTGATGTGCAATCACCTCACACGATCTAGGCATGATTAAAGGAAGCCTGGGGATCAATAGAATCTAGAGAGAGAATCCTAGAGAGAGAATCCTAGAGAGAGAGAAAATGTGCTTTACTAGTCTGGGTAGAGTGCTTGGTATGAGGGGGGGATGCCGAATCTCACCAATACTATAGGGGAGTGCGGGTTGTGACTCAGGACGAGCTCCAACCAAGTCTCAGCCTCCCTTGCTAGAATGTTATCCTGGCACTCGCCTTGGCATGCCAGCTCCCTGGAGACTAGGGTCGGTCACACACTTGAAATGTAACCTTCTCAAATTTATCAATAAAGTGAGATTTTCCTCAAACTGACTCTGATTACCTACTAGGTTTCAGTGTTCGGTAAAAACGCCAGTTGTAAGGCCACGTCAAAATTTTTAAATTGGCACATAGTTGAGGGTCGTATCCCGGGACGCCAGCCGTATGCTGTCGGGACCATTCGATCCCTGGCGCCAGCGGTATGCTGTCGGGACCATTTGGTCCAGGAACTGGTTGTCTCCATATCTGTCGCGGCTTGTGGTTCTGAGTGTTCCTTGAATGAACGTGAATGGGCTAAGCTCTTGGGGAACAGGCTCTAACCTGACGGCTGAGTTGGATGGCTTTCTTGGGTAGAAGTTACCTGTTTATGGCTGTCCAGTTTGGCGTGGCGCCAGGTTGGCTTCCAGCGCTCGTGATGAAGCTTTCAGTTGGTTAAGTCTGATGTAAGTCAGACCGCTTGCTTGGAATGGATGTTACTCGTTTGTAACGAAGCTTCGAGTTGGTTAAGTTTGGTGTATGTCGGGCGGCTTGCTTGGAGGGAAGTCACCCACATTGGGACCCCCGATTTGGCATGGCGCCAGTTTGGATCTCAATGTTGGTTTTCGGGACTTCAAGTTGGTTAAGTCTGATCGTTGTTGGCGAATTGGCTGCTTCTATGTCAAGTGGGTTTGGATGGCAAGAGTTGAAGGCTGGGAAGCTAAGTCATGGTTCTCGGCTCCCTTTGGGATGCCTACGCTATAATAGTCCACAGTGGCCAATGCTTGTCCTCAATTGATTATATCAGTTGATCTTGTATAGTGTTCTTTTGGCATGATTGGAACACTATCGGAGGCATCATATGTGGTGGATGACCAATCATCGTAGACCTTTGTTGGCTTGACATGGCTTGTAGAGTCAACAATGATCCTTTTTTCATTGTTGTCGAAGGTTATTTTACTATGCTTCCAATCTTGGATGACACCTACCATTTGTAGCCAGGGTGTGCCAAGAAGGAGTTTATATATTTGTGCATCATCAGGTAGATCTAGGATGAGGACAATATGTGAAATCAAAAATCAGAATTGATCAAGTTTATAGACCTATATAGGGTTTTAATCTACAAAAGATCCAATCTACAAAAGCAAAAAAACTTGATTTTGGTGTAGAATCCCCTATAGCATGCTCTAGACTTGATATCTATACCAAATTATTTCTCCTTCATAACCTGAAACACAAGCTCTGATACCATGTGAAAGATTTCAGATCCTTAAGATCCAATCTACTTGAATGATCTTTGGTTAGAAAGAGAAATACACTACCAATTTCACCAATGTAGAAAAATCAGCATCTACACACAAAATGAGATGCAAACACTAATAGAACTTGATCAAACTTGAATGAAATGATAAAGTACTATTGATGTCCTTACAAAACTAGAAAGCACTGTATTTCACACATGTGGATCCCAAAATAGCAATTATAGATCATTCTACACATAAAATTGCATGCAATCACAAGTATAGTGCACCAATGGAGGAGAACCTAAGAGAATTATGTATAAGAATGAAATGAGATAGAGAAGAGAGAAGATCACTCTCTCCATGAGTTACATTATCTTATAACAGGTCCAAACCCTGTTTTCCCAGTTGGCTTTCCCTCCAAAATGCTAACCCTATTATTTTCAGGTCTAGATTCAATTTACCCAACATTCAAATTTGAATCTACTCAAACTCACCTTCTAACTTTCCCACACTTTCAAAAAGTGTTTACTCAAATGACATTTAGACTGATGAACTTTGAAAGTCAATCTCTAAGTTTAAAAACAAAGTTGGCCTCAATATGCCAAATATGGAAATATAGCAAATATGATGAAACTAGTTGAATCTTTTATAAAAAGGAGGTTCCACAAAGTTCTCCGGAACTTTGGGAATCATTGATGTGGATGTGCAAGCAGAGGTCGAAGCTCTATTGCATGGGTGGTCCTTTTGTTATTCGGACAATGGCTTGATGGGTTGTTTGAGCTTTTTGTGCATTTTTTTTTGTCTCTCAGTTAGTTTGCTGTCGACAATTTGGTTTTTTGTTAACCGAGGCTTTTTGGTTTTTTGAGAAGGCGGTGTGGTTGCCTCTTGAATCAATTCTTCATTTATTGCATCCCATACTTCATCTAGATACATGTCCCATTCGTAGACCTTAGTTTTGGGCCGATAGGCCACGGTGTTCGCTACCTTGGTTGTGAGTTTCACATGAGCCATAGGCACTGGTGACTTAATTTCCTTGGGTATCGATTTTTGTGCGTAACATTTTTGATCGATATACATGAGGACTTGGTCATAAGTGTGCAAAAAGTACAAAAAGGACCAAGAGTGGATCCTAATCTGATCCTCAAGAGGGATTGGTTGTCAGATTACTTGATCTATCAATCTACTTGAGATTAAGATCAATCTAGATCAATTCTAGACACAAAATCCTAACAAGAACAATCATTAATTGAAGGTAAGTGTACTTTATGGTTTCACACGTGTGAAACACTGTCTGAGTACGGAATCCAACCTGAAAATCAAGTACACATTGATAGAACCTCAAAACAATCAAAACAAATGTAGACAAATGGAGAGAATCACTCAAAATTGCTTCCAAAGCCAAGATTGGTGTCTCACGATTATTATGGCCAAATGTGGCTCTATATATACAATAAGTGGGAGCTCGTGGTACTGATCATCCCTTTGATCCCACATGTGTGAAGGTGCTTTGTCATATGATGATTCATCATGCAAAACTGACACTTGGACAAAATCTTCTATTTTGAGCACCTATATGGAGATCTACTTGAAAATCTTCTAGAAGTCAAAATTCGTCTACTTCAGCTTATTCCACACATGTGAGCTGTCCTCTACACATGGGATGTGACACCTAACCAAAGTATGTGGCTCATGCAATCAATAGATTGATGCCATGTGTCATATGTCTAGAAAACTAGTTTTTGGCCTTTTTAGCCACTAAAACTTGAATTAAATCATATGTACAACCTATATGATTATGGTACATGACAAGTAAACTATTTTAACACGTGGGAACAGGCTCCACACATGTGTAATCATCCTACATACAAGATTTTTGGCCTCTACCAAGTTATTTTTGCATTTTTCACAATCAATCATCATGTCATCATTCACCGAAAGAATACCGTCTTCTGAAATGTGGGTTAGAGAAATACTAGGTTCGCCCGGCACCAAAGTATAGGAATTGGGTCTATCATCATTAATGGAATGATGGGTGTCTCTATGTCCATAGAAGATGGGAGAATATATGTGTCTTCTACAGTAGTTTCTATCAGGCATCTATTGGTGTCAGCAGAGTCCACAGTGGCCAATGCTTGTCCTCAATTGATTATATTGGTTGATCTTGTATAGTGTTCTTTAGACATGATTGGAACACTATCAGAGGCATCATATGTGGTGGATGACCAATCATCGTAGACCTTGGCTGGCTTGACATGGCTTGTAGAGTACAATGATTCTTTTTTCATTGTTGTCGAAGGTTATTTTACTACGCTTTCAATCTTGGATGACACCTACCATTTGTAGCCAGGGTGTGCCAAGAAGGAGTCCATCTGAGATTTCCACAGTTGTTCTTGAGTTTCCTCAGTCAGGTTGCATTCAAGGATAGCACGATGTGCTCTCCGTTCTCTAGGTTCGTAAACATTCGATCTTTCGTCTTCTTCACGGATGGCATCAAACATGGCTTGTTTTAAGGATGTATATTCATTGATAGATCAGAGTTCATGTGTGATCCATCTGGGAAGTCCAACTAGAAACCAGATGATGAGCATTGATTTCATGGTTTGTTCTTGTACCTGACTTTTTAAGCATTTAAATCGCTCGATATAGTCACAGACTTTTTCATCCTTTGTCATCTTGATATTACTTAGTTTGACAAAGGGACTCTCTATCAAATGAAACGATTTGAATTGCTTGATGAAAAATTCTTTCAAGAGTGACCAATCACGTTTACCTTTACGATCCAGGTTGAAAAACCATTCACGTGGTCGATCGATCGTGGTTATCGAGAAAAGTTCTCAAAGACTTGTAGAAATCTCTGAGGGTCTGAGTTTCCATCATACTTAGGAAAGTCTAGCTTGGGTGTGCATTTTTCAGTATGAGGTCCATGGTTGACAAAAGCCCCATTTAAGTGACTTAGCAACATGAAATTGTGGTTGGTCATAGGCAACTTCAGCTCTAGTAGGCTCCCATCTTTCAAATGGGTTTGTGGATGGCTCGTGGATGTGTGATTTCATGTGAGAGTATTGATTGTATCTAGCTTGCTCAGTTGAGGGGGATACCATCTCGGGTGGATAGTCCTCTATGGAATTGAGATCGTAATGACGATCTATGTGGAAGGTCTGGTGTACCTTGGTGGTTTTTTTTTTTTTCAAGGCTCTGAATGTAAAATTGAAAAAAGATACAATGGTCAGAGTAGTGGGATTGGTATAGAACCAAGTGGTACAGTATGCAGATGAGTAATAGTCAAAGGAATGTGGCTGATATCTGTGTCAATTGGCTAGGGTAGAAAGCTAGTCAAAGATTGAATTGACTTTGAACAGGTGCTCGGCTAAGTCCAGATGTCAAGGCCGAAGCCTCTGTCGAGATTTGATGTCAGGGTCTCGGTTGAGACGTGATGTCAGGACTCGGCCCGAAAATGTTCGGTCGAGATATCAATGCAATGACTCCATTGAGAATGGAGAAGTGGGCTCAATCGATATGACACTACAAGGACTTGGTTGAGATCTGATTGAGTGACACGGGTGAAGTCTGACTGAAGGACTCGATCGAGATCTGACTAAAGGACTCGGTCGAGATCTGACGGAGAGACTCAGTTGAGATCTGACTAAAGGACTCAGTCGAGATCTACTGACTGAAGGACTCGGTCGAGATCCCCTAACTAACGGACTCAGTCGAGATTTGACTAAAGGACTTGACTAAAGGACTCGGTTGAGGATGTAATCCAGAACTTAGTCGAGATGTTGAAGTTTTGACACGGTCGAGCTTATGTGGAGTACCCAGTCGAAAAGTAAAATGGAACTCGGCTCGGTCTAGATGGAAGTCATTGGACTCATCTAGGAGTGGAACTTAAAGACTCGGAGGAGGCAGGGACTCGATCGAAACTAGAGTGACAGGCTCGGTCGAGATGTAGAGTGTAAAGTTTTGAGAACCATTTGGAGCACACAGAGATCGCAATTTTTTGGAGGTTGTGCATGTGCACTGGTGGTAATGGCGCCAAACGTTCACAGATTCCAATACGAAAAATCTGTGAGGCAATTTCTTTGGTTCCTAACTCTGGTTATAGAACGTTTCTACCTGTTACCAAGCGGTTAAGCAATCTTGATGTGTTCTTATTAGTACATTGCCAGATTAGATCCGATTTTGGTTGTCATATATTTAATCTAGCCTATCAGTGGATTGCTCAGATAATGTTCACTCCAGATGCACTCACAAAATCAGAAACCGTGCAAGCCTAGAACAGTCATCTAAAGATAAGCATGCATTGCAGATGAACTTCATTCAATTTCTACTTTTATCTACACTGTAAAACGCTGGGGAAACAAACAAGATTCTTAGGCTAATCTAACAAATCAATAGAAATGAAAGAAACAAGAACAAAAAGCTAGCTTACAAGCCATTAAAGAGCAAGGATCAAGAAATAACCATTTCTTGATTCTTGAGCTTCTCAAGAACATCAAGAACTGGACTGTTAGGAATTATCTAAACCACAAAACCAGCAGTATACTTGAAGCTTGTATCAAATCAAGAACACAAAAGCAGAATCTAATCCACTCTACTTCCACAAACATAATTAAAACAAGAATTTTATTCTTGTTCCACAACTACATTAAGATAGGAAAGCAAGATCATAAAAGCTTCACTCAAGAACACAAACATGATCATGGAGCCAACATGAAGGCTTAAAACTCGTGGAAGATCTTCTCATTAAAGCAAGAGCAAGAGCATTACAATCCAAAAGCTCCCTCACAAGAGAGGGGGGTTCTTAAATAAGCCAAAGAGCTGTCTATGTGGAGCCTAAGTGGCAATTCCACAAATTACAATTTACAATTGGAACTAGTTTCTCCACTAGAGGTCACCATCAAAAGGTGGCTCACTCTATTTTATTTAAGAGAGGTATGCCTCATTTATTACAAGTGCCTACACATACTAGCTCCCACATGGTCATTCCTTCTCTTGGGATTCACCATGAGGCTCACATGATATTAAACTATTATCCTCTTTAGAATAGCTCGGCTTGGCATCTTGGGAATTCCTCATAATCTGCCAACATGCATGCATGCAACTAGCATTATGATTCTTGATCAAAAAATGGAAGTTCTTTATTGTACAAGCTTGCGAATCGATCTAAAATGATAGTGAATCCATTGCACGTGTGATGAGGCTTTAATTGAACTTTATTTGAGGAATTGTCTCTCTACGTAGTTTCTCTCTAAAGTGAAATTTTTTAAAGGGCCCATATTTTCCCTAATGATAGCCAGGTTTTGTAGGCATAATACCATAGTTCTCTTTAAATTAAAGACGAATTCTTTATCTATAAAAGGCTAATCTTGGGAGCCCTAGCATCATGAGGCAGTAGCCAAGTGGTCATGGACAGTTGCAGGCCACAAAGAGAGAAAGATTAGAGAAAAAGCACACAACCATAGAAACCAAAGGAGAAGTGAGGAGGAAGAAGGAGAGAGGCGATTGTGGGTCGCGCGCGCCCATTCAGAATGTGCACATAGTGTGTTGTAGGGGGTCCATGGCTTGTGGGGAATGGTTCGGCATGCCAGATCGAGGCAAACCATAGGATCAACCCTCACATGCATCAACGGCCACGATTGCACAATGGAGAATGGACGTGGGATATGGGATTAAATTCCACCATTGGATGAAGAAGAAAAGGTTATAATGAAGGGGCCAAAAGGCAATAGCACCTTTTCTCTTCATTAAAAATCTTCAAATTGAAATGGATATTGGACCCAAAGGGCATGAAAGCCAATTATTCATAAAAAATCTTCATATCAAAGAAACAATTTATCTTGCAAGCAATTCCTTTGGAAGGGCCTATCTTTAGCTACAAGGCACCTTTTTTGGCCATCCTTGGGCCAAAATGACTCCTAAAACCGACTACTCGGAGCTAGCAGAAAGAGCGACGTCACCGAGTAGGGAGAAACATGTTTTGGGGTGTTTTTATCACCATTCCATTAAGGGGAGTGATGGTGACCTAGTGATGGGCTACATTCGCCATTTGAGTATCGTAGGGCCAAATTTGGAGCAATTTTTGGCTGGTGAAACCTACTACAGGGCGGTATAATGAGGCATTATTGCTTCCAGATCTTTATTGCTTACTTTTGACAAGATAACAAAGTGTTTGTAAGCAGTAAATGCAGTATAGGGGCGAATGATAGCAGAATTGTGTGGAGAAAGCTAGTGTTGGCGACAAAAGTGCAGTTTGGCATCGTTACTACTCATCAATGGTGACAATTTTGAGAGGGCAAGAATTCACAGGTGAGAGTTAGGCATGGTATGTTGGTTATGGGTGAAAAAATTCTCGTGATTAGATTCAACTCTTGTGGTTTTTAAACTGACCAATCATTAGAGGAGTTCTAAATCCAAAAAAGACCCTTTGTAAACATTCCTTTTATATTTTTTCTCAATTTTCTCTTACACATGGACCAATCAAAACACTCAAATTTGAAATCTACGTGACGTAACTTTTTGAGTTTACATTTTGATTCCACACTAAAAATGGCATAACTTTTTAGCGGTAAGTCCGAATTTAGCGGAGCTTAGTGCATTGGAAAGCGCTTAACAAGGGCTTTCTAATGATACGTTAGATGACATACTTTTGTGCTATAATTAAAAAGTTATGGCAAGTCAAAAGTATGAGTGTTATAATATTTCAATAATATAAACCACATCTTGAACGAATTCTTAAAGGGTCTTTTTGGAGTTCAAAACTCCTCTAATGGTTGGAATATCAATCTACACTCTAGAGAGAACTATCAAACATGGCGGATAGCTCAGTGGTAGAGCATCCCATCCGGTATGAGGGAGGTCCTGGGTTTGAAACCTAGTCTGTCCATCCGTATTATGATTTATGGATTTCTAACATGGTATCAGAGCCAAGTTAGACCTAACAGTTCATGGTGTCAAAGCCATGGTTAGGTGGCCCAAGTTGTGGGGCAGGTGACAGCTACGACCCCAACCAAGTGTGGCTTGAGGGGGGTTGTTGGAATATCAATCCACACTCTAGAGAGAACTATCAAACAGGGCGGATAGCTCAGTGGTAGAGCATCCCATCCGATATGAGGGAGGTCCTGGGTTCGAATCCTAGTCTGTCCATCCATATTATGATTTATGGATTTCTAACATGGTATCAGAGCTCCACTGGATCAAATCAGCCTTGATTTGATCCACTTATGATCCACAGATTGCTTTTTTCTCAGCGAGTTTGAATCCCTCTCCAAATCCGAAATCCTGCAAGCAAAAACACTGATCATCTGATGTATACACCCTCACCTCTTCAAAGCATGAAGCTCTGATACCATGTGAAGTTTTTAGCACGTGTGAACTTCACCACACACCCTACAGGAGCTTACTGAGGTGTTGCGATTGCACAAGATTGATCAAAGAACAGTATGCTTGACAAATCTAAGGCAAGAGCACAATGGCATACATCTGACGAAAAAATCTAACTCTTCACTATGAGAAATGAATGTCAAAAATAGTTCTAAGTGTTCAGTATGGGAAAAAGAGGCTGCTCTCGGGTAGAGAGATAAAATCAAGCATAGAAAACTTGGGTAGAGAGAGAATGAGTCCAACACACCAAAATCTCAATATTCACAATATGGCAAAACATGCCCAGCTTTCCCTACATGAGAGAGACTCGAATTCCTATAGTGGAGTTGCATGGAAAGTCCACTTAACTGAACTAATTCACCTACCAGAGATCCACATGTGTAACTGCATGCATGGATGTTTCATGTACTGCATGTCAGCTCATAAAACTGCCTAGACATGTGTAGATCACATAAACTACTTTGCATGTTGCATGCACTAATTGCATGTGGCTTGCATGCATATAGTAAAACTTTGCATGCTATCTAAACATTTGCATGTCATCATAATTGAACCTATCTAGCTCAAATCCGAGCTACACTAAAAGGATATGTGCTCAATTCACACTCCTTTTATGTACAACATGAAATTTAGTGGAAATCCCCCAAACTCGAGATAGGAAGATAATATTTTGATAATATTCACACTCCTCCTTAAAATTTATGTTCCTATAAAATTAGGCCAAGGTTAGACCTCATCTTCATAAATACATTCTTGAGTAGAGGTTTGGTGAGAAGATTTGCAACACAATCTAAAGATGAAACATGCTCCAATGAGATCTCTCTCCCAATGACATTTTCTCTTACAAAATGATGAGCCACTTCAATATGCTCGCTCCTTGCATGAAAGATTGGATTATTTGCAAGAGCCTGAGCAAAAATGTTATCATTCTTGATAATTGGTAAATCTTCATCTGCACAGCACTTTAGCTCCAAAAGTAGCCTTTTGATCCATAAAACCTCCTTTGTTGTGGTTGTAAGAGATTTGTATTCAGCTTCACAAGATGATAAGGAAATAGTTGTCTGCTTCTTTGATAGCCAAGAAACCAAATTTCCTCCAAGAAATATAGTGTAAGCACTTGTGGATTTCCTATCCAATTTGTCTCCTGCAAAATCTGAATCTGAAAAAGCAATCAAAGTCAGGTCTTCTCCTTCATAGAATAGTGCATAATCCAAGGTAGAAGATATATACCTCAAGACTCTTTTAGCCAACTTCCAATGATATAACTTTGGATCTTGCATGTGTTGACTTAGCTTATGAACACAAAAGCTTAGATCAGGCCTAGTCACTGTTAACCAAATAAGTGAGCCAATAAGACTCCTATAATGAGTGATGTCCTCAAAGGATTTTTCATCATCTTTAATAGGAACTTTTACAGTGTGTTCCATAGGTGTATCTATGCCTTTACAGTTCTCCATATGGAATTTCCTGAGCATGGAAAGTGCATATCTAGTTTGGCTTATAAATGCATGACCTTTCCAAAAATCTATTTCAAGGCCTAGAATATAGTGAAGAACTCCTAAATCTTGCATCTTAAACTCAGTACCAAGTGCATGCTTAGTTTCTTCTACTAACTTCTCATTGTTTCCACAAAGAATGATATCATCTACATAGATGAGAAGAATAATTACAAAGTTATCTACAAACTTATAATACAGAGAAGGATCATATTCACTTAGACAAAATCCGAGTGATATGAGATAGGAATTGAGCCTTGCATACTAAGACCTTGGTGCCTGTTTCAGTCCATACAGACTTTTGAACAAAAGACAAAATTTTGATTCATCACCTTCCTTCACAAAACCTGGAGGCTGCTCCGTACTCCTCAAGGTAACCATTGAGAAATGCATTAGAAACATCAAGTTGGAACAGACTCCATTTGTGAAAACATGCAAGAGAGATGAGTATTCGAATTGTTACCATCTTTGCAACTAGTGCAAAGGTATTTTCATAGTCAAGACCTTTGATCTGTGAGTAGCCTTTGGCACAAAGTCTTGCTTTATACTTATTGATAGATCCATCATGATTATACTTGATTCTGGATACCCACTTACATCCAATCACATGCATGTTGTTTGGTGGCTCCACAAGCTCCCATGTGTTATTTGACATCAAGGCTTCAAATTCTTGGGTCATTGCTTCAACCCACTCCTTGGATTGAAAAGCTTCTTGGACATCCTTAGGCTTTTCATCTGATATAAAAAGTGCATGATAGGAAGTTTCACCTTCCACTTGCCTTCCTTCTTCTTCATATGTGAGCCTCCTTGGCTCAGATCTTGCTCGTGTAGATCTTCTTGGTGTGGTAGCTTGAATATGCTCCTCCTCAAGCCTCGGCCTCACCTCTTCTTGAACTGCATCAAGATTGATGATTGATCTTGCATGAGTATCCTTCATTTGTGCATCATCCAAGTTAAATTTCTAATCTTCATGGAAGATCACATCTCTACTAACAACATTTTTGTCAATAGAGGCAAATCTTGTATGCTTTTTTAGTGGATGCATATCCTACAAAAATTCCTTTTACTGCACTAGGATCTTCCTTCTTCCTAGTTTCTAGAGGCACATGCACAAAGCATACACAGCCAAAAATCCTAAGATGATCTACCTTAGGCTTTTTTTTATACAACATCTCAAATGGTGTCTTTCCTCCTATTGCAAGATTTGGAAGTCTATTACAAAGATATTTTGCACATGCAACTACCTCTCCCCAAAAATCTTTAGGAAGAGAAGCTTCTAGCCTAATGGCTTTTGTACATTCACACAAAGTTCTATTTTTTCTCTCAGCAACTTCATTTTGCTGAGGAGTATATGAACAAGAAAACTCTCTTTTAATACCCTCTCTCTCTCACAAAAGTCTTTAAACTTATTGGAAGTGTATTCTCCTCCACTATCACTTCTTAAAGATTTTAACTTGAAAGGAAACTGCTTCTCTACATAAGCTTTGAAAGTAAGAAAAACATCATAAACCATGGCTTTTGAAGACAACATATAGATCCAAGAATATCTTGTATAATCATCTACTAAAGAGACAAAGCAGTTGGCTCCTCCTTTGCTCTTAGTTGATGAGAAATGAACATCAGAGTGTACAAGGTTCAAATGGTTGCTTTGTCTTTATACTTGATCTAGGAAAAGGCCTTCTGTCTAACTTTGCCAGCACACAAGCTTCACAAGGTAGAAGCTCCTTTGATAGTGTCTTTGGTAGACCAACAACTTTTCCTTCTTTGACCATAGATTTCATGGCTTTGAAATTGGGATGACCCAATCTCTTGTTCCATAGATCCTCCTGTAGAACCTTGGTCTCATAAGCAATATTTGAAATGTTAGCACTCTCCCTAGAATCTACTTTGTACAGCTTACCAATTCTAGATCCTCTAGAAATAAATTCATTTTCTCTTGAGATTATACACTTGTCAACTTGAAACTTGACATCCAATCCACTATCAAACAGCTGTCCTACACTAATGAGATTCTTGGTCAATCTAGGTACATACAGTACATCATGTAAGCAAAAAGATTTTGATGATGATGCATGCAATGGAATACTACCTAGTCCTTCAATCCTACACTCTACATCAATAGCAGTATAGATTGATCTTTTTGCGCCTAGATATGGCATGAGATTAGTGAAAGAGTTCCTAGAACTAGACATATGGGAACTAGCCCCACTATCTATCCACCAGACTTCTTCATTCTTAAAAGGAAAAGATGAAAAATTAGACATCATTAATGAATCCTCTCTTTCACTCTCTACACCCTCACACTCATCCTCATTAGTAAGGTTAGCTTGTTTAGATTGGTTCTTCTTCTTGAAACAGTTTGATGCATAGTGTCCTTTCTTGCCACAGAAAAAACACTTGATCTTTGACAGCTTCTTTTTTCCACTGGATGTTGTAGCTTGTGAGGACTGATCCTCACCACCTTCTGTGGCTTTGTCCTTCTTGAAGTGTTGTTGTCCTTTGCCCTTGCCTCTTGACTTGTCTCTGATGAAGAGTGTTTTGTCATCTTCACCATCTTTCAATGAAAGTCTGTTGATCCAGATCTTGTTATCTTATTTTTTCAGCAATGAGAATACCTTGTAGTCTCTCCAAGGATGGAAGATCCTCCCTGACAGCATAAGTCTACACAATATTGTCATACTCATCTCTAAGTCCATTTAGGACTACTTGAACAATTTAGTGTTCTTAAGAGCATCACTAATACCAGCTAACTCTTGATGAAGATCCTCAACTCTCATGACATATGATGAAGCACTCTCATCTACTTTCTCATAATTTAGAAATATTTGGTTTCTAAGTGTAAGCAATCTAGAAGTATTTTTTATTTCATAGATTGTCTTTAGAATATCCAAGTTTCCTTGGCAGTGGTGCATGTACCGATCTCTCTTAACACTTCATTGATAACATTCATTTTTATAAAATGAAGGGAAATTCTGGTTCTTTTGTGGAATGCTGCAGCTTCATTAGGTGCAGCAGGTTCTTCTTCAGCTCCACTCACAATATCCATTACATCCTGTAGAATCCACAATGATTCCATTCTGATCTTCCACATTGCATAATTGAAAGATGTTAATCTCTCATTGTGCTCTAAGAAATGTGAACTAGATGAAGACATCTTCTTGGTGAGAAATTCTAGTAATGATAAAAAAATGGAGTTGAAAGGATGTTGCTTGCTATCTCAATCTAGGATCTAACACAGATGTTGATCCACCTTATGAAATCTAGCTAAAGATGTGAGAACAAATTCTCAATACAAAAAATCAATCTATCTTGAATTTGGATCTTGCTTCAGTCACAAAGGAAGAAGCGCATGCAAGCAAGAAGTCTATTTCTCCCACAAGTTTCAAAGAACTGATAAACTCTCTAGGAACTTACTTTCAACTCAAACACAATAATATGTGTGAAATGAAAAGTCTAAGACCTCAGAACACTCACTTCTATCCAATTCTACTTGATTGACAGTGAAAATTGATGAAAATGGTGAAAAAGACAGATGTGTGCTCATTTTGGCATATCCCAGGAGTTGAGTACCCTCTCAAACTCTCTGATTGCCTAAAACTCTTCTAAAAATAAATCAAATTTATTTAGAAACATGAGCAACACATTCTACTCTCAATATTTATCCAACAAGCTATAGAACATCAAATTTAGATCATTCCTTGAGAAGTAGCACTCATTAATGAGGGCTGATCTCACACGTGTGAGCTCTCTGTCCGTTCAGAGCTCCGCTGAATCATATTAGCCTTGATTTGATCCACTTATGATCCACAGATTGCTTGTTTCTCGGCGAGTTTGAATCCCTCTCCAAAATCCGAGTTCTTGCAAGCAAAAATATTGATCATTTGATGTATACACCTCACCTCTTCAAAGCATGAAGCTCTAATACCATGTGAGGTTTTTTGCACGTGTGAGCATCACCACACACCCTACAGGACCTTACTGAGGTGTTGTGATTGCACAAGACTGATCAAAGAATGGTATGCTTGAAAAATCTAAGGCAAGAGCACAATGGCATACATCTGATAAAAAAATCTAACTCTTCACTATGAGAAATGAATGTCAGAAATAATTCTAAGTGTTCAGTATGGGAAAAAGAGGCTGCTCTCGGGTAGAGAGAGAAAATCAAGCATAGAAAACTCGGGTAGAGAGAGAATAGGTCCAAAACACCAAAATCTCAATATTCACAATATGGCAAAACATGCTCAGCTTTCCCTACATGAGAGACACTTGAATTCCTATAATGGATTTGCATGGAAAGTCCACTTAACTGAATAATTCACCTATCAGAGATCCACATGTGTAATTGCATGCGTGGATCTTGCATGTACTGCATGTCAACTCATAAACTGCCTAGACATGTGTCGATCACAGAAACTACTTTGCATGTTGCATGCACTAATTGCATGTGGCTTGCATGCATACAGTATAACTTTGCATGCTATCTAAACATCTGCATGTCATCATAATTGGACCTATCTAACTCAAATCCAAGCTACACTAGAAGGATATGTGCTAAATTCACACTTCTTTTATGTACAACATGAAATTCAGTGGAAATCACCATGGACATGGCCCCAAACTCGAGATAGGAAGATAATATTTTAATAATCTTCACAACATTTGGGGGAACGCTCTCATAGGCATGATTGGTAGTGGCAATGTCAAGTTGGGTGATAACTGCATTGACACATGCATCTGTGACTTGAAAATTTTTTGTTTAGAGAGAAATTGGGCTAGCTTGGAGGTACACACATTTTGGTGGTCATTGGCGATTGAAGTGCATGGTGGTGTTAGTTGGAAGCCATTGGGCAAGATAGCAGACTTACATTGGACAAACTATGTGTGGGACATGCGGGAGATGAAGAACGGGTTAGTATTTACACTTTGGAGACTTTTGGTGAGTGGTAAGTGTGATATTTTGCAAGTTTTGTAGTGGTAAATCAATTTTGATCAAGTCATTGTAGCTATGAAACAGTGTACCAAGTTTTTCATCATGGAGATATACTTCAATGGCCTTTTCTGGGTAAGTCAAATCAATTTGCCATATCAAAATTGCATCATAGATGCAAATTCTAGTGATGGAAAAGTGTAGGTCATTTGGTTTGGGCCATGAAAGATCTCATAGGTTCACTTGGAGGGATATTGGCATGCATAGTTTGTGAGGGACTTGATGGTGGCTTTGGAGTTTGCATCTCAGTGTATTCTCAGGGAATGGTTTGGAATCATTCGCAAGGTGATTTGAAAACATTGAAATGTATGTATAATGTCTCTCAAGGTGCTACATCAAAACAGCCTTGTTTGTACTACATGAAAATGGCAAAAGATGTTACTAGGAGTACATGATTTAGTACAGAATATGCAGATCCAAACTGGAAGCCTGTGCTGCCTATCCCCTTGAAAAATGTGCATGTTTGCACCCTTCATGCAAAAGTTAGATTAATAGAAAAGATCATTTATCTTCATATAGTTTTTGCTTGGAATACTAAGCCAACATCATCAGCAAAGGAAGCTATCTCTCGATTAGAAGATGTTTTATCAAAAGCAGGATTTCATAAGGGACATGTCAAAATTCAAAAAGATGAAAAGCTTTTAGGAAAGAATGGGAATATGCCAACTAAGCCAAGCATAGGAGGAACGTTGATTCCTATCAAATCATACTGGTAAGGCTTCTAATATTCAACACTCAGGCTGGACAGATATTGTTGCTGCCACTCAGGCAAAACTAGAGTACTAAAAGTTGATGTACGGAAGAAGCTTGATAGTATGATTGTTATTTTAAGAAAAGATAAATACTCTAATATTGATAAAAAAAGCTGTACAAAGGACTTCTGTCGAGTTTGTCGTATGCATGATATAGCTCCCCATTGTGGAGGAGCATTAGAACAATTCTCAGCTCCAAAAGGGCCTTGTAAGAAATGTCACATAGGAGAAAGAAACTCGATGGATTTTCTAATTCCAATTTAACTTTTTGACTACCTACTCAACTCAAGTGACTTAATCTTATTAATATTGTGTAGTTAATGATGCATGTAGTTTGGACTTCAAGACCTAGAAAATCTTTTATTTTCACAAATACATATCACACAATATAAGTTTTAATAAGTTTGCATTTGAGATTCAATATTAACAATTGTCAACCTTTTTAGCAACATGTTTGAGGCTGAAAAAGCATCAATGTTGCAAAAAGGAAAAATAGGATTCAATTTGTGTGTCGAGTCTTCGAAGACCATTGATAATTTTGCCACTAGGTTGCTAGAAAAGGGATTTTTAATATTGTTTTCAAATTTAAATTTGTGACCTAGTTTGATACAATGCATGAAGGTTGTATGATATTCAATAATATTTGCTCTTTCATAAAATAATTGAAATACATAACATATGCCTACTTGAAAGTTTTTGCAAGTAGCCATTACCTATGTCCAAGGAGATGATGTGGATCCACCCCCTTTACCATATGCACAAAGTCGTTGTTGTTTGGATAAATGGTCACCACTACTACCAGCGTCGAGGCGTACAATCGGCCAGTAATAAAATTTGAACAAGGTTGAAAAACAGTGGTCGATTTCACCAGGGCCCTCAATCGGTTCATGACCAATGCGGCTAGCTCTTTGGAGAGTTCTGTTTCAATCCAAATAAAAGTTTCAAGTTGACAACAATCAAGGATCAGATCCCTCTATACTGGACCTACCATTGCCTATCCGCAACCTCTTTCGTCAATATAGCAAGGTTGGAAAGATGGTACACGACAAGATTCATGGGAAATATGCACCCAATGTTTGGCCCAATCCGCTCACAATCCATAACGCGCAGCTCATTGTGGTCTCGTTTCATCCGTGTGGTCGCTACGGCCCATCGACAAATCCAAGATGTGGAAGATAAGCAGGGAAATCAGCTCAAAGAGGCTCCATGAAGCATATATCTATCATTCGTATTTTCCATTTCAAAAAATAAAATAAAATCATATCTGATGAAAACAAAAAATAAAGAAATAGAAGTCCCTAAAAAGAATCGACGGACTCACTTTTATTTTCTTTTTTTTCACCATTCGTTCCATATACTTATTTTCCTTTTATTTCTCCAATCTATTTGTATATACAATTTCTTTGTCCCCCCCCCCTCTATAGCTAATTGTTGCAAAAAAAAAACTCCTCACTTTTCGCCGCTTCTAACCTCCCTCTTGTCTATACCCCTTTCACCATCCCTCGCAATGGTTTCACATTGCCATGCATGCCAATGCCAAAGACATACGCAGGTGTCAAGGGACTATCACCAAATTCGTAGTGGGGCATGTTAGAAGATTCTTCTCACTGATTTTGGCTATCAAAAGAGCATAATGGATATCAACAAACAGAGTCGAGCCACCAAACTACAACAAAGTGCGTCGACAAATCACCGATAAGGAGCATAGAATCTATATGTATCGGGAGTGCCAATGCTAGAGAAGTCGACAAGTCACGGACAGGCCAATGAGTGGAAACAAAGCCCAGCACCTCACCACCATATTTTATGGCGACGAGAATAAAAGCATGGCCAAGTCGGCATAAAGACTTAGATCTACATGGAATGTAATGTTAGACACCCATAGAAGGTGCACTACTGTACTCATAAGCTTGGTACTTCAATCTACATGGAATGTAATGTTAGACACCCATAGAAGGTGCAATGTACTTAATTCTTTTTATAAAGTCAAGTTCTTATGGCACATGGTTTCAGGTGAACCAAAAAACCTAACCCTAGGATTGTCTATAAAGAGGCATGTGACACCATTTTGTAATCACTTTTCAAAGAGAGAGAGGAGAGGAGAGGAGAGAGAGAGAGAGAGAGAGAGAGA